>JAOQMQ010000006.1:16201468-16212427 GCA_027563845.1 Erythroxylum subrotundum
AATGCATTTTCCCAATTTCTCATCACATTTTCAGAATTCACAATTCTAGCCTCATCAAGGGTAACGGGATGTTACATTTAATCCAAGTTCTTTCACTTTTCAATCCTAGCTATAAGAAATAGGAACAATATAAATGAGCTGGTAGATAAGAATGGGATTCCACATACCAATCAGGAGAAGTTATAGGAAATTGCATTGGAATTCTTCGCTAATTTAATGGTATCAAATAACAACATTACCTCCAGGTAATTCAACTTCAGTAGATTCCTTGAAAATTGAATCAGTAAGAAGTTAAAGGATTCTTTGGTGTCACCCATTACATAATAGGAAATTAAAGTAATTATTTTTGTATCGATCTTATTCAGGGAGTGTTCATCACTAGAAGATCTATAAATAACAACATATTGCTTATTTAGGATTTAACGAAAAATTATGCATTAGGCGAAGCCTTCAGAAGTTGATCCTTCAAAATCTTCAAAGTGTTCTATACTATCTAACAGAGTTTTATGTAATCCTATTTACTAGCTCTTGGATTTCTTGAGAAATTTAAGGAATGGATAATGGTATGCATCACTACGACCCCTTTTAGCATTCTTATTAATGGAGCTCCAACCCCTAATTTCAAAAAATCTAGAGGAAAAAGGCAAGGGGATCCTCTTTCCCTTTACTTATTCACACTAGTTATGGAAGCTCTTTCCAGGATGCTTAATATACTAATTTCCTGCAATCGCATATTTCAATACCATTATAAATGTAAAGAATTAAGAATCACTAATTTGATATTTATTGATGACCTTATATTGAATCACTAATTTGATATTTGTTGATGACCTTATGCTATTATATGGTGTTGATTCACAACCTAGTGAGATAATTTTGGGAATCCTGGAGTTATTCTCAGCTTGCTCTGGCTTGAAAGTCAATATAAACAAAAGTAACATGTTTGTATCTTCTGATGCGAGGAATAATTTGAATTGAGTAGAAGAGATGGATATAAAATTCATTACCCACCTTTCAAATATCTTGCATTCCCATTTCTACAGCTAAAACAAAATTTGGAGACTGCCTTCCTTTGATTGAAACATACAAGGCAAGGATCAATGCTTACCAAAACAGGTTCTTATCATTTATAACTAGGCTCACTCTAATTAATTATGTCTTAAATAAACTATATGTGCATTAGAGTGTGGTAGCACATCATATCACTACATAAAATAACTAGACCTAAAACTATAGCCAGTGATAAACCTAGGTCGATCCCACAGAGAGTGTGTGTAAAACTTTTGAAATGAAAAGAATCAGTGTTTAGGTTATAGGGGGTTTGTTGTTTTTCGAATAAGAAAATAAAATAAAACTAAACTAACGAAGTAAATTAAAGAAAACAATAAAAAATAAGAAAAGTGATGATTGCATTAGGGATCCGTTCATCAATTTAACCTTGGCCTACACACATCTTAACATACTTCATTGAATTGTTATTCTCATACCTCTCTTAGCAAATATTAATTGAAAATTAACAACAAGCTCTGTTAATCTCAGTTTTTCCTTAGATCGTGTTTAATTAGCAAGCTCTTTAATTAAACCTGGCTATTAGACAACCTAGAGCAAACTCTTCAGATTTAATCAGACAGTCACATTACGGGTTAGGAAAACAGATTAAACAAGGCAACAACTACACAAGGAAAACAGATTTAACTAAATTTACATTATCTTTAATGATTCGACACCATTAGTTGTCGTAAATGAATCCAAACACAACGATTACGTATTGTATTCGACATTCTATCAATGGGTTCATATACAAACAATCTAACGACAATGAGAATAATGATCATTCATATATGAAAACCACCTCTGAACTGGTGTCAGGAAGCTTAGCCCTCTATGGCCTCCATAGGTCTCCAAAATAGCAAACTCTTTGTCCCAAAAACTCCAAAAATGATTCATACCCTTTTCTACCATCAATGTATTGTATTTATACTAAAAACTAGGTTTTCAGGTGCTAGGTCATAAAAGTCACAGGCGTGAGCATGGTGGTCATAGCCGTGAATGGCTTCACTGAAGCTTACAGCCATGAGCCTTTATGTCATAGGCGTGACTCAAATTGTCACACCCATAACTTATTCGTCAAGTTCGTGAGTCTTACACTCTTAATTCTTTTTGGCATTTTCTTATCTCCTCTTGCTCTAATCCTTCTCTTCTTGTTCTATGAAGATAGTTGAGTATGAATCTTAAGAAGATGGCTCAAAGAGTGTACTTTCAACTCACTTTAGCTATTATGCTTCCAAATTGTACCAAAAATCAAATATGAACTAAAGTGAATTTCTTAAGCATTTTGAAACATTTAATCACTAAGTGTCATGGATTAAATGTATCAACAGTTAAGCACATATCAAGTTCCCCCAAACTTATCTTTCAACCGTCCTTAGGAAATCATCAAAATCAAAGTCACAACTCAAGCACTTTCATAATTTTCATATTTCCTAAGAATAAATAATCATAAGAAAAGATGAATAACTTTCAAAACCATGACAAGAACTTAATATTAAATGCTTCTACTCATGATCAATTAGCATTCATCACCTTAGAAACTAAGTAATCTAGAGGTAGACTTGAAAAAATGTGTTTAAATATGATAAATTCATAGGTACACTCAAACACCATTCATGATCATGACATTCCAAAACCTTGCATATGATTTCATTTCTCCACTACTAGGATTCATATGCATAATCATGAATCAAAGGACTTTTTAAGGTTGTAATTTGGGCAAGGGTAAGGTGAGATGTATTTAGATAGTATAGTACAAAAGAAATCAAAGCTAGTGAAGCACAAGTAATACTCAATGCAACATCAAGCGCAAAAACTAACATTCATCAAAACTGGGTACCATCAACTATGATGAATGCAAAAACTATGTTTCACAGCTCAAATTCAAGCTCTCACACCACAAACCACGTGAAGCATAATTAACTAGAAGGGATCACTATTGGGCCCTATTTTCGGAGCCCAACTCCAGAGATCGTAAAACGTAAGCCTCGATGAAAACAATGGATTTGGAGGAAAAATTCTACAAGATCAATGGCGGGTTTGCCGTGACAAACTGATGTTTCGCCACGGCGGAAATACGGAAGTAGCACCAAGGACCCTTTAGGAGAAGTTTGCCGCGGCCAACATGTGGCTTCGCCGCGGCGAAGTCTCGAGGTCGTCAAAACTCACTTCTTCCCAAAGGTTTCTCCAACCTTACTTTCACTCTAAATTGTCTCAAATTCACTTCCTCTAATGCAACCTCATTTCATAACAATTCAACTACCAACATTATTTCATTAAACTCTCTAATCTCTACTTATTTGATTCATTAGTTACAACTAATTTTTTATCCTTCACAATTTCGTATCTTTCTTTTCCATAACACATCTCACTTATCAATAACAACAATTCGTATTCAAAATTTATTATCTCAAAACAATAACTTCCTCAAGTATGCCTAATTTCAACTCAACCTCATCCATACACAATTTATATTTCAATAACCTCAAAAGAAAGAGTTTTACAAAGCTTTAATGGCATTTCAAGCCACATTACATTATCGGTATCAAAATCCAAAATACAAAAGATACATAACCCAATAATTCTCAAAATACGTCTAAAGCCTTGTGTTTTCCAAAACCTAACTCAAAATACAACATAAGCAAATTTGGAGTGATGCCTTGACTCTAGACCACTCGATCTCTTGCTCATCACCTGGAGAAGGGAAGGAATGGGGGTGAGCTTAAAAGCTCGTGGGTAACAAGTTTATAACGGAGAATAAGCAAAATCATTGAAAATGTTCATTTATCATAGAAAATTCATAAAACGCATAGTTCTCAAATTCTTAACCAAATTCACAATTCTAGCTTAAAACTCATAGTTAAAATATCATCACATAAATATAGCATACATTTAACCATCAAAGCATAATACTCAGTTATGCACCATACTTGACAATTCAAAGATGCAATGCACAAACAAATGGATCGAGGGTTCCATAGAACGAAATGGCGAAACCGAAGTTTACACCATGAACAAAATGAGTCCTTTTTCTTTGGATCTCATATGCCACAAGCTGGCAGCCGGAAGAATGCTCTTGTCAATGTACGCATGACGAATGAAATGGTTCCTCTCTTGCCCGTTCAAAAGCACATATTCATGCTCAATTCAATTCATCATATATTCACATTCTCCTACTTTTTCTTCTTTTTCAAATATACAAAATGCCATGACATTTTTCAAGGCATAACGTAAAATGTTTCAATACATTTCCATCTTTATTCACAATTCATCAACAAAATTCATATACCGAACATATAATGATTTCTCAAATCATTCAAATAGCAATCATGCAACATTTATAAAACAATTGAAATCATTTAATTCTCTTGATTCAAAAGAAAACATTAGTGGCTCATTAACTCTATTATAAACATGTAACCCACCTAAATTCCTTGCTTGAAAACTTGCTTAAAGATGCCTCTCCTCTTGCTCCTCTTGCCTTTCTTAATTCCTTAACAATGGAAAAAATCCCCATTCAATAGGAATTCAATTTAAATCCCACAATGCATATTCACTAGAATTAATTCTAAAATACATAAACCCATGCATTTCCTAAGCTTCATGAACTAAGACCTTTCTAAAAATCCAAACCTTCTGGTCAATTTTCCATGATCATTCTGATCAGGCAAATGAAGAAATTTGATAATACTTTCTTCTAGAAAAATGTTCCCCATTTTCTTAAGTTTCTAATGACACCAAAATCATTCAATTTGGTTCAGAAATATGAAAGTTGTACCTCAAACATTTTCAGACTATTCTTATACTAAATTAGTATTTTGTGCTCAACTTCCAACCAAAAATTGAAATTCTTATAGTCTTAATTAAAACTCAATTTCTTCAGACACTTTGTATCTCTATGTCTCTAGTTACTCCAAATAAAAAATTATTTCATTTGGATAACTACAGAACAAGTGTCGAAAATACCGAAGCATGATCTGTGCAGGAAAGTTCATAGCGGCGAACCAAGAAACGTTGGCCGCGGTGAACTTTTCCAGAGAGGAAAAGTCCGCATGAATTCTTACAAGTTTGCCGGGGCGAACTTTCACAGACTCGTCTTCCAAATTTTCCAGATTTTACTCTTTACTTACTACACATATTCAACTTCATTTTTCCCTTTCATTTTACTTCTAACTATCACTAAAACATGTTTCATTCATCAAATCAAGAAGAATGATACTTACACTGTTTATCCAAAGCTTCTTCAATCACCATGAAACCCTAGCTTCTCCAAATGAAGAGTGTCTTGGCTAAAAAATGCAACATCCCATTACCATAGAGTATATACCTGAACATCCAAAGGCAATCAAGTACATAACCTATGATAATGGTATGTCAGAGCAAAAATAAATCCAACTTACAAACGGCATCAACTAATATCATTTAAAAGTTAGCAAATTTTAAAACCATTCATTGCATTCATTCACAAAGGTTACACTGTTTCCATTAGATAAATATTTACAAAACCTCATACGGGTTCTAGCAAAAACTACATAATACAAAAATACAACTCTTCTGATGTCAGCTAACAGACCTCTGAGTTATAACTTAATCCAAAAGGGTCCTTTAGTCCTGTCTAAAGAACTAGGTCTCCTTTCTCGTACCTGAAAAATCACGTTGCAATTTTTGATGAGTTTTGTGAACTCAGTGAGTGAACCATCATTGATGATTTCATCGAATCATACACACATATCACATATTTCACATATATTCATTCAGATCATATATACATTCCAGATATTCACACAACATTGTATATCATATAATCACACAATTCACATAGCCAAGTATAACAAATAGTTCATATCAATTTATCAATCATTTCAGCTTTGCAAATCATTCAATGAAATTCAGTCTTATAATGCTATATGGATGAGACTCACATTCCTTCTTATTGTTGTGACCAAGTGCCTATCATATGTACAAATATTGGCCTATTAGGCTCAGTCAGAACAAATTCACGGAACATAGCTCTACATGCAGAATCATATATCACGAAGCAAAGCTCTACTTGCAAGCGCTTTCATATTGGCTACTCCGGTCACAACGCCTTTATCTGAGCATGCATTTTATGAAATGCTTCAATTCCGAATTTACGATGTATCACAATCATTTATAAAGCACAATCAGAATTTCATAATCATTGGACCTAAGTCCGGCATTCAACTTTCGTTGAGAATTCACTTAGCATAATACAATCAGAATTACCAAATAAATTAGAGCACTTCCAATACAGTCCCAATTATATACTCCTCAGACTTTAAGTCCGAAATTCAGAAAGAATCGTAACAGTTCAATAATTGGAAGCTTAACAAATCAAATTAAATCAATCATAGGAAATTCATCTAGGTTGACTCACAGTACGCTCCAAGAAGCTATTGCCTGGATGGTCCTGCAATGTCCGACTGGTGTCCGATGTGCTCCTTTATAACATACACAACACATTCACAAATATCACATTTTTGCATAAATGTAAAAATATTCTTTTATGCACATCAATGTATAGAAAGTATGCACAATACATGTTCAATGGCAATTCCGGATATCTTATCGTAATTCTCATCATCAAATCGATCAGGTATCAAAGCCCTATACTTATGTCGATAGTACTCCTATATTCTTTAAAGGATCTCTAATAGCCTTTGGTTCTTGAGTAGTAGATACTTGATTCTTATCATTTCTCCTCTCCTTAAAAGGATTTGTCCTCAAATCAACGTCTTCCTCTAAAAAATAAAAAAGAGATTAATTAGACACATTGAAAGTAGCATGAATACCATACTTACCTAAAAAGTCGATCTTGTAAACATTGTTGTTCACTATTTTCATAACTTGAAACGATACTTCGCCTCTTGGTTATAACTTAGATTTTTGCTTACCCGGAAACCTCTCTTTTTGAAAGTATACCCAAACTGAATATCTAGATCTAAATTCCTTCCTCCTCTTGTTAGCTTGATTAATGTATTGTTGGATCCTCTTCCTAATATTAGCCCTTGTTGTCTCATGAAGCTTCTTCACTAATTTAGCTTTTTTATTTCCATCTGAATTGTCTATTTCACCTAAAGGAATAAGCACTAGATTTGAAGGAGACAAATGGTTAAAATTAATAAACAATCTTAAATAGAGTAGAACTTATAACACTATGGGCATTCCTATTATAAACAAATCCAATAAAAGGCAATGACTCCTCCTAATTCCGAAGGTACCAACCAATAATGGCACACAATATAGCCTCTAGAATCCTATTAAATACCTAGATTTAAACATTAGTTTGTGATCAAGCTATCGAAAATAATAAATTAGTTCTTATCTTTCCCCATATATCTTCCAAAAATAGTTAAAAACTTAACATCTCGATCAGACATAATAATTCTAGGAACTCTATGCATTCTAACAAACTCTTTAAAAAAATCAACAATGTAAGACGTATCATTGGACTTATGACGTGCCATTTTAGAAAACCTATTCCACAACTATAAAAATTGAATCTTTACCACTCCTAGATATAGGTAACCTTAAAATAAAATTCATCAAAAGATCTACACTATATAGGTAAAGGTGTGTATAAGCCATAAGTACTCCTTACACTGTATAGTACATAATTTCAGCAGGTTATTTCATTATACAAGTACTCCTCGTACTTCTAAATTTTCCTAAATGTAGAATCCTCACATATTGTAAATACATTAACAACATTAGGATCATCAATATATAAGTCTCTAATATGATCAAAACCTATCAATTTAATATTCATAGTACTCAACAAAACATGCCTCCTAGATTACGCATTAACTGCTATATTTATCTTACCTGGATTATATTTTGTAACACAAGGTAAAATCTCTATGAACTATACCCACTTAGAATATATATATTACTCAACTTACTTTTTCCTCAAATGTACAACACCTTTAACTCCATCATCCACCTTAAAGTTATCCATTCTAGTAGTTGGAGCCTTGGAGGTGGATTAGGTTATATTCTAGTAATGGTAATTTCATATTTGTCCATCCTATCTTAAACTGTATTGAATTGTTGAAGAAGTTGCTTGTGTTGGCCTTGGATGACATTCATGAAAAACTGCTAGTCTACTCCCACTCTTTTCTCCTTACTTATTTCCTTGTCTTTAGACAAGTTTTGTTTGAATCATATTCTACTTACATGAAAATTTAATAGAAAAGACACTCCTTTATGTGTTTCTTTCAAAATTTTATTCGACTCATAACGTAGAATCTTAACTGAAGGTTCTTTGTAAACTAGACAATTTAAATCAATAAAGCTAGTCTAGATCTTCCCCACTTGGTCAAATGCTTCCAAAAAGGCAAATTTGGATAAGAAGCAAACATAAAAATGAAACTAAAGGCTAATGAACAAGAAAATTCAAAACAAAGATTATGTTTAAAGGAACCTAATTAGACTCAATAAAAAGAACAAAAATAATAAGAATTTGAAATGTTCTAAATTAAATAATAAGGAAAACAAGATAACAAATAAATAGAGAATAATTGGCATGCCAAATAATTTGGACTTCTCAAAGAAAAATTGAAACCCGAATTTGTAATGGATATTGCAACCACGACTACTTTTATGTAACTTTAGATGGTACCTTTTTAGGTCTTTCATTGATAAACCCTAAAAAATATTATTTATTTTCAACCTTTTCTTTTTTTCTCTGGATGATTTGAAAACTCAATAAACAAGGAACAAGAAACAAGAAACTTAAGAAGAATTTGTTCTTAAGGAATCTTAAAATGAAAATAATATAAAAATTGAATATACGGTCAAATTAAGGACATAAGAATATTGCCAACATAAACAATTATATCTAGAAGAAACTTGAATATAGAACTAAACTCTAATAATAAATTTTGATATGACCCTAAACAATAGGACTAATGAGTTTAATATCAATACAATAAGACCTAGGACTATTCCATCAAATATAGGTTAATTCTAGAACATAAACTTGAAAACACATGAAGAAATATATGAATTGCCACACTACAGAAAAGAAGACATTGAGAGTGAAAAAATCGTATGGTTAGATTGTCATTAGTAAGCTAGATAAGATTAAAGTTTTTAGAGAATCTAAAACAAGAGTACTCTAAAAAGGTTTGAAGAAAAATCTCTACAAAGGTTTTAATTAATCTATGATAAAGGTAAACTACCAATTACCATTATAAGAAGGTCTCCTAATAAGCACGAGTACCTAAAACTAGAGATCTAAAAGGAAATAATAACAAAATTAACAACAAAAAAACTACTTATCTTATCCAGCAAACGATTCATGCCTGACATCCACGTGACTCTGTGCCACCTATATTTATGTTTATCAGCATTCCAACAATTAGTGCAAGACTGGTGTTGGTTGTCCCATAAGTTCGACGCTGGTTACGTTGAACTTATGATATTTTGCGTCAATAACCCTCCCATATTCTTCAAAGAATTTTCAGCAACTTTTGATAATTGAGTAACAGACACTTGATTCCTATCATGACAAAACTTAAGCGGGAGAAGTTGATTTCAGGCTTTTCAAGTAAGATTAGGAATTAATAAATTACTCATTTTCTTTTAGACTAACAATGTATAGCCCCCGTTGTTTCTTATTATTGATATCATTCTTCCGAAATCAGAAGATGAAACGCAAATTTATCTGATCCTCGACACCTAATCTAGCTAAAAAATTGACCGAATTAAAGCAGATTTACAGTTAAATAGAATTGAAATAATAATAATAAATACACAAATTTTATGTAAAAAACTTCTAAATTAAGATTAAAAAATTACAAGTAAGAATAGAAAAATTTTATTGTTAAAAAAAATGAAAAATTATAAAAAAAAAATTAGACCTAAAAATATACAAAATATTAATATTTTTGTAAATCTCTCTCTCTCACTTCTCTCTCAACTCACGACTCTCTTCTAAGCTCTGCTTTGCTCAAATAGATAGGAGCCGTGGATGGCTGGCCAAATCCTTTTACTTTTTCTTTTACTTTTTCTTGTCAACTTTCGGTGCCAACCAATTTTGACACAATCAACGTTTGTAAGTTTTCATTATATATGTTATTAATAATATTGCTTCGCCATTCAACTTTGCTTTCAATGTCATCCTTTGCCATGCAAACTTTGAAGATCTCTGTTACTATCTGTGATAGAGATGGAAAAAAATCAGTAGGGGTTTCATATGGACAAAGGAAGATGACAAAAGGAATCTGTCTCTAGTTACTTGGGATAAAGTGCAAATTTCTAAAGGAGCTGGAGGTCTGGGTTTGAGGAATCTTCGCTTAGTTAACAAAGCCTATGCTATGAAAGTTGGATGGCATATGTTGACAGATTCTAATAGTCTATGGACTAAGGTTCTTCGTTCCAAATACAAATTCAGCATTGATGCCCCAAATAATATTGTTGCTCCTGCTTTTTGTACTCCTCTATAACGTTTGGTGACTGCAAATTGAGATGCGGTAATTTCCAACACCTTCTGGGCCTTAGGTGATGGTAACACGATCAAATTTTAGAAACATAGATGACTGCCGGGTGTCTCAGAGCCTTTGCTGCATGCAGCTAGTGGATCTATTCCGGATACTATGATTGGTAAAACTGTTTCTTTTTTTGTTACTATTGATGGAGATTGGAGATTGGAGTATTTTTCTCAGTTGCTACCTACTTCAATCTGCTCTCTTATTACTGCTACACTGATACCCTCTAATGCTTGTGGTAAGGACTCACTTTTTTGGGGTCTGTCTTCTTCAGGAGTTTTTACTTTGAGATCTGCGTATGATTTTCTTTTTGAAAATTATATTACTTCTCACAATTTTCCTTGGAAGCTGATTTGGAAGTGGCCAGGCCCTCAAAAAGTCAGAATGTTTTTTTGGC
>JAOQMQ010000006.1:16212527-16235663 GCA_027563845.1 Erythroxylum subrotundum
AGTTTTCCTACTGTTCTTTCATTCTTTCTTCGTTAATTACGTTTACTCTCTTTAGATAGTTGCATGATAGACAGATAACAACGTCACTATCTTTTATGGTATTCAACTCACTCATAACCTTGCCTATTTTGATGTGCTTATGGAATGTGATAATGAACTTGCTGTTAAGATTGTGATGGTGGTATTCGAGCAAATTCCGATTGCTTGCCTCTCGTTGCTAGAATTCTAGACTTACTGAAGTGATTCCATAATGTGACACTCACTTACGTTTACAGAGAAGGAAATTTTGCAGCTGACTATCTTTCTCACCTTGCTTTTGATTTTCCTCCTAGATTTCATGTTTTGGGGCAAGCTCCCCCTAATGTTGGTAGATGGCTTGATCATGATTCAATAGGGTCTCCTATGTTAGGTAAGTTTCTGTCTTTGTAAGCTGTGCTCAATTTTTCTCACCAAAAAAAAAAATATATTGCTTCGCCAGCTTATTGTAGAGCGGAAGATATTAAGCAAATTTGAAAACTAGAGTTCTAAAAGGAAATAATAACAAAATTAACAAAAAGGCCTACTTATCTTGTCAACTTTCGGTGCCTACCGATTTTGACACAATCAACGTTTGTAAGTTTTCATTATATATGTTATTAATAATATTGCTTCGCTAGCTTATTGTAGAGCAGAAGATATTAAGCAAATTTGAAAACGTTTGCCCGCGATGATTATAAAGAAGATCTCTTCTGGTATGATTTTAAGCAGAATTTATTACCGGTAAACACCAAAGAGAAAGAGGCAGTACATGAAAGAGGACAGCTAAAGATAATATTTGATAAAAGTAGGCGTTTAATTATCAAAATGTGTCCTAATTAGGTGTCTTTGACTTGTACAGCCTCTCCAACCTCCTCCTTCTCTTCCTTATTTTGTGCTTCTTTGCTGGGTTCTTCAACCATAAAAGCCGATGTTGGGAAAGTCCTGAATAGCCCTGCCGGTGTTTGGAAAGTGATCTTTCTACTAGAAGGGTCTTCAATATAGATATCACTTAGCGTAACCCAAATCAGGAGCTCCTTGGTCTTTACCCCAGTCAGCTTCTTGATCTTGTTGGACTCAGCCACAGCTGTGACTTCGGTCGCATAGCTTACAAGCTTTCCAATCTGCTCAAACTTGTGGGTTATGCTCTTCTTCTGCTTCAACCAAACAAAACCTGTCTCTCTCACAATCCCACATTCTTCGATGTCATGCAGTGGTAGTAGCCCATTTGGCAACCCTATTTCCTTGAGCAGTTGCTTTGACTTCTCTTGGCAGATGTCATCTCCATGATAGACTTCATCAGCTTTGGCTCTGATCTCTTCTGTTACAAGAGACATTTTCTTCAAAACCTTCTTGTTGTAGTTGTTACCTTTCAGAGTTTTGAAGCTCGGGATGATCCAGAAAACAAGCATTGATACTAATATAGCAGAAAAGACATAACTTTGCCTCATATTATTCACTAAATTACCAAAAAAGCCATCGGTGTATGGCCCATTCAAATGGGTCAATCTTCTTTGTCAATGGGACCTCAGAAGGTTGGTACAATACACTCCTGTCATTTTCAAGGACACTGGTTTGTGCCGAATGCAGCTGAGCAGTATTGTAAATTTAGGTGAACAGAAGGGGTTGTTGATGAGAAAGATGGGGCTTAATGTTTATGGGACAGTTGAACATTAAAGGTAACATTTAAGGGGAAAGCGGTGGGTTGGAAGCAGTTACCAATCAGAATGCACCACATTTAATGGAGTAGAGAGTGTCCACGTATTTCTCTGGACGCCAACTTTTTTCCTAAATTCTTTTGTTTGAACTTTTACTCCCATATTTTATATTTTAGGTTTTTATAATTTTATTACTTCGATTTTTATTTTTCATAATTTATTATTAGTTATACAAGTATCATTTAATAATTTCATATTAATTAATGATTAAAATATTTAAAGTAAAACTATTTTAAATTCGATAATTACACTTACTATTCTGTTCCTATTTTAGCATGCATGTTTTGGCCTTTAAGTGGTGACATCAACTTGGGAATTCTGGGCTTGTTTAATCCTTAATAGATTTTACATTCTCAGTTTTGAATTTTCACCTCTACTTTACCAACTTAATCGCAATTATGAATAAGCTTTCAATTTTTTTGGGAGCTTGGAAGTTCTTTACTGCGCCTTTATCTGAATGATCTCTTCTTCAATTATTTGAAGTTTTGGGGACATGATTTAGACATCAATAGTTAGGATACATATATATGTGGATGCATAACTACTTTTCTTTCTTTACTTATGTCGAGAAATGCTAAATAAATAGGTCATTTTTGTTTCTAAGTCGTGTTTTTTCTATTTCTCATCTTTTAATGCCAAAATATTATGCATTCTTTCTTCCATGCCCAATTAATAAGCTCTAGACTCTTAGTCAAGTTTGAATAAAACATATACTGTGTAGTGTATTTGGAATGGAATTTACCTAAAAGAAGAGCTTCAACTGATAACCGAAGCCCCTTCAATATAACTCCATATATACTACACCAGCTTCACCGCATTCAAATAATAATAAATTGTTATCAGCTCTATATGGATTTGTTAAGCATTTTAAGAGCTTTACAACCTCACAAACTTTAATATGTTTTTGTTAAAAACTAATATTACAATTATTTGTAATAAATAAATTTTGAATTTCGTTATAGTAAGGTGTTGGAAAGAAATAACATTAACAAATATATGGGTCTTGATGAACTTAAGATGCTAGTATTAACAGGAGTGTCATAAAATTAAGGGCATTGAGTAGTATTTATATTTTACAAATTTCCTAAAATGTTGATGAGATGAGTTTAACTTACACCATGATAAAGAAGGGAGTTCACATAGATGGTGTAAAGAATATAAAGATACTGATGATAAAGTACATTTGTCAATTTGTAATAATAATAGATGGTGCGAGACATTTTTCACAAGGAAGAAATACATTATGTTTAATCCCAAAATGAAAATGATGAATTTTTGGTTTGAAATTGTAGTTTAAGGATGAGATGCAGTTTATGGAAGTCATGAGAAATTATGCAATTATAAATGGATATGATGCTTTAATGACAAGGTCTTGTATGAGAATTCAGGTTGTTTATAAGTTACAATGTTCATTTAGGGTATATGCTAGTTGGACTATAAATGAAAAAAATGTAGGTTATAAAGATAATGAAAAACAAGCATAGTTGCACAAAAATAAGCATGCTTTTAAGAAATGGTTAGGAAATGATTTTTTTTGTATAAGTTTAGGAGGAATAAAAAGTGGACAATAGTGAGATAATGGATAATATTTAAAAAAAAGTATATGTTATAAGTGACTAAATCCTAGTTTTATAGAGCTAATAGGAAGCTATTGGGATGCTACAAGGATCTATGGAAGGTTATTATATGAAGTTATGGTCTTATGGAAAAGAGTCATGATGGACAAAGAAAGATGGACAATTTATTATTCAAACTAAACTAGATGAAAAATCTAAACAACCAATGTTTAGGAGATTTTATGTGGGATTTAGTATATTTAAGTATGATCTAATTAGTGGTTGTTGAAAAATAATTTGATAGATGGATTTTTTGAAGATATTCCATAGAAGTGTTTTATTAGCTATAATTGGTTGTGATGGAAATAGTTAGATATTCCATATATCTTAGGCTATGTTTGAAAGGGAGAATTTACCAATCTTAGCATTGATTTTTGAATATTCTTATTGAAGATCTAAATTAAAGTAGGTGGATGGACTTTCTTAAGTGATCAAAAAAAGGTGATCTCTAAGTATTCATACAAATTATGTTCATTTATGTATGTTCTTTGAATTATGCTACTTACATTACTTTTTCTTTTTCATTATTAAGGTTTAATGGATGCATTAAAGAATCTCTTCCTAGAAATCGAGCATAGGAAATGTGTTTGACATGTCTTTGCAAATTTGTCTAATCTGTATAAAGGCCACATAAATAGAACTTTATTTTGGCAAGCGGTGAGTTGCAAAATGAAAATGGACTTCAATAAGGTAATGAAGCAATGAAGAGTATATTAAAGAAGGCCTACGATGTCATCAAAAAGTAAGGAAACTAAAGACTTTTGTTATGGCGCTTGTGAGCACAAAACCAAAGTATGAAATTGTTCATAACAACATATAAGATACATTTAATGGATTCATTTGTGAAGCTTGTACAAAAAGTTTTATCTGTTTGCCAGAGGATGTCTAGTTACCTTAATAACTTAAATTTATAATAAAAAAAAGAGATGTAATGCTTAAATCCACTAACAATATATAACCAAGGGTTAGGAAGAATATAAAGGTTGCACAATGGGAAGAAATGCACTGTATCACTAAGACTAATGGAAATTTGAAGTTCAAAATCACACATTTTGGATACAACCACATTGTTGATCTATAAGCACGAATTTGTCAATGTAAACTTTGGGATTGAAAAAGGTTTCTATGTAAGTTTAGTAAGTGTTAAGGCAATGAGTTAGTGTTAGAAGCTACCAAATCTCACTAACCCAATTCACACTTAAAACCTTTAATAACCAAACCAACCAAATTCTTTTTCCATTTTAGTCATTTTTCTGTTGTCTCACCTTCTTGCCCTTCCTCTAAGTTTTTTTTTTACAATTATTTGTAGGTCAATTATAACATATATATTCAACAATAATATATGTTATAATAACATATAAATTAAATGTGGAAGAAAACGAAATAACTCCAACCATTGTCTTTTTTTTCCTTGAAGAGTCTGCATTTTGAAATTCTTCTAAGCTCTTAATTACCAATTCGATGGTGTATAATTTTAGAACATAAAAGAAGCTTAGGGACCCCAAATATCTGCTACAAAAATTATATCAATGTGCTCTCATTAAAACATTGATTGTTACCATAAAAATATGACATTAATATCTATTAAATTCATAACATTGGACCACCATTTATAGGTATTAAACTAAAATATGAAAAGTACTCATATTTTCTCACTTAGTCCATACCTTTAACTTGGTATCAAATCCTAATCCGATCTAAATATAATATACGAATCATGGTGATAGGTCCTCTAGTAGTTAAGTATTATCTTCCATATATTACAATATACTATATTTTGTATCAACCTGAATATGGTAGCATTACTAAATGAATAAATCCTATGCTTATTCCAGGTCCAAAATAAACAGTTTTCTCAAAATTCAATAATGTGCACCATAATATGAGAAAATATTATAAGCGTTTCATGAAAACTACATTGTTCATATAATTAAAATTATGTAATGGAACACAATCTCATTCTAACAACATAATCCTTGCACTTCATTGGTGGCATGCCTTTTGCTAAAGGATCAACTATCATCAACTTAATGCTAGCGTGTTGAATAACCACTTTCTTTCCCTTAACACGTTTCCTTATAGATAAAAACTTAATGTTAATGTGTTTACTCTGATTACGACTCTCTTGTTGTTTTTAGCCAAAAAGACAATAACTGAATTGTCATAATATATTCTCAATGGCCAGAAAATGGAATCTATAAGTTTAAGCCTATATATGAAACTCTTTAGGCTTACACCGTATGATGTGGCCTTAAAACAAGAAATAAACTCAAACTTCTTGATGGAAGTAGCAGTTAAAGACTACTTGGCACTCCTTCAAGATATGGCTCTATGGGAAAATATAAAGATATGACCTAATCTTGATTTTCGTGAATCAACATACCAAGCAAAATCTGAATCTGAGTATCCTATTACCTATAGATTGTCCGTTCTTCTATATATAAGCATATAATCTTTGGTCCTTTGAAGTGCAACTCTCTAGTGATCTAATGTTGGATCGCTTTGATATCTGTCTAACATTCCAATAACAAATACAATGTCAGGTGTTATACAAACTTGAGTATATATCAGGCTTCCTACTGCAGAAGCATATCTTAATTTCCTATAGGATGTTGTCCCTTATATCTTACCATTATATTTGGTAGTTATAACCCAAGTACTTTTAGTTGCCTTCAAATTCTTAAGCTTCTCTCTCTTAAAGTTCAAAGTAAAGTCCTTTCAACTTATAGATCTAACTCAAGTAGTAATCTGAGACTAATTTTAGTCATAAGCTAAAGTATCTAAATCTTGAAATTCAATAAAAATAAAAATAAAAAAGAAATTTCTAAAATAAATAAATACAAAAGAAGAGAAAATTTGATTAGATTAATAAAAACAAAATGTTCTTAATATCCTAGTCCCCATTAACAGCATCAAAATTTTGATGTGTGTTCACAATTCGAACAATATTTAAGATCAACTAAACATGTGCACCTACCATTTTTGTAATATAGTGTAGTGAATATGATTATCATTTCTATGAGGACTATAAGTATTAGTAATAACTATCTTTCTATTATTTAATATAACAAAATGAATGATTGACTTATAAGAAAGCATTAACAAAACCAAAATTAGTAATGTAAAATTAAAAAAAGCAAATAACGATAATGAAACAATTAATTTATATTCAAGATCCTTATGTAGAATCCTCCTATAACCTTTCTATACTTAAATTTATCTAGATTCAATTTTTAACCACAGTTTCTTGGTCTAGTAGAAATTTCAAAGTTATAACTATATTCTTTCTCAAGAAATACAACTCTTATCCTTAATTTAATTAAATGAAATGTCATTGCGATCAAAATCCTTAAGAATGCATTATCTTGTTCTATGAATTTCTTTGTTATATTTGACTCTAACTTAGAAGATTTATGCAATCATATCTCAAAGATTTAGTGCAACTCTTATTATTCATGTCATAATCTATTCATACATGTATATGAAATCTAAAAATGAGTAAAAAAAACACTACCAAATTTCAACCCAAACACAAGAAATAATCATGAATAATTTACAATATAACTTAGGTCTTTTATTCAATCAAAAAGCAATCCAAACAAATTATCCCAATGTTTATCGTATCTCAATTTAAGATAAAGAAAATCAATAACAATCAAGAAAGAATACAAAATTAAAAAAAATAATTCTCGTGGATCTTGAAATCTTGAAGTTCTTCACTTGAATCTTGATGGAAATCCCTTTCTTTCTCTCTAGAGTTTCTACTTTCTTGTCACAAGATGCTCTAGTTTGTTTTTATATCATATACCCCCTCTTAATAGTCTCCCTAATCTTTTTATATTAGAAAACTCTTATAACATAATACCAACATGGGTCTAACACAAATTTGTGTTAAACCTATGTTACTCCCCTTACTTTTATATAGAAAACCTCAAACTTTGTAAAAAGTACTATCAACACGAATCTCTAATATAAACTTATATTAGGGAAATGAGTTTTGAATCCTTCCTCTAAAATCATGCCAAATTGTTCCAACTTGTTTATAATTTACCCAAATATGTTTCTCTAATATAAACTTATGTTAGGGAATTGAGTTTTGAATCCTTCCTCTAAAATCATGCCAAATTGTTCCAACTTGTTTATAGTTTGCCCAAATATGTTTATTCACTGGGAAGTTAAAATAAGTCCTGAAAATAAAATATAAGAAAATTGAGTATCAAATCCTATAGAAACCATCGAAAACATAAATAAAGCACTTTTAAAGTCATGCTAAAAATATAATCTAATTCGCAATTATTACTCTCCGTTGTGATATACTAAAATTGGTGTGTTTGAATTGATTTTAGGGTAACGGATTATTGTCATTAGTTTCTAAGTTACAATAATGAGATTAGTAATTATCGTATCTCCTCCCTAAAATCATCAAAGATAGTAGGTTGATTATGCGGTTCAATGTTTGATGACGTGTCTAATGTTGAATTGTTGTTTGATTGCTAATAGTTAAGGATGGCAATGGGCTGGCCCATGAAATACTCCCTGCTAAATTTTTTAAAATATTTTTTAAAAATTAAAAATATATAACAACATCATTTTTTTTTAATTGAGTCTAGGTTTGAGCTGCCCAGGTTCAGGCCTACTTGAGGCATAACTCTTCTAAGTAAAACTATGTTGTTTTGTTTAAAATAATTAGGTCTGAAGTCAGTATGGGCCTAGGCCTAGCCCATGAGCTGGATTATTGAAAATAACTAAATTTAGACCCATAAGTCAAAAATTATCATCCCTATTAATAGTGTTAGAAATCTCTATTAAGACTCATTATAACGAACTTTTTTAAATTCTTTATAGAATATATATGGAATTATTGACGTTTTTTACAGATAACACCAATTGATGTATTTAGATCTACGCTTTGACTCTTGTTTACTGACTCAAACTATTTTGAATCACGAGCTATTTAACTCAGACGTTTTGGCTCCAAATCTTAAGTCAGGAAATGGATCGGAAGAGAATGGATACTCAATTAGAGTTATGATGTATTTATTTGAACTTGGAATCTCAGTTTTGCTTATATAGATTTAGGACTCATCGTTAGCATATGAGATATAATTGTGGGCCCGTGACTTCCCTCTTAAGGAACTCATTGAGAGGATGGAAACTCGAGTACAAGAGCGTTTGTCAACCATTTGGTTAGGTTACAACCCTGGCTTACAAGCGCGAGAATGCTTTGCCATATTTCCCTCCTACGTCAAGCCAGCACTTGATCCTCACTTCTCAGAGTGCATCCGCTGTGAATTACTACCTTACCGACAATCTACAACGATTAAACACTAGCTAGTTTTATCTGTCGCAGCTTTTATTTTTTCATGAAGTTTGATGAATTGTTTCGTTTCTTTTTCCCATGAAGATATCTAGAAAACCTTAACAGTAGATCAAAAATGACTCTCCTTCTACTAACTCTTCCTGATTAAAAGCTCTCAGACCTAAGAATCGTAACATACAGTAGCATAACATTGTACGGAAATGCTCCTTGATATCTAAAGCATCCTTTCTAACTTGGCTAGCTGCTAGCAAGAAATTAAAAACCAAGTACAGAATTAGACCATCGACTGGTCAGTTATGCATTTATGTTGTCTTGAACCTGAATCTATCAATTATTTATTTTTTCAATGCAGCTAAACTAGCACTGTCTGGAGCAGAATGCATCACAACATAAACTTGTTTTGTCTGATAATCAGTACAAAAGATTGGGGAAATAATAATAAATGTCTGTGCCATAGCTTGAACAGCTTTTTGTATTCTATTTGGCATGAAAGGAATCAAAGACCATTCAGGAATTGTAGAACAGAGAAATATGCTCTTGCTACTAGAGAAATACTAGTAGCTCACAAAGCTATTGATGGATTCAAATACTCTCACTCAAATGAAGATGGAACCTAGGGTAACCAATATCATCACTTCTGCTAACTGTTTTGATTGATCTTTGGATGTAAGATTACGAGGATATTTGTACCAACCTGTTTCTGTACAGTCTTGTATTAATACTTTGTAGATGGTCTGGATTGGGCAATTTAACGAATTCATATCACTTTTGAAAAAAAAATGACTCTCCTTGCAAGCTAATTTTTCATTCTTGACATTGAAGGCAATTGTTTGCAGCCCAACTCGATGTTGACCTTTCGCTGTGAGTTTGTGACAGGCGAAAAATTGCTTAGTCGGAGGTTAGGACGTAAACTTGTGTTGTTTCGAAGCATCAACTGGGCAGGCTCGTGCTTGATGGTAAGTTATAGAACTACTTACTCCACATACACTGGTGTTAGGCTTAAGCTTTCTAAAATAGAGGCCCACTGGAAGTCCAAGTCCAGTTTGTATCAGGTTTTAGCCCAAATATGACGTGATAGCTACCAAAAAATCTGGATCCTTAGCTGTTTAAGATCGGCCAGATTAGGATCCTTGGTTCTCTCATAAAACTTTTCTTTTTATAAAGTTTGGTGAATTGCCAAAGAGCCCATTTTACCAAACAAATGAAACGTGTATTGTTGTCAATCAGAGCATATAGCTCTCTGAATTCCGAAGAGTGACAGATAAAACAATAGTTGTGTTTTTGTTTGAAATATAATTGCACTACATATATATATAACAATCAGATTTATTGAAGAATCTACATGGATATTTAGAACTACTATGTCATCTTAATATCAAAACAAATTACCGAATAAGAAATTCCCAACTCCAAACAACTTAGCAAAGGCTCATTTCGGTGACCAAATGACGCATTCTAGTTAGCCATCTGCACTATTATGCCTGCCAAAGGAAATTTGAAAATGAGATGTGCGTGAGTAGTTCACTAATTTGAATACGAGAAACCATACCCCTACCTTGCTCGCAATATTGTTGGAGAGCCAGTCCAGTCCCTCATAAAGGCCTTCGCCAGAAGTAGCGCATGTGCTCTGAATATACCTGAAGAGGGGATAAGAGATCAGACAGTATATTGTGCGCTATTTGTTTTCCAATATAAAAAAAGCATCATAAAGGAAAGTTTTGTACAGAAATTCAAGGGAAGGCAGCTAGGATCAACATACCAGTGGCGTTGACGAAGTGAGTGAAGACCAAGCTTATCAGTGATCTCAGCCGCATTCATAGCATTTGGAAGGTCTTGCTTGTTAGCAAACACAAGCAGCACAGCATCCCTCAATTCATCCTAGGCAGAGATAAAACTTAACTTCAGAAGAAGTCATCACACAGCCCGACTTGTACCAAGTTTTTAAAAGCATGAACAGGGACTATAGTAACATGAACGAGGAAATATTTTTAACTAAAAATCATACATAACTCCATTTCAGAGGAAGCTGGAGAAACAGGGGTCCTCTAGTTGCAGCAACATCAAATCCTAGCTCAACTCTAACAAATCAGCTACTTAGCATAAACTAGATATATAACTTGTTTCACCAATTCCCATTAAAATCCATATATGTCAAAATGAAGCTTATACCTCATTCAGCATTCGATGCAGCTCATCCCTTGCCTCAACTATACGGTCACGGTCATTGCTATCAACCACAAAGATAAGTCCTTGAGTGTTTTGGAAGTAATGTCTCCATAGAGGTCGAATCTTATCACATAAAAAAATAGAACAAATTGAGACCATGGAAACTGAGTAATTTTGATATACAATTCATCAACAAATTTATACTCAAAGTTTCTACAGAATAAAAATGTTGAAACTAACAAATAACAATGGTTAATATGATCAAGAAGACACGATATCACTACACTCTTGCTCAATAAACGAGAAACAAAAAGCAGATATCAATCAGGTTTTACAAGGCTGGTGATGGGCAATGCCGTGAAGGTCGCAAAATGCAACAGCATTTGAAGCAACATTACATTATCCCTTTCCTAAATTCATAAGCATACTCACATTTCTGTAGACATATGTAAGCCACAACACAAATAGCCTCTTCTCAAAAGGAAAAGGGAAAGAAAAACAAATGAAGTGGCTTGTATAATTTAGCTTATGAATGTGTTATGTGCTGACGGCAAAACTAATCAACACATGACCGTCCATAAGCACAACACAATCCATAACAGCATACAGAAGATTAAAGTACAAAGAAAAAGATGTCTGCCACAACAAGGATAGCCTTTCCTCGTTCAACCATAGGAAAATCTTAAAAGATAAGATGACTTTAGTGAATGTGGCTTATGCTTTTGTTGTGTGCTTATGAGAAAACACCGAATCAGCACAAGACTGTCACAAGCATGCATATCACCAATAAATGAAACTTAGAAAAACCATGTTATGTGGTACAGCTGAAATAAAATTCAGCCACATAGCAATGTATTTTTCCTTCATCAAAGATAAGGAAAAACCCTAATACAATGTGGGTAAAATAACTAACGCTTGTGATTATGTTAAGTGATAAGTACAACACCATGCAGTTATTCGCCACAACAAGGATATCCTTTCCTGATTCAAACATAGGAAAAAACTTGAAAGACATGTTATCACTCTAATACAATGTGGGTAAAATAACTAAAGCTTGTGATTATGTTAAGTGATAAGTACAACACCGTGCAGTTACTCACAACAAGAAGGATACCCTTTCCTGATTTCAACATAGGAAAAAACTTGAAAGACATGTTATCATCCTAATACAATATGGGTAAAATAACTAAAGCTTGCGATTATGTTAAGTGATAAGTACAACACCATACAGTTATTCGCCACAACAAGGATACCCTTTCCTGATTCAAACATAGGAAAAAACTTAGAAAGACATGTTATCTTTAGTGTATGTAACTTATGTTTTTGTTGTGTACTGATGAGAAAACACCTAATCAGGACAAGACCATCCATAAGCACACATATCACTAATAAATGAAATTAATAAATCCATGTTACGTGAATAAACTGAAATATACCTCAGCCATACAGTGACTATTTTTCCTTCATCAAATAAAACAATCAAAAAACCATGATACAATGTGGACAAAGTAGATATAGCTTGTGAATAAGAGTTGTGTGATAAGCAGAACATCAATCATAATGACATATAGGAGATAAAAAAAGCACAAAGAAACAAGGATAGTCTTTCCTCCTTCAACCCTCGGAAAAACTTGAAGACAAGTTGGCTTTAGTGAATGCAGTTTATGTTTATGATGTCATAAGATAAAAGCACAAAGAAAAAGATGTCAGCCACAACAAGGATAGCCCTTCCTCATTCAAACATAGGAAAAACGTGAAAGACAAGTTGGCTTTAGTGATGTAGCTTATGCTTCTGTTGTGTGCTGATAACAAAATACCTAATCAACACAAGACCGTCCATAAGCACACATATCACTGAGAAACAAAACTAAGAAAGATCATGCTTTCTGACTAAACTGAAAAAATTTCAGCCACCCAATAGGTAATTTTTTCCCCTTCATCAAACGAAGGAAAAACCTTAACACAAGGTGGCTAAAGTTGATATAGCTTGTGATTATGTTGTGTGGTAACAGAGGCAAGTAATTAGCACAGGACCGTCCACAAGCACGTAATACCAATCTGGCATAAGAGCGTCAGATTGTACACATGTAAGCAAGTAGCATTAACATTGCGAAGACTCATTATAGAATAGTGTAGCATTAGCATTTTATACCTTGTCCTGACCACCAACATCCCAGACAGTGAAACTTATGTTTTTGTATTCCACAGTCTCCACATTAAACCCTGAGGGGAATTAAATATGAACAACAAATTTACACTCTTGAACAAACCGACATATGGCCACTATTATGTCAAGGTTCAGAAGCGATACCGATAGTTGGAATGGTAGTGACAATCTCTCCAAGCTTAAGCTTGTATAAGATGGTAGTCTTACCAGCAGCATCAAGACCAACCATCAAAATTCGCATTTCTTTCTTGGCAAACAACCGGCTGAAAAGCTTCGTAAAAGAAAGCCCCATCTTGTTTTTTCAGCTGAATCCCAAATGGGGAAACCATATTAAGACAAAAATCATAATAAATTACATGCGAGGTCTCGTTGCAGATCTAAACATTTCTTATATATAAAGAGCAAAAAGAAATCAATAAATCCAGATCCATCACGACATAACCAAAAACCAAATCCACCAATAAAACCAATGAAATTCACAATAAACAAATAAGTTTAAAAGTGCATAGATATCATACAGATAGAAAGAGAGGAAACGGAACTCACCTGAAGAAAAACGGAGAGAAAGAGATGGAGGCTGCTAATGCGGTGTTGAAGTTGAGAGGAAATGGGCACATATTTATTTTGAGTACTGCGTCTCATTTGACGGCTTCTTTTTTCACGCCGTTACTTTGCTTACCCTTTTTCCCGAACCCTAGCTTGCATCTAGCAACCTTTCTCACTTTCAATTTTTATTTTTTATTGATTCGATCGAAGGCATCAGCCTTTTTTAGTCTTTTCTCAAAAAAAAAGTTTATAGTTTAAAAATCTCTTAACTTTTTATACTTCCACTTCCACTCTTTTTATTTTTTATTAAAATAATTAATTAAAAGAGATTTCATAAAATTTATACACATAAACAAACTAAATTAAAGAGCTTTACTGAAATTATCCAAATCTAGATTAATTTATAATAATATTCAATCAATTAAATTAGTTATTAATTATCATCATCATCATCCAGTTCGAAGTCTCGCAATGAAACGGGATCTAGAGAGGTTTGATAGTATACAGCCTTACTTCTACATAGTAGAGAGGTTGTTTACGGTAGACCTACATGCAAATGAGACAATATAAAAGTGATGCAATAATAATAATAATAATAATAATAATAATAATAATAATAATATATGGAACTAATAATAATCAGAAAATTAATAAATAATAAAATAGCAATAAAATAAAACTACGAGAAATAATAAATAAATTGCTAACTAATAAATAATATATGATAATAAAATAACTTTTTATTGAACTTTTATTTATTATATATTAGCACTAGTAAATAAAATTTTAATTTCTCCTACTTTATTTATAATTCATATTTTTAAATAATTGATAATTTTATTGATTTTAATATGAATAAATAAACTTATAAATTCTAATTATTTTATTAATTTATCATATTTACATATTATTTATATGAAAAAGAATAATAAATATTTAGTATGTATTATTTTATTTTAGTAATAATTTAGTATATTTAAATTAATTTGGAAATAAACTAATTTCATTAAAATTTTATTTACTAGTATAATACTAATAAAAGATACTCAATTTTATAATTTTATCCTATTAATAATTAATTTTAAATTTTTACTATTAATTAATAAAATTGTACAAGGCTAAACTTCGTTAATTTATTAGTAGTAATAAGCTTACTACCAACATTAGTCCTGTGAGCTAGCAACACAACATAACGCAACGTAATTCATTACACAAGGCTTCTCGCTTTGCAAGGGTTGGAGGAAGATCATCAATATACTCAGTCTTTCCTTTGAATTTATTTATAAAGAGGTTATTTCTGTGACTCGAACTTGTGACCTTCTAATCAATTATAATTAATAATAAAACTTAATTAATCAAATTTTATACATTTAACAAAATATAAAATATAAGAGATATTATTATTATTATTATTATTATTATTATTATATCATGAATAAAAATTTTATGAAATATATAATGTTATTGCCATATAAAACTAACAAATATTAAATTAATATGTTATTAATATTAATAAAAATGAAATGAAATTCAACCATGTAAAGTCCAAAAATCTAAAAACTATTGGTCAAGAAGAGAAATATAAACCATGTGCTAAGAAGAAATACAAAAACTGATAAAACAAGAAATGCTGGTCAGAACATCAATTTGTATTTGAGAGCGAATTATGCAATCACGGTTTCTTCACCATTTTCTTTATTTTATTTTCATTCCATTAATAAACTAATAATTCAAACAATAAGGTTTAGAAGAATCTTAATGTAAAAGGTATAAGACAAGGAATTGAACAAGGAGAATCCTTAGAACAATAAGATATATAGACAAATCCTAGAAACTAATTTTTGATTGAATCTTTAGAAACAAGAATATGATGCAATAGAATAAAAAGGAATCATAAGTAACCAAAAAAATTTTTGAATCATAAGTAACAAAATTTTTTCTTTCTTTTTTTTAGAAAGAAATTGATTAGAATTTAAATGATATAAAAAATAAAAGGATAACCACACCTTAATGGCATCTAAGAGGGAACTGAGTTGGGTGTTGATAAATTTTGAATAAAGTATTACTAACTTAGTGTATTAATAAATACAATTTACAAGAGATGAAATATGATGCAAAATAATGAATTTCCATGACAAATTTATACAATAATGTAAAAAGTGTAAAGGAAGAGAAATGTAAAGTAATTTATAGTGACTCGATAAACAACCCTTTCATATGTCCACTCATAAGACTCTTCTTAGAATACTACTATAACTCTTCTTAGATAAAGAATAACCTTTGTATAATACAAACCACCAATAAAAGCTTACAACTCAAAATATCTCACTTTATCACTTTGATAATGCCAAAGAGACTCACTCATACAAATATGAGACAATGAATGCTCAAATGCTTGTTAAACACTTAGAAATATGTGTATAAGACATTCAAATGCTTTTCAAGCTAAGAACCAATGAAAAATATATATTTGAAGATTTAAGACCTTTACTAGTTGTTGGAGCCAAAAACCAGATGTTACAATGGCTAGTTCCAACGTAGTAGTCGACCACTAGGTCATATTAGCTTACCAATATGCATTTAATACATAATACTCATTATTTGTTGCATATTATTTACCACTAGGCCTTATTGGTTAGGTAATATGTCTTCTAGAGGGACATTGATTGACCACATCAATATATTAGTCAACCAATGTTTCAATAAACACTTCAATTACACATTTAACTTACATTGATCGATCACCAATCTATATTAGTAGACCAATCCCCCCAAAATATGATTTTTGACAATTTCAAATGTTTAAACTCGATTTATTGATGTAATTATAATTTAAATTTTTTTTAAATGTCCCTAAAATAATTTGTTAAAGATAAAGAAGCTTTTCTTTCAAAAACAAAACTTAAATATATTTTAAGGATAAAAAAACTCATGTAATAAAGTAAGATGAAATGTTCATGCATGATGAGCCTTTAAGATTACCAAAGTAACAAAATGAGATTACAATTAACATTATAAAATATAGAATGACCTTAATGTACTTTAATCTTCTTTTGTTCTTAACTTGATCTTCACTTTGAAAGTTGCAAACTTCAAGTTTCCATTATTAACTTCATGAATTTTCTTCTTGAGTAATGGATGTGTCTTGTCCTTATATTGCTTCTCACTAAAATAATAAACTCATAAGTAGTACTAATATTTTATTACATCAAAACATTGACCATAAACTTCCTTGTTTTAATAATCTCCCACTTTTTAAAAATGAGAAAACATTTATGATATTAGAGAACAATAATAAAATTAAGCACACAATTAAGATAATGATTATATTTTAATTAAATATCAAGAACAAAAGAAATATCCACACTTGTAGATTAACTTAAACATATCATAAATTTTCCTCAAACATGAGATATATCATAAAGCATGAGGAATCCAAAAATCACTCCCTTGAAAGTCATCACTCCCCCTCAATCTAATGTCACTAATCTTTCTTCGCCTTTTTTGAATCATAGAAAAGAAATCAATAGTCCAAAAAATAGTGTCATGGATTATATTAAGGTAGAAAATTCCCAAATTTTAATAAAAAATAATTTCCAAAACTCAAACTCAATCAAAATGCTATCAATTAAGTACAGTTGGATAAAAATATATTGATTAAACCCTTAATTGCATTTACAAACAACCAATTTAAAAAAAGCAAAAGAAAATAAAAATTCCCAAATTTAGTATTGTGCCTATGTTAAAAAGTTCAGTTGGAGCAAAAAACAATTTTTTAATGGGACTATACATTGGAATTATAAAAAATATAAACTTAATTGAAATATCCAATCATTAATTTCATAAAAGAGTGTATAAATTGAAAACCCCAAAATTAAGAATACTAGTAGAATAAATTACTCAAATTTGAAACCCTAAAATGACAGTTATGATGCAATCATACTTGATTATTAAATAACTTGTATAAATCATGTAATTTTATAAAAACAATTTCAAGAACAAAAACTTCATCAAAACGTCCTAAAATATGGAGGAATTAGGATTTATCCAAATAATGTATATGAAGTTTAACCTAAGAAGTAAGCCTAAAATATGGATAATGTCAATTAGTAGGGTTTGGGATAAGGTTTGGAGAGTTTAGGAAAAAAAAAAACATGTCATGAAGCATAAATGAAAAGGTGAGAAAAATCTTTTAAAAAGTGGAGACAAGTCGACTAACTCAAGTTATTAGTTGAACAATGTAGGTCTAGTTGCCTCATTCTTATTACAAACTCTAAGGAACTCAATTTTTCTCTCTTGGAAGGACATTGGTTGACTAGTGCTTTATATTGGTTGACCAATGGGACCTTGTGGTCAACCATTCATAAAACTAAACTTCATACAAACTTACTATAACTTGAAAGAATTGAATTTTCTTATTTATAAGTGATATTGTTCGATCATAGAGCTATATTGGTCGACCAGTAGGGGCATACAATTGACCATTATTGCAACTAAACTCCTTACAGATTCACTAGAAAGGCAAAAAGATATTTTTTAGGAGACTGGTTAACCATACTCTAATATAGGCCAACTAGTATATTTTGAAAAGTTAAGAGACAACTTGAAAACTCAAATCAAAATATTAAAAACATAATCAATCAACTAAATATCAATAAAGAATGAATTAAAAAACATAAAGGGATCCTTATCATATAGAATTCTCATCAATCATACCCAATTCTCTTTTACTTTTACAAAATCAATCCTTATTCATTGATTTTGTGGAATTATCCACCAAAATTGACAGTGAATCAACAAATTTTAACTAAATATCCTCATTTTGCACGTATTCTCTAAGTCTAGGTATTAAGGTCCACACTATACCTTCAAAAGAAATTGCTCATTTCTGTAGTCATAGTGCAAACACAACATTCATCACTAAGGATTAAGACTCAATTTAACAAATAAGTGCAAGACGTGACATATTTATAAAACATAACTAATGTTATTCTCAATATTACCTATGATATGATTCAGATGGTGATTCTTATTGAATTTATAATCTATTGGAAGCATCTCATCCTTTATTTCTCCCTCATTTACTTCAACAATTGGCTTTTTAAAAGACTCTTTGATGATCATTTTTGCTCTTTTAAAGGACTAATTTCTTAACATCCCACATCAACATCTTTAAGAATTTCTTAGAGGCAAAGTAGTTGGATTAAAAATAATATGTATAAGCTTGCATACAAATAATATTCATATTAAACACTTTCTATGTTATATGAAAATAACAAAGGAAAATTTTGTCTTGATTATTCACTATTTATATACTTTTTATTCCTTTTTTATGAAACAGAACCATCACTTTTTTTTAGACACATAAATAAACTTGGTTCCTTAATTGGTGGTCTCCTTATTCTTTTCAATCCATATTGTCAAGGTTTTGCTTACCATTCTTTTTTTTAGGAAACACAATCTGTCATCAATATGTCCATATCTACTATAAAAATGACATAGTGATCTTTGTTGTATATGCTTATGATATTATAAGTTTTAACCGTAAGTACACGGTGTAGGTGTAGCTAGCACTAACAAGTATGAGTCAATCCGATAAGGACTGTAAATACTGGTATTAACCCTTTTTTAATTATCTAATCGCCAATTCAGGTTGCAGATTTAATTGAAAATTAAACTAAAAATACTAAACTAAGGTTTAATGCAATAATGAACTAGGAGCAAGAAAGCACTACGATTAAACGATATTAAACAAGTATTGTCTAGTTGATGAATCCTCCTAAGATATCTTAAACATTAACTCTTTATCATGCAATTAAATTATTAATTATTGGACTGTGAAAATTCCTATCTTATGTTAATATCTTTCTCAAGACTATTAATAACTACCCTTGGTTGATTAACTAAAACCCCTTTCTAGTTAAAACCCCCAAGATTGCATTACTCGATTCGTGAATTTCACCATTATGTTTGAAAAAAATCTAGAGGATTTATGTTGACTTATCTTTAGGTTTACATGTAACTCCTTTGAGATATGGCATATCTATTTAAATGGAAGGATTTTTCAATCTCAATCATATGAAATCAAACATTGGACTAATATCTTGGACATATTAGTTCAATAATATAATTGTATAGTTGAATCACAATAAGTCAATCAATAAAATTACATTGAATGAAAGATTGTATCATGTTATCCATCCCAACTTAGGGTTCATCACACCTAAGCACTAAACAAATTTGTTCCCAAAAATAGTAAACAAATAGAATAACAAAATAAAAGAATTCATAATCTATATCCCCTTTTATCTCTAAAGAAATCTTCTTAAAATTTTGATCATGTCGTAATCTTTGTTTTTTCTTCTTCCTCCGTTCATATCGTAATCTTTGTCAATTCGATTTGGAATCGATTGGGACATGTGAATCTTGTATACTTAGTAAAATGACTAAGATACCCTTCACTAAGAAAGGTGAGAGGGTAAGTGATTTATTAGGTCTAATACATACGATGTATATGGACCAATGAGTGCCAATGTCCAAGGTGGTTTTTAATACTTCAACATGTTTACTGATGATTTCAATAGCTATGGTTATATCTATTTAATAAGACATAAGTCTGAATCTTTTAAAAAGTTCAAAGAATTTAAGAATGAAGTTGAGAACCAACTCTACAAGAAGATTAAATTCTTGAAATCAGATCATAGAGGCGAATCCTTGAGTCATGAGTTTGGAGCTTATCTTAGAAAGTGTGGGATCGTATCACAACTAGCCCTTCTTGGAATGCCACTATGGAATGGTATTTTTGAGAGACAGAATTGAACTTTTTTAGACATGGATGGATCTATGATGAGTCAAACTGAACTTCCAATCTCATTTTGGGAATTTGCGCTTGAAACTGCTACATTCACACTAAACAGGGTTCCATTAAAGTCTGTAGAAAGGACACCATATGAGATATGGTTTGGCAAAGTGCCTAGCATGTCTTTTCTAAAAATTTGGGGTTACGAGGCATATGTCAAATGTTTAATGTCTGACAAGCTTGGCCCTAAATCAGAATAAGTGCTTTTTTATGGGGTATCCTAAGGAAACTAAATGATAATACTTCTATCACAAGTCAAAGAACAAAGTATTTGTTGCTCTATATGGTGTGTTCTTGGAGACAGAGTTTCTCGCAAGAGGAAGTAGTGTGAGTAACGTTAGACTTGAAGAAATTCAAGAAACACTATAAGATAACAAGGCCAATAGGAGCCACGTTGTCCCACTCCTAGATGCTTCTGTCAGTAGGAGTTAGGTATAGCCAACTCCACAAATAGATGTGGAAGAGGCTTATGACCAGCCTCCAATTGAATCGACACAACTCGAAGTTGAACTTGAGCAACAAGGAGTTATGGAGGAAGGTCAACCAGAAGTATTTCTATTGCAAAGGTCAATTAAGGTAGTCCATGCACCTGAGAGGTATATGAGACTACACGAGGTGACGGTGTTGGACACTGAAGATCCATTGAATTATAAGGAAACGATGGAAAGGCCAGACTCCGATGAATGGCTTGGAGCCATGAAATCTGAGACACAATCCATGCATGACAACCAGGTTTGGAACTTGGTTGATCTTCCTATTAAGTTAAAACCTATTTAAAACAAGTGGGTTTTCAAAACGAAGACAGACATAGATGGAAATTTGACTAATTACAAAGCATGTATGGTTGCGAAAGGTTTTAGACAGATTCAAGGAGTTGATGAGACCTTCTGGCTCGTGGCTATGTTTAAGTTAATTTGGATCCTTCTAGTAATTGTCACTTTTCATGATTATGAAATATGGCAAATGGATGTCAAAATTGCCTTTCTAAAATGGGGATTTAGAAGAGGATGTGTTTATGTCACAACCAGAAGGTTTTGTTGATCCAAAAGTTGCTAAGAAGGTGTGTAAGCTTCAAAGATCCATTTATGGATTGAAGCAAGCATCACGAAGTTGGAATAGGCACTTTGAAAAAGAGATCAAAAAGTTTGATTTTGTCAAGTGAGAGGAAGAACCTTGTGTGTATAAAAGGATTAGTGGAAATGCAATAGTCTTCCTGGTATTGTATGTGGATGACATACTTCTCATTGGAAATGAAATTCCTTTATTGGAGTTCATCAAGTCCTCATTAATGAAGGTATTCTCAATGAAGGATTTAGGAGAGGCTACCTATATCTTGGGCATTAAGATCTATAAAGATAGATCTAAGAGGCTCATTGGATTGAGTTAGAGTACATATATTGACAAAGTGTTAAAAAGGTTCAACATTCAGGATGCCAAGAAAGGTTTCTTGCCCATGTCATATGGTATCCATCTCGGCAAGGATAAGTGTCCTTAGACACCTGTGAGCTGGATGTGATGAGTAGAGTTCCATAGGCTTTGAAAATTGGCTCTATTATGTACACCATGATATGCACTCACCCTGATATATCATATGCTCTGAGTATGACTGGCAGATATCAGGCTACTCTAGTTTTAGTGCATTGGACTGCAGTCAAGAATATCCTCAAGTACCTGAAAAGGTCTAAGGATATGTTCCTTGTCTATGGCGGGGATTCTGAGCTTGTTGTAAGGGGTTACACCGATCCTAGTTTCTAGACCGATCGTGATGATATGAGATCGCAATCAAGGTATATGTTCATCCTTAATGGAGGAGTAGTGAGCTGGAAAAGTTCTAAACAAGAGGCCACAAATGATTCCACCACCGAGGTCAAATACATAGTTGCTTCCGAAGCAGTCAAAGAGGGATGTTGGATCAAGAAGTTCATCTTCGAACTTGATATAGTTCCAATTGAGCTCTATTATGATAATAATGGAGCTATTGCTCAGGTGAAGGAACCTAGGTCACACCAAAGGTCTAAGCATGTTTTATGACGATATCACCTAATACAAGAGATCATAGAGAATGGTGATGTAAAGGTTTGCATAGTTGATTCAATCGAGAACATAACCAACCTGCTGACAAAACCTCTTTCTCAAGCCAAACACGTAGTTCACACTATATCAATGGGTATTAGATACATTGGTGATTGGCTTTGAGTATACTTTTCTTTATGTATAAAGATGTATTTTGTTTATAAAGCAACACTTATTAAGAGCATTTATGTATAAAGATGTATTGGGATTAACTCTAGTTCAAGTGGGAGATTGTTAGTATTATGATCTAGAAGCCAATCATTAGATGGTTGTATTCTAACATTTATGTTCATGAATTCGGTGGTTTATATCATTTTGTTCCATGAGTTTTCATTATTTATGGATTATTTGAGTTGAGGACTTGGATTGTAGAACTCTGTAATGGAAAATAAAGATTACTTTGAAATGTCGCTAATATTGGTAATTAACATGGAATATTAATTGACCACTAAAAGATTAGTATGTGGATTAAATGATGGTGATGTTCTACAAACCATTCGATAAGGAGTTATCGGCTTAATCACACAGATACATAACGGAGATTATGGTATTCGATAGACTCTATGTTGGATCCCGTTCCCGGAACCCAACCTTCTTGAACCATAAACGTGAAACATGATCATTTTACCTTGAAGGGTTATTCCATTAAACCCTAA
>JAOQMQ010000006.1:16288663-16300630 GCA_027563845.1 Erythroxylum subrotundum
ATGAATAGGTTCTGGTTACCCTGAAAACCGAACCTGAAAATAGGTTAACCGATCCTATAGGTTCTTTAGGTTCAGGTACAGGTTCAGGTTCGTGAAATTGTCGAACCTGACATTCAGGTTCAGGTTCAGGTTACTTATGAATGGGTCAGGTTACCCTACTATGAACACCCCTAGAGAGTATCACCTTGTTAAGGTGTGCTCACATTGAGTACAAGATGTGCTCAGATTAGGAAAAAGGATAAACTAAGCCCGATATAAATTGGTCTGCATGAAATTATTATGAGTTAGTGATACTGATAAAAAGATGTTTCAAATCCATAATGTGTGATATGCGAGTATGCTAAGAGATATTAATATGATCTGACAAAGATGTATTGTCGGCACATGAAGTGAAAATGGTGAGTAATATGAGATATATATATTGAGGAACTAGTTATGAAAGAAAATGATTAAATAAGTGATTGACATACCGAGTGATTCCATTGACTTCAGTCAAGTGGAAGAAAGTATTCGAGTGATGACAGTTAAATGGGAGACAGAGGAGACAATATCTCCACCTGTTCGAGCAAACAAGTAAGAATTTTGAGAACGAAATTTCTTTAAGGAGGGAAGAGTTGTAACATCCCGTTACCTGCGAGAAAGTTAGAATAGTAAATGTGAGTGATTTATGAGAGGTTTAGAAATGCTTCTTCATGCTCATACATAATATGGCATACACATACACATGAATAGTGGATTTTTCTGCACATGAAAATAATTGTACATGCATTCATGAATAATCATCTCTAAAGAATTCACCAACTCACGCACAACACTTGTATATATTTATACATGCACAGTAAGGAAACAGAAAACAGAGCATACCACCTTTATATACTTTCATTTCCTACACTCATCTTAAACACCATTTCATTGCTATTTCTAACTCCAAAAACAATTTCCACAACATCAGATCACTAGAAATCCATCAAAAACTAAATAACGTTGTAATCAAAATTTTCATCTCATCCACAGTGTTCATGAATATATATATATATACGTAAATGCCATTTTCCATGCAGATAACAGAAATTCATCAATTTCATTTCATAAATCCAAAACTCTAAAGGATTTTCTCAATACTTACTTGTTAAATATTCCAAAATCTTCAACTATCTTCAAGCCCTAACTCTATGCAAAACTTACGTGATCCACTGTGAACACTAACCAACTTCTAGTTTTTCTTAAGGCATAGGAAACCACTTGCAAGGTGGGGTTGGTATTGGAGAAGGAAAAGCACAGAAATCTTTTAGAAGGATTTTTGATGAAAAACTTTGTGTATTAAGAGGAAATCCGAAGAAGGTGATGAATAAGAAGGAACTTAGGAAAAATCACTTAACCTTTTTAACTCTCAAATATCGTTACTTACTTTCTACAAGGTTCTACAAATCTCTTAGTCAGTGACACTTGTCACTTTCCTAATGCTTATCCTCTAACTTAGTTTCTTTTGAAACTAACTCCATTGAGCTCTCATCTTTACAATCCAACTATCTCCAAATCTTCTTTTAATTTCTTTTTTCCTATTTTCCATAAAGTTCCATAATTCTCTATCATTTCTGAAAATAAATCCAAAATTCAAAAATATTTCAAATCCACTAATTAATAAAATTTCCAATGTAAATAAATTCCAAATTCTCAAAATTTCCAAAAATCACAACTCAGTCCAATTCAGGCTTATTGAAGCATTAAATAAATTATTTACTCTAGTACCCTTGGTATATAACATCAAAATCATTACATCTTATCTAAAGACGTATTTAGGACAACTCACCAATTGGTAGCTTATGCTAAAGATACCTTGATCTCATTTGATTCTAGACAACACTCCCTATTTTTCGCCTGTCCTCGGTCATGGGGATTATGCCATGATCGTGTCCTTCTTCTTTTTCCTCAAATTCATCATATATGCTAATATCATTAACAATCTCAATTCATTCCCAATTGATCACTATAAGCACTTTCATGTCTTACTCTAACTCATTTTGGACTTTGAACTATAGGAACTATGACTAGCAATTATTCAATAAGTCACCGATTGCTTCCTATATCATCTCCACACATATAATACACATGTGCTTAATATTTTCACTTGTCATGGTGATCCCATTATTTGATATGCACTCACACAGGCAAATCAACTTAACCTTGACAACTTTTTCGTCTACCGTTATCATCGTCTCACCTTCCAATTTCCATTATTTTGTCATACCTACGTATGTTCACAATCAATTCGTAATCATAGATGCATAATCATCCTAAAATTTCGATTTCGATCCCACTAATATATTCTTACACTAAGTCATAATCTCTTATCACGATAATCAAATAACCATTCCAAGCCCAATTTCAGCCTCTATAGATTATAGAAAATTTTGTTTTCATCCAACTTTGTTTATACACTTTAAATCTTGCCATTTCTACCATATCTCTATTTTCCTCTATCAATCCATTACAACATATTCATATCTATCCCATACTCAAGGATATATTACCCCAGTATAACAATGATGTCGTATTCCATAATACATCCACCAATATAAATACGTTAAATCTTTATTTGTCATATCGAACCATACACTTTTTCTTATTTCAAGATATCCACAACTTCCATTTTCTCACATTATGACATATCATCACTTTTCTCACTATTTCTATCAGCTTAAACACTTAACACATGCTCATGCGTATGACTTATACTCATGCGACTCAGACTAGGGATCAGTCGCCACTGTCTGCTAGGATATGACTTAAATGCAAGTAACTTGACACATATTTCAGAAAACGCTCATATAAGATAGTACTTTTGGGCTCTGATACCACATATATAACACCCCACTCTCACAAGACACGTGCCCTATATCCTGAGGGATGATATCCGAGTCTGTGCCCTGCGAGGGTGGCATGCTAGAGCACTCAATCATCCAAAAATTGGTATAATTTTTTTTTGACTACAATCAATTACATGGAAATCAATAATCAATTTGGGGCCCACTTTCTTCCATAAACATTTTCAATCATAGCAATACAAACATCAGAATTTCAATAGCCATTTGGGCCCATCACAAATACAAAACATTATTTTACAGAAATTGCGGAATAAATTTATGCAAGAATAAGATAACATTAATGCAGACGCGTATTGATCCCGATCTCTATCTTTCCCTTACATGTAGTAATTATAATTCTGTTTGCCTAACCGGGTATTCTTCTGAGTCCTGAAAAATATTTGCAAATTTTGGGTAAATTTTGTAAACTTAATGAGTGACCATCATCGATGGCTCACCCAGTCACATAACACATAATCACATTCACAGCATTTCACACTTCACATTCAATAGATATAATCACTCATATTATGCATATGTAGTGCACATGAGACCCATTTTTCATTTGTTATTTTGTTGTGACCGAGTGCCTAAACTGTCCCATATAGGGCTCATTAATAACTGTCCCTTATCCACTTGGAGGATACATGGCTCATTAAACGTTGAGCCTGAGGCTCTGATTCACTTTTGAGCTCGAAGCTCATTTTCACTCGTTGAGCTTTAAGCTCTGATCGTTGGTTACTCTAGTCACAGCAGCCATTATATTTCATGCACTTATGCAATGAAATGCATCAATCACATTTGTGTGTTCCCATTCACTCACTTTCACATATCATCGGACCATAGTCCGGCATTCAACATTAGAGTTAAGTATCACTTTTCATTTACATGCAAATACACTTTCAGAACATATTTAACAATCCAATTACGTACACTTTAATCCAATTACTTCTCGTTCATTTACAACTTTAATCATATGGACCACTAGGTTGAATGTTGTACTCTTGGATAACAAGTTAGAAGGGGTGGGAGGGAGATTTCTAAAGCTTGGTCAGGGCTATTATTAGCTAATATTCCTAATGCTGGTAATGATAGAAGTCTTAAGAATGGAGGTTTAAAAATTTGTTACTATCACCAATAAGAAGTTAAAAGTACGAGATATCTTAAGAGTGAAAAGACCCTTAAGTAACTTTGAAAAGTTGAGTGAATTTAGGATAAAGTTAGGGTTTTCATTGTCGCAATCTTTATGAAGAGAGGATTTGAGAAAATTTTCAAGAATGCGTTATGGGGTCTTTAATAACTTGTTTTTAATATTTTAAAATATCTAAGTAATAATATTATTTTCACTTTTGAAGAAAGTTGATGGTAGATTAAAATTTTTATTAAGAGTTTAGGAAATGGACATAAAGAAGGATAAAGTCAAATCACTTCCCTTATTTTATTACTTTTTATTTATGCTTTACTTGCTTTATAATATTAAATTTTATTTTTTTACACTTTTTGTTTAAATAGTAATAATTTCAAATTTTTTGCAATATAGAATTGCATATGGTAGTATTTGATAATTTAGCATTATGTTAGAATCACACAATGTAGAGCATAACTCAAGGTATAGAAGTCGGATACCTAAAATTGTATAGTTATTGGTCTATAAAGCAAGAAATAACTTTCATGTCTTTACTGAATTGGTGTTTTTAACCGGATAACTCTAAATTCCTAAGTTACTTCCCATAACAAAAAATAATCAACTCTAATTTTAAAAAAAAAAATTGCATAATTTACTCCCCCTTCCTCCTTGTAAATGCTTATGAATAAGGATTAAGGTTTCTAATGTTATAACTACAATTTGACTAAGGATGTCAATGGACAGCGGGTCGGTCCATGACTTGACCGGCTGCCAAAACGATGTCGTTTTGTAATTTCTTTTAGAAAAATAAGAATGGGCCATAGGCTGGCACGACCCGGCCCATGCTTGGCCCATGACCCGATCAGGTCGAACCATTTTGGCTCGTGACCAGCCTGTGGCCCGGTCAACCAAGGCCAAAATCAGGCCAAGCTGGGCCAAAATTGCCATGTTTAAATTTGACATAAATCATAATATTAAAAATATATAAGTTTTGAATAATTAAAATTAAAAATAATTGAAAAACACTTAAAATTTTATTCTTTTAGTTACTTTCGTGACACTTAATTCAATTTATATTGTGAAGAATAAAAACTACTGCATCTCTAATTTCAAATTTTTTTATAAAAATAAAATTGTGAATCAAGAATATCCAAGTGTCTTCACATTACTTTTAATATGTTAAAATAAGTAAAAATAAAACTTTTATATCAATTCTTAATAATATTAAGCATGTAGGTTTAGTTAAATTGAGTAGTTCTGATTATTCAATTATCAAAATAATCTTGTTAGCTTTTAGTTTTGTGTCTATTTAAAATTATAATTATGATAAAATTTTGATCAATACAACTCTCAACATATATACGAACTCATAAAACATTCTAATAATTCTACTGGAATTGATTGTGATTCAGTTATTAGATGATTGTTTTAATAATTAACCTTTGATGACTATATATATATTTCATTAGATGATTGTTTTAATAATTAACCTTTGATGACTAAACTTGGCTTCTATTATTTTTGAAAGGGCTCTATCATTTTAATAAATTTGTTTGCCAACTACTCAATAAAACATTTTGGTTATTGTTCACTGCTTTAAGCAATATGAGAAAAACGACAAAATAGGATAGAACAAAGAGAAAGACGACCTTTTCATAGGTAAAGCTGTATAAATGGAACTCCTTACCCCTGCATTCACATCTAACAGATAGATTGTATCATCATCGATCACAATTCATATGCATTACTATCAACTTATACATGTAATTACCGGGATGTATATAGCTTCTTTGAAAGTGACCCTCCACAAAGCAATGTCACCTTCTTTATAATAAAAATATTTAACAACACATCTTTTTCCATCTCTATCTCTCTCTCCTTTGATCTGATTGGAATCTTTATCAGTTCTTTAGACTTTAAAAATCTCAACTTTCCAACAGATAAGACTGGTGGTTGAGTCATTTCCTTTTCTCCATTCTTCCTTCTTTTCATTCATTTGAAGATTTCAGGTAAGAAGAAATGAAAAAGCTCTAATCTTTTCACTGACAAATGCTTTTTTTCTCGGGTTCTGTTGTGTTTCATTTTCTGCTTCTTTCATCAATCACGTCTTCGGTTTTTCATTGGCCTGATTTTCGGGTTCAGGTGAATTTATAGCGACTCCATTAATCATGGGTCCTTCGGTTTTCATGTTTACTACGCAATTTTCTTTGCCTTTTGGTGAACGTCTCTGATTATAATCTAGATAATCTAATATCTGAAACTATGTGAAGAAAGTAGATTAAATTCTGCAGCTTTTAAATTCTTGATGTTTTGTTTTGCCTTCAATTCAGGCTCTTGATTTATCTGCGATTGCCTATAGTTCTTTCAAATGGAACCCGGATTTTACCATTTTCCGGGCAAACCGAGATGAAATTACAGACTATTCCACGAGAAAACACTTTGTACTGTGTTTACACGTTTCTTTAACTAATTAAACCGTCACACTCTCACTCTCGAACTGTCTACTATATCTGATGTCGTGTAGCCTTCAAGCAGATAATGATAGTTTACCTTCTGAGACCGGATATAGACAGCTTGGCAATGCTGATAATTTCTCCTTTTTTTTTTTTTCAGAAGACCATCTAACCGAATCCTTTACTTTTGATAATTTCAGAATTGTGGTATGGAAAATCAATCTATTAGTTATGATAGTTTCTCATGTTCAATTTTCTTTTGTTGCATGGCTTACTAATTTGTTGTTTTTGCAGGTCACTAAGCTAGATTTCATGCTGTAACACCTTTCAAATCTGACTGGACAATCGTTAATGGGTTCTGAAGGGCCAACAGCTGTGACAATCCATATAACAGGATTTAAAAAATTCCATGGAGTTTCTGAGAATCCAACTGAGACAATTGTTAGCAACCTGAAGGAATATATGAAGAAGAAGGGTTTACCGAAAGGTCTGATTCTGGGCAGTTGTAGTGTTCTTGAAACTGCTGGACAAGGAGCACTTTTACCCCTTTACCAAACATTGCAATCTGCCATAAGCACAAATGATTCTGAATCTAAACCTTCTGGAAAAACTATTTGGGTTAGTTCATGTGTCTTTGAGAATTATGTCCGTCTAATATCTTATGCTTTCTGGTTCCATCAAAAGTGTTCGCTTCCTTTTTTCCCATTTTGTTGTACTACTACTTCTCTTTGATTTTCGTGTTATCCGCACCATTTCTTTAGGTACACTTTGGGGTTAATAGTGGGGCAACAAGATTTGCTATTGAGCAGCAAGCTGTCAATGAAGCTACTTTTCGTTGTCCTGACGAGATGGGTTGGAAACCACAGGTTAGATATATCCACAAGATATTACTTTCCTGTGACTCTTTTTCCCTTCAATTGAGAGATGTATTCCATTGAACTTGATTATATTTTGCAGAAAGTAGCTATTATACCTTCTGATGGTGGACTTTCTCGAGTGCGCAAGGTACATAGCATTTCATGTTTTCTATAAATTTCTCCCTTGCATTCTCATTCCTCCATGGTTGACGGTTATTATGATATAGAAATACCTTCAAACTTTTCTGAGACATCGATGTCACATAATAAATCATCGCACAAATTCCTTTTTGTGATAAGAGGCTTCATTTTTACAGGAATGCCCTTAACTTTAATCCATTGGTATCACTGTTGTGCTATGGGAGCTATTAGATATTCAATACAAGGATAATGTGCTTTGTTCGGTTCAAAAGCTGAAATGACTTTTACTTCAAAAGTATACTTGTCTGTCCTATCTCTTTTCTAGCATACTTTTAAAATTTTCTTTCAATTCCTTTCCTGTTAATATTACTAAAAGAGAAGTTTATTGGTTAGAGGGACTGTAATTGCAAGAGCCATTATCAAATTATTTTGTCAAACACAGAACATATTGATAGCCTAACTATGCGTATGTTTGGAAAATTTATCTTCAAGGCCTAGCGTTCCCATGTCTTCTCTTCTAGCCGTCACCAATTAAAATCCTCATGTAAACTAAATTTCAAGTTTTCTGAGCCTTGACATGAGATTGTGCACCATTAATTTTTGATGTTGATGATGAAGGATAGTTGTTGAGAATGTAGGTCACTTTAATGGCATAAAATTAGGAAAAAAGGGTTTTATCATTAAGGACTAATCTTCGGTTAGGGAAGGTATTGGATCATTCTTGAATGCATTATCTATGTCCTGCAATTTTTACTAGAAGATAATTTTTCTTAAGCTTCAAAGGTTCAGTGTATCATATTATTACCTTCTTTGATAAAAAAATTGAACTTTTTCCTTGTATCAATGTGTAGACTGCTCTTCCTGTTGAGGAGATTACAACTGCCTTGGTGAAGAAAGGTTATGACGTAATGACCTCTGATGATGCAGGGCGGTTTGTCTGCAATTATGTTTACTATCATTCCCTTCGCTTTGTGGAGCAAAATGGGATGAAGTCACTCTTTGTGCATGTACCCCTCTTCTTGACTATAAATGAGGAGACCCAAATGCAGTTTGCTTCTTCCTTGCTAGAGGTGCTTGCTTCTTTATTTCAGTAAACAATTGGCATCCATCAAAATCTTCATATCAAGAACTGAGCTTTGCAATGATATTTACATGCTTGTGAAAGTGATGGGCACTTGTATTTAACTGCTTTAATAAATGAGTATTCAACCACTCCCTGCAAGGTTCTGGAATTCTTATTTAATGTGTGAATAACATTTCAGTTAGTTATTATGGTTCCTCGTCTCTATCTGTGCCTTCGGAACTTCTATTGCGCTTCTTTACTGAAAGGCTTGATGAATGGCATTAGGTTTTAATGTAATTTCCCTTTACGATTTAGTTGTATGAAGATGATTTGGCATTAGCAACCTTACATGTTATTTGGAATAATGAGAAATAGTGTACAATGTTGAGGATGAATTGTTGAAACTTAGGAGTCGCATGTATGACTTAGCACTTTCCTTGAATAATATGATTTGTCTTGGAAGTAGTGGCATGTGAAACATGAAGTGGACAAATGCAGGAGGTTCACAGATCTTGATTATAGCATTGCCATCAAGCAACCGGCTGGTATCCTTGCAAATCAAGTAGCTCACCTGAACCAGATGCAATTTATGGATCATGCTCTTCCCTCCAATTTTTTTCCTTCTTAAAAGAGCCCACGAAAACATAAGAAGCAAAATAAGTTGACACTTTCATGAATGAAAAAGAAAGACTGTTCTCCCCCAGAATCATGTAACGGCTAGCTGACATGATTTTCTTTTCAGATATGTCAACTGTCAATTTCTATTGCAAGTTTACATTTTGTGAACTTGTTTGTTGAGGGTCAATGTTTTAAAAACTAAATTGGATATTAAACCAGTCAAAGGAAAGATTTAACATTTAAAAGTTTAATCAGTATCAAAATTGCTATTTAATCGGTATATAATAAATAAGAAGAAAAAATTATGAGTAAGAAAAAATAAAATATTTTATTGAAATGAAAAATACATTAATATATATTATTATATGATTAAATATTAATAAATAAAATTGAGTCTAATATAAAACTTAAAGTAATAACAAAAATCAAAATTGTATTTCTAAAGAAAATTGTATCTCATCATTGTCAAAAGTTGAAAATTAAGGATGCCCTCATTTCTCCTATCATTACACAAGATATTAAAAGAGTTCTTTTAGAGTACATCCCTCTAAATCTCCTGGACCTGACGGATTTACTGCATTGTTTTCCAACAAACATGGGACATCACTGGAGAGTTATTCATTGAGGCATTTTAGGAATTATTTGACTCTTCTAAGCTACTTCATAAAATCAACCACACCTTTATAAGCTACTTCATGCTGCAATACTATCTATAAGGTGATCTCAAGGCTCCTAGCTAAAAGACTAAAGATGGAAATATCTGAAATTGTTAATACTTCCCAAGGTGCCTTCATGCTTGACTGAAACATTGGAGAAAATATACTGCTAATACAAGAACTGATGAAGGATTATAATTCTGGTAAAACAAATCAGTAGGTGTTTAATAAAGATTGATTTCTTCAAAGCTTTTGATACCTTAAGCTGGAAATTCATTTGATTATGCCGTGAAGCTATGCAAATTCCTCATAAATTTGTGCAGTGGATTATGAATTGTATTTAAACTTCATCTTTGAGTGTACTAGTCAATGGTATTCCTTCTAAACCTTTCAAATCAGCTAAGGGAAATCAACAAGGAGACCCCTTATCTCCATACTTGTTACACTCTTGTTATGGAAGGATTTTCCATACTTTTAAATAAGCTCATACTTTCCAGTGGAGGCTTTAAATATCATCACAAATGTGAGGAAGTCAATCTTAATCATCTCATATATACTGATGATCTGCTACTTTTGTGCAGAGCTGATGCCTTTTTTATTAATATAATGATGCATGCTTTAAGCTTAAATGCTCAATGGTCTAGCCTAAAGTATAACACGGATAAGAGTGTAGCTTATACATCTCAACTGATGTAAGGAACATGGATGAAATAAGATGAATCACTGGCTTTGACATTATCTCAAATACCTTATGCTATATGGAAGTTCCTATCACAACTTCCAAGCCCATGTACTATGACTGCTTACCTATCATTGAAAGAATGAAATCCAAAGTGATGGCATGGTAAAACAGGTTTCTAACTTATGCTACTATATTAACTCTTATTATTTTTGTTCTTAGCAATTTACATATTCATTGGACTGCATGTATAGCTTTACTTAGGAAAGCTATCAAAGAGATGGGCAGAATCATAAAGGCCCTCTTATGGACAGGAAAAATTGAAAACAAAAAAAAATGCCAGAATTAAATGGAGTGATGTAACTATCCCTACAAAGAATGGAGATCTTGGGATCATCTCAATTTCAATAGTGCAGAATGTTTTAGTTTGTAAGAGACTATAGAGATTATAAAATGTGAATGGAGAATGGCATGGTGATTTTAGGAGATTCCAATCTCTGGTGAATTACCTCCCTTGATTAAATGATTTAGAGAGTGATGATGTTATTACATGGAAATTGAACCAGAATGGAAAATTCTCTAATCTTTTATGTTATCAGCTGTTTTAAGATCGAACCATTGAAGTCCATTGGTTTAATCTCTTGTGGAGAAATAATGTCAACCCTAAGGCTTCTTTTATCATATGACTTGCGATCAAGAATAGACTTCAAACCGTGAGTCAATGGTATGGCAATGAAGATGACACGTGTCTACTTTGTAACACAATTATGGAGGATAGAGATCACATTTTCTTTCTATATTAGTTTCCAAAGCTATTTGGAGCAAAATTTTGCATATGTTTCTTGATAATAATGGTCGTTACAATTGGGAGCAAACACTGAATTGGGTCATTTGAAACTCAAAGCATAGGAAAACTAATGCTACTCTCTTCAAAACAACATTCACTATCACCATATATACCATTTAGAAAGAAAGGAATAGCAGAAGATTCACTGATAAGAAGGAAGAGAAATACCAGATTGCAAACAAAATTGTTAACCCCATCAGAGCTTATATCTATGCTAAAAATGCACAACATTCTCTTTCTATGGAAATGAAGCGAACATGGTATTTATAGTTCATCTTAGAAACTTCACAAAGGCACATGTATTAATTTTTCTATTAGTTCTTTCCATATCATTGTAAAATGAAAGTAGGTGGATAGCCTAGAACTCATTGTAATATGGCTCTAGTTTTATCTATAGTCAATACATTATTCATTTTTCAAAACAAAAAAAAGATTTATACAACGAGTAGCACATAGAGATCAATAAATATGCCCATACTTTGATTGTAATAAGTACCCAACTGATACATAATTAGTTGCATTATATGTAACAAAATTCACAACATTCTTTGGTATAACCTACTCGAAAATTTCAGAAAATAATTCAGATAAAACATTAGCACTTTTTACCATATCAAAAGCAACAATAGACTTGGTAAAAGTCAATGTTTTAAAAACCGGACC
>JAOQMQ010000006.1:16300730-16324292 GCA_027563845.1 Erythroxylum subrotundum
AAACGAAAACTTCCAAATCAAGCTAAAAGCATTACGAAACAATCATAAGCCACAAAAACAAACTCCAATAATAAGAAAAAACGACCATGAAATATCCAGTATCTCATGCCACTACTCATAATCCCCAATGCAAAATTACACAAAGGCCCAGATAACAACGAGTATTCCTTCTAATTGTCAAAATCGTTAGAACTTTTAGGATAAGCCCGTCAGTTGCTGAACTCACAAGCATCTAGACATATAAACAAAATAGATAATAGAGAACGAATATGAAAGAATGGTACTAACAAGGGAGTTTCTTCAAGAGAGGAGCAACGACTTCTCTTAGAATCCAAGAAACGATCAAAGATAGACCAAAAAGACCACAGTAAGCGAGCCACGCCGATTTCTTGGAGATCCCAGATGCCACTGATGAACATAGGCCGCAGGTTAGAGACGCACAACAAGATACGCAACAAGACATTTCTTCTCTCTCTATTCTCTGGTTATGAAATAACCGGTTCGTAAGAAAACCGGTCGGTTCTCTGATAAACCGGCCGATTTTTATATTCCAGGGTTATTAACTAAAATCGAACCGGACACATTACCGGTTCAGATCATTTCCGGTCAGACCGGCCGGTCCGGTCCGATTTTTTAACCCTTGGTAAAAGTTGTTCCAACTTTACAAAAAACTAAGAAATTAATCAAGGTTCTTTGTCTTTGAATAGTTCACTCATCTGCCATAATAGTGCATCCTGTTGATTCCCAACTAGACTTATATGTATCCACAATTAATTGACATTTCTTTTTTAAATCTTGAAGCAAAGGCACATACATCTCATAATAAGAAGGTACCTTAAATCTTAGACCTATCGTTGTTGTAACATCTATTACTTCTTGAAAATATGGTGAATTTAAAGCATTTAAAGGAATATATGAATGATAGAACCATCTAGCCCATGCTATTTTACATCGTAAGAAAACATCCTTATTAACCAAAACACTTTTTAGACTAGGTTAAGAACTACGAGTTGTTCTTAGAGAAAAATAAGAATCTATGTCAATAGTAGCTTTCCTTTTTCCTTTATCTAATATTTGTGGTGCTTCATAATCTCCAAAAGCTATATCATGAGCCTCTTTATTTTCCTATTTCTTTTTACTTGTTGCTGTAAATATTTTCTAATCATCTCATGTACATCAAATGATACTTTTTTGGACGAAGCAATATTACCCTTAACACCAGTAAGACGTTCTTTTATTATATAAATTCCTTCCCCTTTAAATATTCTACTGTAAAACATACAATTATATTGGATATTCCCATCAGATGCTTGAGAAGAAAAAAAGTAATTTCATGTTAGATTGGACTTACCACGAGTAGAGGATGTTATATTCATCGAATCTTTTTTTGAGGATTCCATATTCTCTTTTATAATTTTAACCTAACATGTATTAACAAATAATTTACAATATATACCAAAATAGCCAAAAAAAGATTAAAATATCTTTTCTTTTTATATAATAAAGAATAAATGTGACATGAATATTTATAAAAAGGATAAAATTTTCTATTTATATTAATTGACTCCAATAAAAATTGTGTAAATTAATTTAGAAGTAGCCCATTATCATAAAAAAAAGTAAATCAATGAATTAGAGGTTATACTAAACTTAATAGCTTATATTATAGTAAAAGTGGTAATAAGTAAAATATATAACTCATTTCACAAGTTATTATATGAGTAATTATATATTTATATTATTATTTTCTTTGATTTAATTTTTAAAAATAAAATTCATTTAAAAATTAAAAGAGTTAAAATAATTTCTAGTAATATAAAATAAAATTTAATTATGGTATAATTAAAATTTATTAAAAAATTAAAATACAAAGTGAAGTAATTAGATGGGCATAAACACTGGAATATTGTTCATCCAAAGGTCCAAACTCCATTGTTGGCTTGATAGGGAGACCATTTAGCTTAAATGAGAACATAGCCAACCTCAAAACAATTTGTTTTGCATGATTTTATGTTTAAGTACAATTGGAAGAGGAGCTTTTTAATTTAATCAAAATTAAAGCAAAATGAGGAATGATTAAGGATTCCATAAGAATTACCTATCTGTGGAGATTAATGAACAAATGTTTGGTGTTGTTCTAGACAATTAAGAACAAATGTGCTCAATATGTTGACAAAAATGAGATGACCTCTATGTAAAAGAAGTGATTCTCATATTAAAGATACTCAATCAGTAGAGGCTCTGTCAAATGTATCCATCAATGATCTTCTTAATGGAAATGCATTGGTTTCTACCAATAAATAAGCAATAATTTTACTAGTACTTGAAATCCTTATCAGTCACAATGGTGCACAATGGTGCAGATGATAACAAAATAAAACAAGATCCTCTTAGTATGCAATAGACACTAAAGTGTGCTTATCTCCTCTACTAAAGAAGGGTGACCACAACTTTTTGGATGCCTTAACAAATTTAAGAGAAAAAGGACTGAAGTGGGACATTGAGTAGTGTTAAATTGATTCATTGTTTCAACAAGAGAGGGACCATTTGAGTATATGGGAATGAATTATGCATAAAGAAATGATAGCCAAGTAGATAAATTGTTTGTGAATACTTCCAAGTTGGGGGAAAGCCATTGTCGAGCAGCACCTTAGTACAATGAAGAGAAATAATACTCCATTGATAGCAAGAAGTAAAAAGTAAAAATAAATTAGATCACTTTACAAATTATTCACATATGATATCTCACATACAATTATAGAAAATTAATTAATCAATAAGTATGGATAAAGAAGATATCTCTTTTAGTTGGTACTCATGTAGATAAAGCTATTGAATTATCCTTATCGATTATCTATTAAGAAACCTTGAATAAAAGCAAACTGAGCATACTTGAATTTTATACAAACAATTCTTATTTGTTATATGTTAAGAAACTTTGAATAACAGTAAATTGATCGTACTCGAATTCTATACAAAAATGGATTAACAATAGAATTAGAGATTCACTCCAAAACCCATTCATAATCTCTCAAATTTTTTGCTCCTCCATCCATCCAATTCCTATACCTCATATGATATTCTTTCCTCATACCTTGTGTTTGAGAGATATATCAGTCGTTATTCCCAATGAAAGAAAGCGACAGACAAATTGAGCTTCTCCTTTAGACTCTTCACTCATCGGCATAGGCTTTCCACATCTGTCTCCATTGTTTGAAGCTCCAACGAGATTTTGAGAGAGAACTCCAATCCCGACAGTGAGATTTGCGAAGTATCCACTACAGCTCTGAGAGAGAGCCCTAAATGGAAACTGTAAATTGAGTTAAGATGCACTCATAAGAACAATAATCTACCAAAAACACCAAGGATCAACTCACCATAAGAATTATTTCACTATCATAGAATATCACCTTTGTATCGAATGCGTTGAGTTTTAAGTGAAAAAATCCAATCCCTGTCTATGTATAGCCTGAAAAAGGGGTAATAAAGGTGATTGTTTCGATGATGAGATCTGCCGAAGATGGTAGATAGAGTAGAGCAAAGAGTAAAGGTGAAGAGAGCTCTTAATTTTTTAATTTCTAAAGCTGGTATATAATCAATTCCAACCGGTTCATTGACATACCAACCAGTTCTCTAATAAACTGGCCATTTTTCACATATACAGGCTACTAAATAAAACTGAACCAAACAACCATCTAGTTCATACAATTTTCAGTTGAACTAGGCAATCTGGTCTGGTTTTTTAAACCTTGCTGAGGGCAAATGCTATTGGCATATAGTCTGAAGAAAATTACATGCATTATTTGAGAACATGTTTTTGGTGGATTTGAAACTTTAGAATAACTTATTAGAATTGTGTTTAAACTAGGTCTAGTTTGGTAAATAACAATTTGTGTAGGATTGTATTAGTTAGATTTTATTAACTATAATTGCCTCCATTTGGTTTATATAAGGGAGAAAATTTACAGCCTTCATTGAGAGATTAATCAATCTAATAAAAATAATTTTTGTTAACACACGGAGAAAACACATTCAATTTGTTGAACCTTAAAAAACTAATTGTTGGAAATAATGTATGGGAAGAATAACATAATATAAAAGAAATAAATAGAATGATCAAAAGCTACTTGGGGTGCATAAGTCATAAAAGGAAGCATAAGAAGAAATGTGGGAGGAATTTCATGAGGAGGGGCATTATTTTGTATTATCATCTGGTAAGGTTTGTTTTTGGTGTCTTGAGGGGAGGTTGCCTCCATATAACATTTATTTTCTTCTTTTTGTTTTTTTGGAATGATTTTAAAATTTTCTAGGGTAAACTTTCAATTTTACCTTTTCAGAAGTCATTATCTAGGATTTCTCACTAACCAAGCTAACTCATTGAAAGGAAGGTTAAATTTTTTTCATTTTTATCATATTATGTTTTTTTTTACTGTTTTCAGAAACATTTCACAACTTTTTTTCTCTAATAAAGGCAGTTGGCCTTCTGTCGTTTTCGAACACCACCTTCTAACACATTACTTCAAGTTTTATTGGAGATCTTCATAAGTCACCGTTATATCCTAGTCAAACTCATAAATGGTCTAGAAACACATTAATGAAAATTTTCTAATGCTTTGTAATTGATTGACCTACATTCAAGAACCATTTTAAGGTCGGTCCTGTAAGAATCTAAAAAAAGTTGTATAGCCTGAGATCTTCATTGTTAATAAAATTTAACATTTTTTATAAAAATATTCTTAAATAGTCTTTAGGATCCATGTTGTCATCTTATTTCTCAAACTCTAGTATATTAAATTTTTGTGGCATCTATATATTTGGAAACAAACATAACATTCATAACGCCCAAGTATTGACATTGAATGGGTCCTCTGTCACCTATATTACTCTTTTATATTTTTTCTTTAAGTCTGCCACTTTATTTTGAGCAACTTCTTTTTTTTTAATGAAAAGATCCACTTGTCTCGTTGCTTTGATTTTAACTAGGTCATAAAAACAGGATCATAAGCAATATTTGGTTTAGGAAATGAGAACATTGGCATTGGATGTACTAGTGTTGAATGAATTAAACACAATTCTCCAATTTTTGGAACTAATTTTGATGGATCATGAGATATTAAGGTTTGAACTAGTACCTAGATAATGGTGGATATAGATAGATAGGTTTTATTGACAAAAAGTGTTATTTTGATGTTATTAAGAATAGAGGGATTAACATTGTCTAAAACTGACACCAACATAAGGATCATATAGAAGATAGATGGTAGCAAATGAAGTTTGTGTATATACTCTAAGAGTGTTTGGTTGAGTTTCTTCTTTTTCAAGAGTTTTTTCTTTTTACGAGTCTCTCTAAACTTGACTACTTAATAACCTTTGCCAAATTTTTTTGTAGTTCTCCCTTTTTTATTTCTACAATAATGAAGATTATAACATCTTTATCTTTAAGCAGGTGAAGCACAAATTTCTTTTGACGATATTTTTGCTCTCTTTTTGGAAGCTATAACTTGGTTATTAAGAAGATCACCTATAATAAGAAAATAAAGGAAGAATAAGAAATTAGTGTTATTTTTCTTTCTACATAAAAATAATACAATTAGTAAAAAGAAGAGGGGTTAGGATACTAGAGAACTTTGAACAATTATACTTGCTTAAGTTCTTGTTCATCATCATATAAAAACTATTTTTATGATTTATTAGTGTTCGTGAATATGGAAGAATTGCTAAAAAAAGATTCTTTATCAAGAAAAACATCATAAATACATCAAGTTTTAATTTTATAAACAAAGATAATATTAAAACTATGTCTAGTAAGTAATACACGGGTGTTTCATCCTTAACATGCCAACCCAATATCATTTAACCATTTCAATTAGACCTTGTTATCTTTTGGAAGCCCATTGATGCAACTCTCTAGTCTAACATTGCCAATCTCATAAATTCTACTTCAGGAAGATGGTTTTAGTTGCTTCCTCAAACCATATTTCAGCTTGGCATGCTCCATTTGTTTAGTTCTTTATTGACATTAACTAATTATTTATTTTTTTGAATGATTGGCCTCCAAAATTATTCAGGATCTTATATCCTTTAACTTTTCTATTCATTGAAAACTTGAAGTCTTTGGATCTTGTCATTACTAGCCTCCCACTTGCATTCTAAATATATAAATCTTCTATTTTTATTAACACTAAACTCCCATAGTTGATGATTTCTTTTCTTTTATTCTTGTCAGTTTCTTAAAAAATTTAGATCATTTTCATTTATTATTTTTTTTCTTAATTTACATATGAAGTTGACATTCTAGTTGATTATTTTGATCATTTTCCTTTACACCCATAATTCTATATTTCAAATTTCCATCAATTTCTTCATTAATTTATTTTTTACTTATAGTAAGTTTATCTTCTAAGGTTTTCTTTTCTTGAGTCCACTTAATTTGTTTTACTTCCAACTATTCAACTTTTCCTTTTCATTCTAAAATTTCTATTTGTAGCTTTTTCTTTTCCTCTCTCTAATTCTTAAATATTTTTTCCTATTATACCATATCATATAATAGATAAGCTTATGTAGTTTTCATAATTGGAGGTTTCTATCAAATTTTAGACACCAGTGAGTATGAAATATCGATTCTCTCTGTTAGTGCCATGTTTTATACTTAGAATTTAAATAGCCTCCTTTTGTTAATGAAGTTATTTTTAAATTGTCAAGTTGAGTTCAAACTAAACCATATCATTTTAAAAACTCAACTTGTTTATACTCAACCTTTTTCATTATTTACATTCTTTTTTATCCATATGACTAGTTATAATCCCTGTTTCTAAAATATCGTAACAATACTCTAGCATTCCTCTTTAACTTTGACTATATTTATGCTAGAAGAAACTATGGCAAACCATAGATAGTGGAACATAAGCTATCATTCTAGTTATTCCTTATAGAAGTAAAAAGTTGAACTTATTAGCTTGAACACTCAATTTAATACATTCCATCCACTCACATATCCACTATGATGACCCTCTTAACCATCAATTGAAAGACTGCTTCCCACATTACTTTGGTCAAGATTTCAATTTACGCACCTACAAATTGCTGAAGTATATTTGGTGAATAATCATTGGAAGCTTGATAACTATGTATCATATGGATGAGTATCTATATGTATAAAAGTTGAGTGAAACAACATAATCTTCCTTTGCCTTTCTTCCTAAAATAGTTGATACATATATTTTATTAAATGTTTTACTTATGTCTAGATTACCTTGATTTAATCATTTTATTTTATGTTTTAGTTAATTGAGAATACTTTTCTTTAAGAAGGATTTTAGTCAAGAACTAGAGAGTTTTACAAGGAAAATCAAGAAGAAATTACCATCTTAGTTAGATATGTTCTTTAAAACAAGCATGTTATAACCCATGCCCTTTTCATAAAGAAAAATAATTGAAGAAGGTATTAAACTTGGCCTGACATATGATCTTGTGCTAGCCTATGTTCTTCTTAAGAACTCAATATTGAAGACATAACTATATACATAGACGGATGAGAGGTTATGTTACATGGCATCAAAGAAGCAAAGAATTATACAACTTAAGATATAGTCATGTAGGTGCCCATAATTTTTCTTTATAGAAATCAAGGTTAAAAATAGTAAGGAAAATAGTATAAGATACAAGTATATTAGAGCCTATGTCCATATCTTAAAAAAGAAATAGTAAAAGACACGACATAAAACATTGGTATATTAGAGCCTATATATCTCCTAACTGAGAAATAGTAAGTTACACAATTTGGGATGTGACCATGTCCTAGATCATATTTGCTACTAAAAATTAATATTTAAAGACATGAAACCCTAAAACAAGTAGAATTTTCATTATTTTAATTTTTAGAATTAGAGTTAGCCAGTAGGGGAGAAAAAGACCTTAGAGATACACTTGACAACTATTTTCAAAGAAGAAGGAGATCAAGCACATTTGGAATATCAAAATCACATCAAGAATTATTTTTTTTATTCATTATTGTTTATGTTTGTTAGTTTAAAGATGATGAATGGATAAGTTTTTTTTCTATGTCTAGATAAAGGGATCCTAATTTTATATTTTTAATAGATTAACTAATTTATTTATAAAACTTTTTATTATTCTTAAAGCTAATTTATTTAAAACTATTTATTAGATTATATTATAATTTTCTTGTGGATGATTCAAGAGAGCATGCATGTGAATAGATCAAAGCGTTGATATTAAGAGTTGTATGGGGGTGCTATAAATAGACCTAAAAAATTGTGTTGGTCTTAGGGTCAAACCTTTTATGAGATTTCACTCATTTTAATGTATTCTTAGGTTCTTTAATCAAAATAGAGATATATTGATTAATCAACATAAGAACATATGATTGTAACTTAAGGGAGAGAAATTTATAAACTATAAAATCTCCTAAATCTAGTCTATATAACATTTTTAATCCATTGAATCATAAATACAAAGATAATGCTACGAGGAGTTCTTATCTATTTATTTATTTATATTTGATTTCTTCCTTGGTTATTTGCTTTGTTATACTTTTAGTAATTTTACTCTTTCTTTTTTATATTTTTAACACTAAATTCAATAAAAAATAAATGTTTATTAATTAAATAGGTAATAATATTAAAGTTTACTAAATATATATAATGATTTCTCTTAAGATTGATGCTCCATTCACCATTATATTGCTACGAAAATGTTGAACCAAATGAGGTTTCAATTAATGCTTTGATAATAATAAAATGTAATTACTAGTAACGAGTTTATTATTTTGATGAAAAGCAACATAAGAACAAAATAACATTAAAAACTTATGAAGATAGCTTACGAAGATGATAAAGAAAATGTGAAGTTTGCAACTATCAAACTGAAGATCAAAATAAGAACAACAGAAGATCAAGGCTTATCAAGGTTGTTCTTTAAATTTTAATGTTAATTGTAACCTCATTTAATCACTTTGATGTTTTAAAAGGCTCATCATTTATAAACATTTTATTTCACTTTATTGTATGAGTATTTCCATTCATCAAGAGGCATTGAAGCTTCTGGTTTTAATGTAAAAGCATCTTGATCATTTAAAAAAACTTTAAGGAACATTTTGGGAAGTTTTTAAATCACAATGGCATTTTAAAAATTGGTTTTAAGCATTCAAAGTTGTTAAAATAATGTTTTTGGGGTGATTGGTCAACTTATATAGGTTAGTGGTCTAACAACATACGATAAAGTTATTAAATTTGATGTATCAAGAGTTTAAAGCAACTTTTGTTGATGTATTGATTGACCATTCTAATATATTATTCGATCAATATACTTACTAGTTGGCCAATGTTCCAACAACTAGTGAATCTGGTGACTTTAATGCATACTGGTTGACTAGTATGCTATATGGTCAAACAATGCCCTACATATAGTCATTGTAATAACTATTTCTTGGCTCCAACTGCTAGGAATGGTTCTAAAAGACTATAAATAGATGTTTTCTCGTTGGTTTTAGCATTAGGAAGTATTTGGGTGTATTTTACCCTTTTTTAAGTGTTTTTCAATCATTTGAGTTTCAACGGCTCAAATTTGTGTGAGTGAGCCTCCTTAGACTTATCAAGTGATAAGGTGAATTGTTTTGAGTTGTAAAACCTTTTTTGGAGAATTATATTATTTTACTTTAGGGTGATCTAAGTGAGAATATGGTCCCTCTTCACCTTAAAGAAAGATTGTAAATCCTCTTTGCAGAGAAAGATTTTACTAAGGATATTCTTCACCTTAAAAGGAGAATTATAATTGAATTCCAAGAAGAGTTTTTGGAGTGGATATAGACAAAAGATTGTTTACTGAACCACTATAAATTGGTTTCCATTCTCTTTTTGCTATCTTATTTAAATTCTTATTCAATTTTTTGATTGGCTTATATTAAACAATCCTTTTATTCATAAATACATACATACATATATATACATACATACATGCATACATACATACATACATGCATGCATATACATATATATACATATTACATATATCCTTTTATTCATATATACATATATACATGCATACATACATACATACATACATACATACATACATGCATGACATGCCATGACATGCATGCATATACATATATATACATATATACATATATCCTTTTATTCATACATACATGCATGCATGCATGCATACATACATACATACATACATACATGCATGCATGCATGCATATACATATATATATATATACATACATATATACATATGTACATATATATACATATACATATACATATATACACACACACACACACACACACACACACACACAGATATATATATATATATATATATACATACATACATGCATGCATATACATAAATATACATATATACATATATATATATATACATATATACATATATTCACCCTTCCCCCTTTAGTTGCCATTTGGGACTAATAAAAATGATAAGGAGAACTTACATGGAGTTATATGTAATAATATTGTGATAATAAGTTTTTAGTGTTTTTAGTAGGGAGGAAATTAGTGTTGAAAAAAACCAAGAAATATTATTATAGTTATTTTATTTGTTTTCTTTATTTAATTTTAATTATTTTGTTTTTTGTGCTTCGTTTATTTTAATTTTAGGTATAACACTTAATGTATGAAAAAGAGTAGAATGCTCAAATTCTTTAAAGAGGACCCAAAAATTAAGAAGATATTTCATCAAATGCTTAAAGAACATAATAATTTAACAGCCTAAGATCCTCACCCGGATACAATGGGAGAAAATAATAAAACCATGTCGGAGTACACAAAGCCATTGCATGTGGAATGCAATCTAGTTTCCCTAGACTAAGAATTAATGCAATCTACTTCAAGATCAAACTGAACATCAACTATATGTTACAATTTTTGTAGTTTCATAGTTACTAGATGAAGATCTCAACATATGTATCACTAAATTTTTAGAGATATTGGAAACATTTAAATTTTATGGATCAACCAATAATGTTATAAGGATAAGGGTATTCCCATTCTTATTAAAGGATTGGGCAAAACAATGGTTGAATTAACTACTTGATACTTAATTCAACATATAAAGGAACTAGAGGAGAAGTTTCTAACCAAGTACTTATATTAGAAAAGACTATTAAGTTGAAAAATGACATATCTACCTACTCATAATAGGACTATTAAGCACTCTACAAGTTATTAGATAGACATAAAGATCTGTTGAGAAAGTATCCACACCATGGCCTACTTATATGGTTGCAAGTTCAAAATTTCTATAATGGTCTTACCTAAACCATAAAGAAAACGATCATTGTAACAATTGGGGGAAGGGGCAACATTAAATAAGTAAACTTCATAATTTTCCCTTGAACTTATTGAAGAGATGGTCATGAATAACTATTAATGGTAATCGGGCAAGATAAGGACAACAAGCAAGTAGTCATACACAATGTTGAAATCGTTATTGCATTAGTAGCTTATCTGGTGGTATTAATTAAGAAAATTAAAATCTTGAGTATAATGACAAGACTAGCTCAAGCATTATAAAGTGAACCACGTGATGGAAAAGATGGCAATAATGAATGTAAAGTTAGAAATCCTATGTCTAAAAAGGTTGAGAATTTAACTACATGAGGAATTTCTAATAACCATAAAATCACATCTAAAGTAACACCTACAATTTTAAGTGGATAAATAAACTAAATTTTTATAAAGAAATTAGGCAACTCAGAGCCACCTCCACCTAAATACATTAACAATGATAGTGTGAGAAGAAAACAAGCTCGAAGGAATTGATGGAAAATTTTGTATCTATAATTAAAGCTCAATTTCAAGATTAGGAAGCTTCAATTTGAAACTTAAAAAAACTAGGTTGCTCAATTATCCATGTTGGTAGTTGAGAGATCTCAAGGGTTATTGCCTAGTGATACAAAACCTAATCCTATGAAGCATACAAAGGCAATCACCTTGAGGAATGGAAAGGATCTGAAGAATGATATAGATGAAGAAGCTGAAGGAGAATAAACTTTTGATGGGGAAGTATCAAAGATAACACCAAATGAAAGATAATTTAATCCAACTAAGATAATATTGTAATTAGTTGATAAATCAATTTGACATTTAGGGACATTAATGAAGATGCCTTTATTAAAGTTGCTAAGTTTACTTTCTCTGTTAAGTCTTTTAATCCTTGATATGGAAGATTATTTTAAGGAACCTTTGATCTTAAATATACTCTTTCTTGAAACAACTAAAATGATCATAAATGCTATAAAAGGGATCTTGATACTTAGGTTTGAGGCAGAAAAGTTGTTTCTTAATCTCATATTCGAAAAACTAATATATTACTATTGATGATTCATATTAATATAATAAATTTATCCTGTTCTAAGAATTCATCAGGAATCTAAGGTGACAATGAAGAGAAATAAGAAGCTCAAAGTTTTTTTAAAAAAAAGAGAGGAAGAAAGTCTTTGCATGGAACTAACAATGCTAAAAAAGAAAGGGGTCATAAACCTATTGTCTAACCTTACTAGCCTTTCATCTATAAAATTTGGGATTGAAGGAAACAAAATCAAACCATAACTACTTAGAGCTTACAACATGTAGTATATATGTATCAACATGATTATTCTATTGCTCATTCAAATATATTTTGAACATAAACCAAGACCAACCCTATCTATTTTCTAAACTGTTTTTCTCTCACAAAAGCCATATTTTACACTTAATAACATGCTTTAAAATTTTCACTCTTTGAGGTTATTCCTACATATAGACATCAATATGCTTTTTTAAAAGGATTTATTGGATATTTTAGTTTTTTTTCCATCACAAGAATAAGATCATTTTGAGAGAATAAGAAGACTTTATATATTAGATTCTTGAACTCCACCGTGGTATTTATAACTATCCATTATAAGTCAATTTGTAACATATTATGTATCCATCAAAATTCTTTTATAAAGTAACTGTGATTATATTTCAACAATTTATGATAACAATTTATCAAATATTTCAAGAAACTCGAATAGTAGAGTTTTCAATTTGTGAAAATAATGTGAAATAAAAACTTTAGGAGAAGTTTATAGTAAAATAATTTATTCCTTTCAACATTTTATCTTAAGGTTCAACAGACTCTAAAGATTAGCACTATTGTGTGCTTTAAGCTAACTAGTTCACTCGATTTGAGGGATAAGTTCTACTTCCAGGGATACAGTGAACCTCAAAGAAAGGATAGATAGAGGTGGTGACCTCATTCAAGATATTCCTTCTATTATCTAGGGTTTAAGCCCTAAAGGGATGAAAGAATGTGTGTTGACAAATGAACCAAACCCACTAAACACCATGCAAACCTTGATTTTAAATAGGAATATATGTTTGGAGTTTTAGCACAAAGGGAAAAGTATCATGATAAAAAATAAAATATGTATGTCAACATGATTTTTATAGTTATAAAAGGGAATCAAACATTTTTCCTGAAAACTTTACATTTTCCTATACTACCTCATGTACACTACAAAATAGGAAAAGGTAGCTAATGATAATAGAAGAGATAAATTACAAGAAAAAAAAATAATTTCAATTTCAATTTATTATAAAGTTCAAAAAATTTAATGACCTAAAAAAGACAAAATCTAAGACCTAAAAATTGCAAGACTCTTTATTCTTTGATATAATTGATATAGTTGTTGATGACATTTTTAAATGTGTTAATAGAAATAGCTCCCAATGATGAAATAACATATTTGATGGAGTCTCCATCTATCTAATTTAAGGAAATATAGGGAAAATATAATGGAGAGGAATTAAAAATGTCTTAAACCTAGGTCTTAAGCAATCACCTAGGTCTGAAAGTATTTTGCAAGTTTAGAGAGGTTTTAAAATAGAATAAAATTGGGTGTGGATTTAAAAGCATACTGAAGCCAATAAAACATATGGTTGGATGTCTAGGAGTTTATGATTTATTTATGGCATAGAGAAAGTGCTTAGCTTATAAAATTATTGTAAAATAAATTTGATTTTTAATCAATTATTAAAAAAAGAAACTTAAAATAAGAATCTTTTAATTAAAATGGGTTTAATACAAATTTCTAGCTAAATTACAATTTCAAGAGACTACTCTTGGACTTTCAACCAATTGTTGAGCATCGGAAACTTGATATATCCTTGGATCAAGCATAAGCTGGGAAATGGGACCAAAACATGATTTTGGTTTGATTACTAGTTAGATTCTAGCCCTCTTATCCAAAGTAATGAGATCATCCAGTTGAGAAACAAAATCCCTATAGACCCCAAAGTATATTCACTCATTACGAGAACTTCAGAGGTTTTTCTACATTTGTTGATCACTTTCCTCAAATATCACTTGGAAATGAAGAATATTGCATTTTATGGTCTCCAAATTTGAATGGAAAGTTCACAAATTACTCGTCATAAGATATACTCTGGTAGCTCTAGAGAGCTCCCCTGACATGAACTCTTATGGAAACAGTACCTTAATCCTGAAGCTTTAGTTCTTACATGGCTTGTGATTAAGAATAGAATAAGAACCAAATGTAGGTGGTTTGGCACAAATCACTCAACATATGTACTATGCAAGGAAGCTGAAGAAGACAGAAATTATATTTTAATTTATTTTTTTGTTTTATTGCAAGTTAGAGAGTTTTATATCAACATATGTACTATGCAAGGAAGCTGAAGAAGACAGAAATTATATTTTAATTTATTTTTTTGTTTTATTGCAAGTTAGAGAGTTTTATACAAGGATCTACGTTAGAGCTTTGAAACCCGAACAGATTAGCTACTAAAACGTCCTTTTATTCACCTTACAGTTTGAGAATGTTGAAAGTACGGCAGATACAAGACAAAGAGATGAAGAGCTACTACGTAAGCCTCTAGGAACTACTTTTCTCAACTGCCTGTAGTATATACCCAGATGACCATTTTATGACAAAAAGTATGTCATTCTAGCATTAGAAATACAGATAAAACATTTATGTTGTCTTTGGTATGTTTAGTGTTACAGTACAAGACGCATGAGCACACGGGAAATCGGACTGAACTTTCTGATAATCACATCATCGAGTAGGTACGTCTCTAATCTGGTTTCACAATAAAAACAAAGCTGATACAACAAACATACAGGAAAGAAATATAACCGGAAGTACAGGGATGGAGTGAGCAAATATAGCTCTTCCATTTTGGAGAACACTAGTTACAGATCAAACCAAATCACAAGCCATGAGAGGGAGATTGCTTCCTTGCATGTTCTGGTATCAATTTGGCCAAAGTTTCTGCTGACACTCCCTTCAATTCTACACCAACAGCAGCACGTGATCAACAAATGGTAAGGGCATGTTAGATAATAAATCTAGTGTTGCTCAAAACAGTTCCCTACCATGAGATTTAAAATTAAATAACGGTGGAAGGACTCGACCACTTGGCAAGTGGGTGTTTTTGTCACGTAGTTCATCAAAGAAAGGATGAGTCAAGGCATCCAACTGCCAAAACAAAAAAGTAAATAGAGCATGAACGAAGCAAAACACAAAGCAATGACAAGTTCAGGGTATATCCAGTCAAAATGAAGCAAGAAAAACAACACTTTCTGTGATCAACATTAGCAGTAAACAGATTGGAACTTGAAGATACCAAATCAGCAGTTAGAAAAATTAACCACATAGCTTACTGTTTTTGTGGTCACTGGCTGAGAATGGGAAAGGGTAAATGGAAAGGAAATACAGTTCATAACAATTCTCACACAGCAACAAGAGTGAGGAAATAGAAAAAGGACAACTCACAGCACTGCATCGCAAATTAGGTGAGTATTGCAATAGTCTTGAAACCAGATCAACAGCTTCAGGAGGCATGCGCTTGTGGAATATCTAGAAAGAAGGAAGCAGCATGTAAGCAAACTGCTGATAAATGATACTATTGAAGAGAATAAAACGAATCTCTCAACTATTTAAACAAATTTAACACCTTGTGCCAAGGATGAGCTTTGATTTGAGGGAATCTGTACTCTGTATAATTAGGATTCATACATTTAATTTCTTCTCTTGTCGGAGTGCCCAAAACCTGAAAGTCAATGACATTATAAATTGGATTTAGAAGGAAAAGAAATCAAAGGAGAAGAATTTGATTCTCAACAACAATACATTACACCAAGTAGAAATATAGAAAGAAACTTCCCCAACAATAAATCCACTGCCATGGGTTTAAAAGATGAACAACAATAAGAAAACCTTTTACCTTGATAATCTCTACAAGTTGATCAACTCCACTCTCACCAGGAAACAAAGGCTGACAGAAAACAAATTGTTAGGCGTCAAATGAAGATAATATATCCACAAAAGAAATGAGTAAAATCTCAAAACTTTCTACCTGTCCAAGTAGCAACTCAGCCAGAACACAGCCAGCAGACCAGATGTCAATAGCTGTTGTATATTCGGTTGCTCCAAATATGAGTTCAGGAGCTCTGTAATACCTTGAACAGATGTAAGATATGTTTGGTTCCCCTTTTACCTGCCCCAAAGGAATTACCAAAATCCAACTGAGCTGAGGAATTTTTTCACAACTAAATATGTTAAAGAACAATACATACCAAGACTTTTGCACTCCCGAAATCACATAACTTAACCTGATGTGTGTGGGGATTAACCTGCAACAAAAAAAATAGACAATAACATAGCAAACAATATGATATCTAGTCCAAATAATCAAGCAGTTATTTTAGACATTCAATAAAATAAAGCCCACTAAACCACAAGTAGAAAGCCCATTTCCATCAAGAAAGAGGTTTAAATGCATCAATTGATGTGTAACTTAGTCATATGTTGTCCTTAAATAAGAGCCTAAAAATAGATCCAAGCACTATTTTCCCATATAACAGATAGTAGTTTGCTTTTTGTCTATACTTATAAGTGAACATAATGATATGCAAAAGACGCATCCTTAGGAAAGAAATATACAAGAAGATCATCTTGATTAGGAAGTAATTGCAATAGTTATCTTATTTAGAAAGCAATCATCTTACTTATGAAGTCTATCATTTTCATAAGTCTATTTTTAATAGGAGAATAAGTTAGTAAATTCCTATTCTATTTTACTTCCTAATAACTCTATATACTAAGCATATTCAAAGGATATTACAATGAAAAAAAAAGCAATCAGACTTTTTCGTAAAATTAGTTGACAAAATAATTGTCAAGGACAAGTTTCTAAACAACAACTAAATTCCTATTCTATTTTACTTCCTAATAACTCTATATACTAAGCATATTCAAAGGATATTACAATGAACAAGAAAGCAATCAGAATTTTACGTAAAATTAGTTGACAAAATAATTGTCAAGGACAAGTTTCTAAACAACAACGATACGACCTAGAAAGGGGAAGAACACTAATAAGGAAAGGAGAAAAGAAGCATTGGGTAAGCCAGAGGAACTACTGTTCTTAGGTATTCTAAATTAGAATTTCATTCATAAGACAGTAATGATGATCGTTAATTTGGATCCATAAGTGTGAACAATTCTTTAAAAATCAACGAATGCTTTAAGGAGAGAAGGTGGGGCTGACAACATTCCATCTAGATTGGGAAGCACAACTGTGGTTTACAAGGTAAAGCAAAAGGAAGCGAGTATGATTCGGGGGACATTTAAGGAGCAATATCACCTGAAGTTAGGGCCTGCAATGAGCCTTAACCCACCTAGGTGCATTGGCTATCATAGCAGATAGGAATGGTGGAGGCTTATCAAAAAGAGTTCCAATAATCACAGAGCTCACTACGAAGCAACAAATCAGCCTATTCACTATTGGTCTTATAGAAGGGCTGCAACTAGAAGTAGAATTGCAGCAACCAAACAACTTAGGAGCTGCTATGAATCTAGCCCGCACTTATGATAAGAAAAATTGAGCAGCAACCAGGTTGTGTTATGGAGCAATCATAGGGCAACACCTGTTGGGAGCAATTTGAAAATAGTCACTAAAGGGACAATTGCAAAGAAGGAAAATTCCGAGACAACATTCAATATTGGGAGCACAAACACGCCTTGGGGTGCATAAATGTAAGAAATTGTTCTAGGTAGAATTGGTAGAATCTGAAGAAGAAGATGGAGGAGGGCCATGATAACCAGAGTTAGCCTGAGTTCAAGCTTGAGGACAAGCTCTTTGTCCGTGGGAAGTAAATGATATGCATGATGCATCCTTAGAAAAGAAATATATAAGAAGATCACCTTGAATAGGAAGTAATTGCACTGATTATCATATTTAGGTAGTAGTCTTATATGCAAGATGCATTCTTAGGAAAGAAAATAAACAAGAAAAACCAGCTTGATTAGTGATTATTTTATTTAGGCACTGGTCATCTTATTTAGGAAGTATATTATTTTTATATCTATCGGATATAAGTTAGCATATTCCTATTTTATTTTACTTCCTTAAAAACTCCATGTTTGATCCTATTTAAAGGGCATTAAGATGAATAAGAAAGCATTCATAATTTTTTTAAAAAATAGTTGACGAAAAGCTTGTCAAAGACGAGTTTTCTAAACAGCAACCATATCATATATCACATATGTAGGAAAGACCAATACAATTAAAATCCTGTAAAAGCAAATATATTCTTACCAAAAGGTTTTGAGGTTTGATGTCCCTATGACATACTCCGATTACACGATGAATGTATGACAATGCCCTGAAGATCTGTCAAGCATCACCAATTCATCAGTATCTAATTTTTTTTTATCATTTTTCACACTAACCAATGTTAACTCCTAAAAGCAATTTTTCAAACAACACTTTTGCTATCAAGACTTCCATGATTAAAGAGGCGAGAAGGTATAAAAGGGCAAACAGACTAGGAAAGAACACAATGTATGACAAAATAGTAAAGATTGTAGAAATATAGCCCTTCACCATTTCCCCTCTTTGTATATCAAGCAAGGACAAATGAATTATTGATGTTAGATGGCATGCCGTAGTGGCTTCCTCCACAATCAAGAAAATTAAGCAAGGAATACAACTGAACCAATTCTTTAAATAAACTATCCATTACCTGGTATGCATAAAGTTTCACATATATGAGTGGCATGCTCTGCTTCAACTTGTTGTAATGTTTAATCACACGGTGTACAGTTTCAGGAACATACTCAAGAACCAGATTAAGATAAAGTTCGTCCTTTTCAGTTGTCGAAAAGAAGCAATGTTTCAAAGAGACAATATTCGGATGGTCAAGAAGGCGCATTGTTTGCAATTCCCGGTTCTTGTACCTCTTGTCTTGAAGAACTTTCTTTATGGCAACAGATTCACCCGTCTCTAAGCATTTTGCCTATTCCAGGACACCAAATAATGAAAAAATAATACTAGTATCATATTAACCAGAAGAATATAGAATATATGCACACCCTATTCAGTTAAGTCACGTGAAACCCATACCTGGAATACAACCCCAAACGACCCATGACCAACAACACGTTCAGCCATATAGCTTATAGTCTGGCATTAGAACAAAGGCTTGCATTAAGGTAAATGAGCTAGACTAAACCAAAAATCAGAGAGATGAAAGTTCATGATAGTAATAAAAATTTGGGATAACATGATTGCACTCCAATTCAATCTTACAATTTTCAAGTCCATAACTTTTAAAGTTGGACCAAGTAATGAACATTGGTGTATGCATCCATACACAACTCATAAAATAACCACACACAAAAAAAACTGGCTGGAGACATCATATAAAAGCAAGCCAATTATCTTTGTCAAAATCATCCATAGCCAAGTCAAAAAGTTGGGACCAAGCGCAAAAGTTCATCTTAATCTATCTTCTTATGTGTCACAATTACTTATCTAACAGATAATCCGAGGCTTTATCTGTGATAAAGATGCAAAAAACAATACCTTCTTTGGCTGACCATTTCTACCACCAATTGTTGTAACAATAATATGCCCAGTTTCAGTACTATTACCATCAATTACTGTTGCTTCCATTTCCTAAAATTGTCAGGCAATATTTGAATCAGTGGCCTATATTCATAAACTAATAAATAACATGTGAAATTTGCAGAACTTAAAAAAGAGTAGTAGCAGTTGTATATTATGCTTACTTTGTCGTCCCTGATTTTCATATCATTCATCTCATCTGGCAATTTATCCACACCAACATTGTGTGAACTAGTTTCTCTCAAGCCAGAAGTACGTGCCACGCCCACAGAAGCCATCTTTAGACCAGAAAATAGTTTGCTCTGATCTCTACTCTCACTCCTTTATATATACATTTACCTGTGATAACAATTGAATAAAACAAATAAGATAGCTATATAACAATATGCAAAAGTTGCTCAGCTCATATACCACAATGTCCCCAACATTACATATTCATGCATATCCAACCAACAGATAACATCCACCAAGTTGCACAAATACAAAAGTTCTAAGCTTGTCATGCAATTTTCCAACTTCTCCGGTAATCAAAAACTCTATAAACCGCAAAAAGCAAGCAAAGATGGCAAGAAGAAAGTGCTAAATTTCTAGCCTATCATTTAAAATCAAACATCTTTGGTAACCTGTTACTTTCTACTAGATAGAAACAATAGTACCTGAACTGATTTGCAGGACTTTCAGAATAGAAAAATAAAAAAGTGTAAACTTTTAAAAGGGAGGATTTATCTTTTAACTTATCAAACATATTATAACTTCAAGCCAACTTATTGGAAAATTGTCCACCAAGTATATGACTACAAAGTCGAATTAAAGAGTTCAAACTAAGAAAACAGAAGTTCCTGACAACATAAATGCATGCGGAATTATATCAACCTGAGGTGCCCAAAATCAGTGGTGCCCCAACAGTCCGATACCCATGGAAGTCGTTGGGCTCAAAAAGACTCGCCATACAACATGTACGACATGAAAAAGAGAATATTGATGTTGTACACCGCAATCGAAACAATATAAACAAAAAAACTAGGAAATCGTTGAACAGAAATGCCAAGTATTTCGTCGAACCTATTTCGCCCACCCAAATTCCAGGAAGCAATATATGATCAAATTCAAAGATCTTAAAACAACCGAAAACAGTCAAAATTCCAAAAGAGGATAACGAGGAAAGAAAGATACCATAGAAACAATTAACTAAAAATATCAAGAAGACATTTATTAAGGTCGTTTAATAACAAAACAATTCAAACCCCAGGAAAGTCCTCCACGAGATCCAATCCACCAAAATCCGATCCAAACCCAGATGAACCCCGAATCAGAAACACAAAATTCATCTTGCAAAACACAAATATGCAAACAAAAATGAAAACTTTACAAGCACAAGAGAACCAGTGGAACATGAAGCGTACTGACCAAAGCAGACAAGTGAGCGTACGAAGAAGGAGAAGGACTGCCGTACTCGAATCACAGGATCAGACAACAGAGGGGGGGAAAGGGAGATGACAGATCCATGTTTGTGGGTTATGTGTCGACTGTCGAAGGCTTCGACTTTCTCCTTTTTCTTAATATGTTAATTTCTGGTTGCCCTCCTTTCCTTTTTTCCCCCCCTAATTTTCGTTTCCTCTCTTTTACTCGTTTTTTTGTTTCGTAATGCTCTCTTTAACAATTTAAAATTTTGTTTTCTGCCTTGTCATCCAGTGATTGATTGTGTGCTCGAATAACTAATTATTGCTCCGGTGAGGTGACAGTAAAAAATGAACCTTTTTTTTTTTTTACTGTCAGCTATTTTAGGAGGGTCTCAATTAGGGATGATAATAGGTAGGATTCGGTTCTGATTTTACTCTACTCATATTCATATCCATTTTTTATGACTTAACTCATATCCATATCCATATCTATAGGATTTTAACGATTTACTGCTCATATTCAAATCCATTGGGTTGTTCGAATTTTTGGATATCCATCGAGTTGTATAGCACATAAAAATATAACTTCTAAATAGAAAATATAAAGAGCAGATTTTTGCGAACGCTCTAAATCAAAATGACTTTAATAATAAAAAGTCAAGATTTTGATTTGTATATATTAAAAAACCATAAAATTGAAATAATAAAAATCATAATGTCTATTACAAATACAACATACATTTTTCACAATTTAGAACTGGAACAAAGATCGAAATAACTAAAGCTTCAAATTGTCTTTGCGTGAATTCCACAACATTCAAAACTCCATCTCTATATCATTTTCATTATTATCATCCTATAAGAAAATAAAATATGATGAAAAATGTGAGTACTGAGGAGTAAAGTGGAGATTTTAAAGTTGTTTCTTCTCATAAAATATTAATATTTTATTATATTTAATTATAAATATTCAAGAAAAATAGAAAAAATAGAGTTAATAAAAACGGGTAGAATATGGGTATCGATGATTCAGGTTATCAATAGACTCATATCCAAATCCATATCCACATCCATTTTTCAACATCTATTTAAAATCTATTCTTTAGCCTCTATATCCATTTTTTTGAGTCGGGTCGTGCGGATATTAATCGGGTTGAAAACTCACTGTCATCCCTAGTCTTAATTATGAGAAGATATCTTTAAGTCATTCATACCTAGATTAATCCCTGCTTAAGTCAGGTAGGTCTCTTACAGGAGGTAAAACTCTTTTCACAAATTTTAAACGACTACATATATGAGAAAAATTTGAACCTACAATTTTATTTAAACTAGAAGAATCTATTATCAACTCACCTGCGTCATGAGCTTGGAACACGTTATTTTTTATTATTTGAAAGTTATTTTTAGTCTGAAGTGATCGTCCAATTATAAGCAATTATGTGATTGAGTAATCTACACAAATGTAGAGGCCACGCACCATTAGTTTGGAAAGAAACTACTTTTCCTGTCCATTTACGAAAGTTGAAATTTATTAGTAAGGTGGATTAGGGGGTAATACTCTTTATTATTTAATAGCGCTAATACGTGTTCCGTTTTAAGATTCATGTATGGTTTAGAAATACTAATATTATATTATTTGGACTCACTTTCTTGTATGGTTTAGAAACACTATCATTAAAAATAACTTAATTATCTAGTTAGTTATTAAGCACAAGTCAAAATCAAAGATAAACACGTTTTTGTTGCCAACAAATCTTTCATTTTCTACACGAAATCAATTATCACTTTTATAAAATGTTATCATACTAACTCAAAACAACAAGAATAAGATTGTTGAAATCCTCATAAGATGTTTTAAATTTAAGTTTAATAAAGTTTAACTTTCTTTTATTATTGTCGATCAACAATCATCTCACAACATTTATATTTAAGTGTTTTACTTTCTTTCTTTTTTTTTTTGAATAAAATCAACATTAGTGCAAAAAAAGGCAAAGGCAGGGAAGGCAAAGAAAACTAACCCAAGCCAACAGGCTTATCTCGTACACCCGAAACCTACTAGCCTTTCCCTCTCAACAATAACAGAAGCCGAACAATCTGAATTTACAATGGAGACTAAACAAGAAGGACAATCAATCTAGTGATGTGGGTTTGCATGTAATAAGGCTACCCTGGCTAAAGCATGAGCCGCCTTATTGGCAATCCTACGCGTC
>JAOQMQ010000006.1:16346489-16360402 GCA_027563845.1 Erythroxylum subrotundum
TATTGTTTCCTTTTTCAATTGATATAATTTGGATCCTTAGGCTCTAACTCTGCCACCTTCTCCTTTACACTGAGAAAAATAGAAAATCTAATCTTTTGGGGCGGTTCCCAACCAACACCTTTGTTTAAAGTTGTTAGCCAAACTTATTGTTTCCTTTTTCAATTGATATAATTTGGATCCTTAGGCTCTAACTCTGCCACCTTCTCCTTTACACTGAGAAATTTTTTTAAATCTCCCTACAAAATATATCCTTTACATTGAGAAACTTGAATCAATAGCTCTTCTCTTTTACAAGTGTAGGATAACTTCCTTCATTTTGTGCTATATTCAATCTCTTTACGGTATATTTCCTTTCAAATCTAGTTTACTAGATCTACCTAGTTAGTTTTGTATGGAAAAACAATTTGAGAAATGATGAATTAATGGTGCTGAAGATTGCTCACGGATATGCCTTATATGTACTATATAATGAAAGAAACAAAATAACTATCTAAGGACAAGCTACTTAAAGTGGACAATCTATTGTTATGGTTGATTAGTAAAATATGGTTGCATACAATGGCTCACTAATTACACAAAGGATCTAGTGAATACTTATTGCCTAAATGACATCTTAAGTATATAAACTAGCTCTTGCATTGATAATAAGATTTGAGTGGTTTAAAACAAATTTTCTTATCGGGTAAGGAAAGTTAGTTGCAAGATTGAGGTAACTAATTATTGTAAGTTTAAGGAGAAATTACATGCTATTGGTCCTTAGCAACTAGTCCTTTTGTGAAATAATATAATCACAAGGTTTTCAATAACATGTATTTAAGATTTTTAAGTTTAAAAAATACATTAAAAGAGCAACAAGATGTAAAAAAATAATATAAAATTGTCTTATATGTACAAAAGGATTTATGAGACAACCAAACAATGTGACAATCTCATAATCAGAGCTCCAGATAAACCAATTAATATAAATTATTATTATTTTCACAACATTAATAAAACTAATAAGGCATTTTTATTTTATTTTTGGTTTTACTCTTGTGCTTGTATGGCATACAGTAATCAGAAACTGGCTTTGAAAAAAAGGGCAAAAAGAGAGCGGAAGGAAGTATGCCGGATATAAAAACTAATTTCCAAAGCGATGGTTGACCCTTCTGCCAGTTCTGGTCCTCCCCTGTGCAGTACTCTTCGTCATCTTCAGCCTTTTCTCATCTTAGATTCTATCACTACTTTTACATCCATATCTAAAAATCCATCGAAATTCTTTAATTCACTCTGATCAAAGTTCCAATTCAACGCTCAAGGTCGTACCTTTGCCATCAAACTTCTTTTGGATTATCGAATCACAAGTCGCCGGAAGCGTAATTTTCTATTTGCGATCTCTTACTTACGTGGGTTTTGCTTCTTTTCTTGTAACTGAAATGATTTTAAAAAACTAATTTAACCATGAATTCGGGATTTCTCTGCTATATAAAAGTTATTCCCAAGAGTTGCTAGCAAATCCGCAAATATATGTAGATGGATTCGAAGATCAGACCTTTTCATTGTGAAATCTGTGATATGGATTCCTGGTATTGTTGTATTACCGTATTCATAATTTCCCATCGTGAACTGAGATTTTGGACGATGCAGAAGCTCCATTACGGCTTCCGTTGTCGTGTATGTCTATGCAGACATGAAAATTTTGTAGAAGAGTTTTTGACATTGATCTTGTGATTGCAGGCACAAAATCCTTCAGCTTCAGGAAAGACAATTATAACTTTTAATCTTATTTCTAGTTTGCTTCATTGCGAATTGCTTGACTTAGAAAGAAAATATAAAGGATGTATTTTGCCTGAGAAGTGAGAATTAACTTCCGATTCCTTGAAATGGAAATTCCTGATTTGACTTCTCTTTTAATCACTACACACCTTTATCTGCAATGAGATTTAGACTACAATTTTTTCTGGTATATGTTTGACTTATACCTTCGCTTCATAAACATGAGCTAGGTGATTAACTACAATTTTTTTCTGGTATCTGTTGGACTTATACCTTTGCTAAATTTCATAAACATGAGCTAGATGATTAAAAATCTATCTTTGTACTTAGTGCCGATCTTGCAAAATGCAGGTTCAAATCTAATGAAAATGAGGGTTGCTTCAAGAGGCTTGGGGCTATTAGAGTCAACTCATGTCCAATCCTTTCTGTATGTGGAGGGAAGTGAATCCTAGGTCCTTACTGTTTGATCGTTATCAACACTCACCTTACAGAAATTTGAAGTGTGGAATCCGTTAGTCAATCACAATAAATGGCTGAAAATCGGAATGCTATTTCAAAAACCCAAAATAGCAAGCCTTTAGGATCCAGCAACCCGTATGCTATAAATTTGGATAATTTCTCTAAACGGCTCAGATTGCTATATTCACATTGGAAAGAACACAAGACTGATCTATGGGGTGGTTCCCATGCTCTTGCTGTGGCAACACCTCCAACTTCAGAGGATTTGCGCTACCTGAAATCATCAGCACTCAATATTTGGCTGGTTGGTTATGAATTCCCGGAGACCATTATGGTCTTCATGAGGAAGCATATTCATTTTTTATGCAGCCAGAAGAAGGCTTCTTTGCTTGATGTTGTGAAGAAAGCTGCTAAAGATGCTGTTGGTCTTGAAGTTTTGATACATGTTAAATCCAAAGGTGATGATGGAAGTGGATTGATGGACAGCATCATCCGTGCTGTTCACTCTCAGTCAAATGTTGCCGGTCATGGTGTACCTGTTGTGGGATACATAGCCAGAGAAAGTCCTGAAGGCAAGCTTTTGGAGGCATGGAATGAAAAGTTGAAGAATGCAAATTGTGATCTAAATGATGTAACTAATGGGTTCTCTGACTTGTTTGCTGTCAAAGATGACATTGAGCTCACAAATGTGAAGAAAGCAGCATTCTTGACTTCATCAGTTATGAAACAATTTGTGGTGCCAAAGCTGGAAAAGGTCATTGATGAAGAGAAAACAGTGTCCCATTCTTCCTTGATGGATGAAACAGAAAAGGCAATTCTAGAACCTTCAAGAATTAAGGTTAAGCTGAAGGCAGAGAATGTTGATATATGCTATCCTCCAATTTTCCAGAGTGGAGGAGAGTTTGATCTAAAACCAAGTGCGGCAAGTAATGATGAGAACCTTTATTATGATTCAACTAGTGTGATCATATGTGCAATTGGTTCTCGGTACAATAGTTATTGCTCCAATGTTGCTAGAACCTTTTTAATTGATGCCAATTCCACACAGAGCAAGGCATATGAAGTTCTCCTTAAGGCCCATGAAGCAGCAATCAATGCATTGAAGTCTGGGAACAAGGTAAGTGCTGTGTATCAAGCAGCACTCTCTGTGGTTGGGAAGGATGCACCTGAATTATCTGCAAATTTAACCAAAACTGCAGGAACTGGAATAGGCCTTGAATTTCGTGAATCAGGGCTTAGTCTTAATGCCAAGAACGATAGGGTTCTGAGACCCGGAATGGTTTTTAATGTTTCACTTGGCTTTCAAAACTTGCAGAATGAGACCAAAAAGTCAAAGACCCAGAAGTTTTCAGTTTTACTTGCTGATACAGTTATAGTTGGTGAGAAGGTTCCAGAGGTTGTGACTTCAAAGAGTTCTAAAGCTGTTAAGGATGTGGCATACTCGTTCAATGAAGATGAAGAAGAGGAAGAGCAGCAAAAATTCAGGCCTGTTGATAGAGGGAGTGAATCCACCTTCTCTAAGGCAATTCTTAGGTCAGACAACCAGGAAATGTCAAAAGAGGAGCTACGAAGACAGCATCAGGCAGAACTTGCCCGCCAGAAGAATGAAGAGACTGCTCGGAGGCTTGCTGGTGTAGGTTCTGCTGCAGCAGATAATCGTGGGGCAGCAAAAACAATTGGTGATTTGGTAGCATACAAGAATGTCAATGATCTTGCCCCACCAAGAGACTTGATGATTCAGATTGACCAGAAAAATGAAGCCATCCTATTACCAATTCATGGAAGCATGATTCCTTTCCATGTCGCAACAGTGAAGAGTGTGTCCAGCCAGCAGGATAGCCACAGAACATGCTATATCCGTATAATATTTAATGTCCCTGGAACTCCTTTCAGTCCTCATGATGCAAACTCCCTTAAGTTTCAAGGATCCATCTACTTGAAGGAGGTTTCATTTCGCTCCAAGGACTCCAGACATATAAGTGAAGTGGTACAGCAGATTAAAACCCTGCGTCGGCAAGTTACTTCCAGAGAATCTGAGAGGGCTGAGAGGGCAACCTTAGTTACTCAGGAAAAGCTGCATCTCTCTTCTGCCAAATTCAAACCAATTAAATTATTAGATCTATGGATTCGTCCTGTTTTTGGTGGTCGGGGAAGAAAGCTAACAGGTTCACTTGAGGCTCACACGAATGGGCTTCGCTATTCAACTTCAAGGCCTGATGAACGTGTTGACATCATGTATGCTAATGTCAAGCATGCCTTCTTTCAGCCAGCTGAAAAGGAAATGATAACTCTTCTGCACTTTCATTTACATAACCACATAATGGTGGGGAACAAGAAGACAAAAGATGTGCAATTTTATATTGAGGTGATGGATGTGGTGCAGACAATTGGAGGTGGTAAGAGATCTGCCTATGACCCAGATGAAATTGAGGAAGAACAGCGTGAGAGGGATCGTAAGAACAAAATAAATATGGAATTTCAAAACTTTGTTAACCGGGTGAATGATGTGTGGGGGCAGCCACAATTCAAAGCATTTGACCTTGAGTTTGATCAGCCCCTGAGAGAGCTTGGTTTCCATGGGGTTCCTCACAAGGCCTCTGCTTTCATGGTTCCAACGTCAAGCTGCTTGGTTGAGCTGGTAGAGACACCTTTTGTTGTGATCACCCTCAGCGAGATTGAGATAGTGAATCTGGAGAGAGTTGGTCTTGGGCAGAAGAATTTTGATATGACTATAGTATTTAAGGACTTCAAGCGAGATGTCCTTCGGATAGACTCTATTCCCTCCACGTCTCTAGATGGAATCAAAGAGTGGCTTAACACAACTGACCTCAAGTATTATGAGAGTAGACTAAATCTGAACTGGCGGCCAATTCTTAAGACCATCACTGATGATCCTGAGAAATTCATAGAGGATGGTGGCTGGGAATTTTTAAATTTGGAAGTCAGTGATTCAGAGTCTGATAATTCAGCAGAATCAGACCAAGGGTATATACCCTCAGATGTGCAGTCTGACTCAGGTTCTGATGATGAGAATGATGACAGTGAATCATTGGTAGAATCTGAAGATGACGAGGAAGAGGACACCGAGGAAGATGAGGAAGATGAAGGAAAGACCTGGGAAGAGTTGGAGAGAGAGGCAAGCTATGCAGACAGGGAAAAGAGGGATGACTCAGACAGTGAGGAGGAGAGAAAGCGAAGGAAGATGAAGGCTTTTGGTAAGGCTCGAGCACCAACTCGAGCTCCTGAAAGAAGAAATCCTGTTAGCAGTCTCCCAAAGAGACCAAAGTTCCGGTGAGCAAAATAGTTTTTCCTAAGAAAAGCAATATCTATAGAAGAGAGTTCTACTGCAGCTAATAATGATTTGTAATCAAGCATTTGCTAATTCTTTAGACGATAGCCCGCAATCAAGAATGTAAATGTTTTGTAATGAGATTATCTTTTGAAAGAGCTGGATTTGTATCATATCCTAATTCTTGAAGAGGCTTGACATTTTTATGGAGTTGTGGAAAGCACGTTTAGATGCAAAACAGTGATTCATGCTTGGGGCAGCCAGTCATACGAGTGTCCTAGAATGTGCCAGGAAGAGGATAAACCAGTCTTTTACTGTTCTTTTACGGCCTTATACTGTCAGCTTCTCTTTCTTTATATACAATTATAGGTACGATCGCAATTGAAAAGAAAAAACATTTTGTGTTCTTGTGCTTTGCTCAATTTGAGTATAACCAGATACTTTCTTGTGGTTGTAACTTTAAGGCCAGGCATTAAAGCAAAGGGTTGAAAGGGGAGAGTGGTTTTACTGCCTTTGTTTTAATCATGCATCCATCGAACTAGGCAACTTCCGATATGACTGAAACACCCAGAAGGTTGAATGATAGGATGGCTTGGGTTTGTTGTAGCTTTCCTTTGCGAAATGGTATGTAAAAAAGTCAGAGCTCAATGCTGTAGAGTTGATGCCTGCATTTATGTAGTGATACGAATGTGAAGCAAGTCCTCCTTCAGAACTCATATGACCATTGAACTCTTATTGCTCTCGACTAATGGGTTCTTTTAGGGAAAATTACTTTTGACATACAAATGCTTTTATCAAAGGAACTGTAAACAGTACATTTCTATGTAATCTTCCCTTGTAAAAGAATCGAAACCAAGAGTTAATTTGGTATAGCAGGAGCTAATTTTGGAAGGATTGAAAAAGTGTGACAGAAACTTGATCAAACAAAGTTATGCCAAAGTATTTCTATAATAATATCATCAATTCAAGTAACCCACTATAAAAGAGTAGGAGAGTTGAGGCTACTGCAGACACTGAATTAAATGATTAAAATTTAAAATAGATTGCTTGTTTCTACTAAAAATATATGGAGACTGAAAATAGTCAGCGCCACGGTATACTTCTAATTAGGATATACGCAAACCTTATAGAAATTTAAAAATAAAAAAGACAGGAAATTTTGATAAAAATAAAATAGCGGTATTTTTTGTTAGATGATGAATCTGAGGTTCTTATGTAATAAGAAAAGTGTTACGCACCCTGTCTCTTTTTTTTTAAAAAAATTTGAAATTATTAAATTCAAGAAAAATTCAACAATTTGAAAACTGACATTCATTGGGTGAGGTTGGAAAATTGGAAGAAACAATGGCAACCGAAAGGAACCTAGGAATTGAAATGGTTTTTACCTAGTGCTGAGCAAGTTTTATATTTAATAATAAAACTCTAACTATACGGATCGTATCTCGTAGTATAAGAGGTTATTGTTCCTGTGAGGTTTACGCAAGAGTTAACAATTTGAACCAAACTTTGTCTAAGATATTTATAAATTGATATGAATTACCTTTAAATAATCATAAATTAAATAATAATAAAAGTAAATAAACAATGAGTTGCCAACAAAATTTAGGGTTTTGATAAAGATGGAATTATGGTTAATTGATTTGATATTGAGAGAGAGTAATCAATAACTTTGGAATCTTAGGACTTATTCTTTCCTTATTTTGTTTCCTTTATTCTTGTTGAATCAATTATGTCTTTTATCATAGATTTCTAAAGTTGTTGATTACTCTATCTCAATAGCAAATCAATTAATCATAATTGAATTCAAAATTTCTAGATTTGCAATATCTCAATTCACAAAACTTTCCTTGACTTATTCAATTAGATATGAAGTTATCTAATAGATAAACAATTTCTTAACCAAGATCTTTCTTCCATTGATTGTTAATTTGATAATTGTAGGTCTATTAAACTGTCAACTCTCATTATACAATCTAATACTAATTACTTTTGACTCACTCTCTTAATTTGTTGTCAAGTTTATACATTAACAGTTATCACAAACATTCAGAAATATATTAAATTCAACAATGAATAAAGTAACAAAATAATTCCATAATGAATCCTAATATGAAATTTAGAACTCTATAGACATGTTTAACAACTTAGAATTCAGATTACACATCAAGGATAATGAAAGAACTAAAGGAAAGAAGAAAAACTCTATTGAAGCCTTAATCTAGAAAGCTGGAATTCTTTGAGCTCTTCTTAATCTAACCACGTTTGATCCACTTTTTGATGTTGGCTGCTATGTATTTTGTTATGTTTACGTTCTTATATATTGTATTAGGGTCTTGGGGTTGTGTTTAGAATTTTCCACCCCTGAACCCTAAAATAGATGAAAAAATTTGCACCTAGAAACTCTCATAGCACGATCGTGTTCTATGTTTTTCCTATCTGGCACGATTGTGCTCCATCAGGCAGGAGTCATTCTTCCCATGTAGGCTATAAACGATTGTGCTCCAAGGTGGCACGATCTTGTCCTACTTCTAGCTTCCTCCGTCTTCTTTGTTCTTCAAATTCCTAATTTCCAATACTCACAAACACATTAAAAACCTTATGAAACATAAAATTAAGATTGAATTCATGTTCTAAACTACACAAGTACTTATTATATAAACAAACACATGTAATAACACAATTTTAAACCTATACATACGATAATCATCTAATAAACACTTAAAACATAATAAAATACCTATCAAAACATAGTATAATCTATACCTATCAACATCCCCACATTTAAACTTTTGCTTGTCTTCAAGCAAAGACAAAACAAGCAAAAAAAACCAAACACAAAAACACATAATCATGCATTCATATAATTTGCAATAATGAGACAATGACATCAAATCTTATGGAATCAATTTTAACCACAAACATCGATCATTCAAAATATGCCAATATACTAACCTATTCCTGTCATGTTTAAGTACTTTAGATTGAATATATATATATATATATCAATAAAAATATTAACACTCTATACATTCACCTATGGCATTTGTACACACAAATTTATGATTAATCATTGAAAAATGCAACTATCATTAAGTATCCTTTCATGAAGATTTTCGTCATTTTCAAAGATCAATAGCTTTTATTTATTGAAACACCATTTTAAAATTTTTTCTTTAACGTTAACCTAGTCTCTTTTTTATGCGAAGGCAAACACCTTGTCATGAATGTTCCCTGGTTACTCAACTAGATCACATTTTTTTTTATTGTTTAGCTTGATTGAAATGTCATTCTAGCTTTTTAACGTGGTGAAAAATATTTTGTCATGAATTCTCCTATTTACTCAACTATATCACATTCTCAACTAATTACCAACTCTATTTTTAATCCAATTTTTTTCAAAAAGGGCCAACGGAATAGCAATTTATTTAACACACTTTTTCTTTTCTTTTCTTTAATTTCTTAGCCTACCTCATTTCTTTTTAGCCAATTATCCTCACGAAAGGTTACTAATGATGCTAACCAATTCAATTGATTTATAATTATACATGTATACAATGAATTTCCTAAGTGAACAAAGTAGGTATCATATTCTAATTAACATGGATATTCATTCAAAGATACCTAAAATGTAAAATTCATAAGTCAATATGCCTTTACAAATTAAACGACTATGTTCAAAGGTAAACTAATTTCATCAAATTCTTGCTATTGACACATTCACACAATGCATATATATGTAACAAAATGTTCACACCATGTTAAACTAATTAAAAACAAACAAAATATGATATGCAAAATTCACACACATATGAGATGTTAATGCATAAACCTCCCCACACTTAGACATCTCATTTTTCTTAATGTGAGAAACCAAACAACACATAAAAAAAACCAATAAAAAGAAAGAAAGAATTAAAGCAAAAATCACTTATGGAGATTGAGGTGGCGACAGTGTGGGTGAAGTAGTTTGAACACCTTAAGCAACAAAGTACTTCAAAATCTTCTTTATGTCGCATTGCTATCTTCGTTGTTCTCGCGTTATCTCTTTCATGTGTGCCTTTATGGTGTTCATATGCTTCATCATAAGCATGTTGTTTTCATAAACCAAATTGAAGACCTTCTCCCAGCCTTCATCTTTATCATCTCACGTTTCTTCACTTATCAAGATTTGGTGTTGCACTGGTGCAGAACTCGAACTAGTTTTGGAGCTGATATCTCAAAGTTCTATGTGACGGATCGGCAAGATCTCGGCTCTCCTTAAGTGAGTGTGATTAAGAAACTCAGCAAAAATAATAGTTAGTCCCACAATAGATACACCATAATAAATAGCAAGCATGGTAACAAGATAACTGATGCCAAGATGACTACTTTTCTTTTTGAGAAAAGTAGCTATAGTATTAAAAATATGGGTTGAAGTACATACATTAACATTATTATCTATACACCACAATATAAATAAGTCTTTAACAGAACATTTGTTACTTTCATATTTATCAAACACAGTATGACACATAACTTATGCAGTAATAGATGCTCAGGACTAAGAATGACGTTATTATGGGCATTTCACAACATATTTACCCAACCCTATTAATTGCTTCCAATATTGTTTAGCACAAAAGTTATCATGTTTTTCAATTATGTTTGACCTAAGAAATCCACCAATTTCTTCTGTAATTGATAATTCAAACTATATGGGTGGCCCCTTAATCAAAACCAAATTTCATCCAAATTCTGCAACTCAAATTACAGAGTAGTATAAAATTTGAAGGTTAATTCCTTACACACAACATAATTAAAATTAATAAATTTGACTCATCAAATTTTATTACTCAATGTATCAATCTTATCTTTCAATCATATATTTTCTAAAATTTCAAAATCAAAATATCTAGGTACGCTAACAATCCTAAAATGAACAGTTTGATATCAAATACATTCTTCTTTCAATAAATTAGAAAAGGGGCTCTGAAATCCGTAGCCCTATCACGTGTACCTTTCCACAACACTTGAGTTTTCCCTTTCGGCTGTGAGTGTTTAGCACTTTTTTTTATTCTTGGCACCATGAATAAGTGTATACCTGCAAATTCAACTAAGAAGACACAAAAATACACCAAAACACCCAATAAAAGTGAAGATAGAAAAGTTCAATGAAATCTTGTAAAAACCACTCTGGAGATGTGATATTTGTGTGGAAATTACTAGATATGTATAGAAGAAATGTGTTATCTAGGTGAAAGAAGTAAGAATGAAATGAAAACCTTAAGGAAAATGAAGAGAGACGTAAGAAAGTTTGAGAGTGGCTGCTAAGTTTTAGAGGGACATAGTAGGTTTAAAAGTAAGAGAAAAGACAAATATAAAGGGTTAAGGTTGAAGAAGGAGAGGCAATGGGGTTAGAGGTGATTTTTTTTCACATTTTGGCTTGGCTGGTAAGGAGCACGATCATACTAGAAGCATTATCACAATTGTGCCTTGTTAAAAAGGTCATACCTTGTTAAAAAGGTCACGGAACTTGTTTCCTAACTTGTAATAACTTTAATAACAAGAAAATTAGCAATCCAAACCACTCCAAAACATGAAAAGTAAAACCCTAAATACTAGAATTAAATAAAACCTAACTATATAAAATTGCTAAGTTAAGGTCTTTAGCTTGACTTTTCATCATCCAAAACTCTTTTTAATGATTTGAAAGGAAAGAAGTTACTTCCCTTTATTGAGAAAAACCACTTCGAGATATGGGTTGCACCTTTGTCCATTCACTTTGAAGGTTTCCTTATTTTGATTTTCCAATTCCAAAGCTCTGTGTGCAAATAATTGGGTCACTTTGAAAGGCTCACTCCATTTTGATTTGAGCTTTTCGGGAAACAACTTCAATATTGAATTGTAAAGTAAAATCGCATCTCCCACTTCTTCTTAATATGAGAATCATGTCATTTCTTCACTTTTTCCTTATATAGCTTGCATTCTCATATGCATTTAAGCGAAATTCATCGAGTTCGTTTAGTTGTAGAAGTCTTTGCTCACCCGTTTGCTTCCAATCAAAATTTATGGCTTTTGTCACCCAATATGCTCTATGCTCTAATTCCACGAGCAGGTGACAAGCTTAAATGGTGTTATGCTAATTGGAGTTTTAAAGGCAGTTCAATAGGCTCTTAGGGCATCATCCAACTTCAATGCTCAATCTTTCCTTGAACTATTTAACATCTTCTCTAAGATTCTTTTAAGCTCACAATTCATGACCTCCACTTTTCCACTTATTTACGGGTGGTACAAAGTGGCTACATGATGTGAACTTCTTATCTTTTCAAAAGAGAATAAAAAATTTTATGATAGAAGTGTGCTCCTCCATCACTTATTATAGCTCGTGGCACTCCAAATTGATTGAGTAGTCTTTTAATAAAATTTTGCACTACTTTTCCATCATTCATTGGAGTTTCCATGGCTTCAGCCCATCGTGATACATATTCCACTTTGACTAAAGTATAAGTATTTCCTATAGAGGATGGGAAAGGTCCTATGAAGTCCAGTCCCCACAAGTTGAACACTTTGACTTCTAAAATGTTAGATAAGGGCATTTCATCTCTTTTCGAAATGTTCCTTCCTCTTTGGCCTCAATCATATATTGCCACAAACTCTCAAGCATCCTTGAACAAATTCGGTCAATAAAATTCACTAATACTCGTGTCATTGTCTTGTTCACTCTATAATGCCCCATATAACTAGTTTCATGACACTGTGTCAATGTGTCTAACATTTCTTCCTCTGGAACAAACTTTTTAATTAACTCATCAGCACATGTCCGATAAAAGATCGGATCATCCCATAGATAATGGGTACACTCATACATGAATCTCTTTTTCTGCTGATAAGATAAATTCAAAGGGAGCAAACCACCTGAAATGAAGTTTGCTATATCAGTGTACCATGGTACCACAAGACAATCAAGTAACATCAATGTTTCATTAGGGAATCACTCATTAATATCTTCGCTTTGCTCTAATTCCCCTCCTTCCAAACATGATAAGTGGTTAGCTATCATATTCTCCACTCCCTTTTTATCTCTAATCTCAATATCAAATTCTTGTAGTAATAGCACCCATCAGATCAGTTCTGGTTTCATATATTTGTTGGCGAATAGATACTTAAGCTCAGCGTGATAAGTAAAAATGATCACCGTAGATCCTAAGAGATACAACTGAAACTTGTCACATGTAAATGCCACTGCTAACAACTCCTTCTCAGTAGTGGTGTAATTAAGTTGAGGCCTTGTTAATGTCTTGCTCGCCTAATAAACCACATACAGTCTTTTATCCTTCCATTGGCCTAACACGCGATCCACATCTTGGTCGTTCGCATCGCACATGTCTTCGAATGGTATTGACCAGTCTAGTGACATTAATGTTGGACCCCATTTCCGGAGGCCAACATCCGGAGTCATGAACCTTGTACTTATTGCCCTGTAGGGTCATTTTCCATCATTCCACAAGGGTGGTGTGCCCACAGCAGTTAAACACCAAAATTATAGTTTAACTTCTGCAAAGAAATTGTAGCTCTAAGTCTTTAGTTTGTTTTGAAGCAAGAATCATCTCAATCGGAGCTCTACAGCTCAAGATATGCTTAAATAACTGAAGGTATTCATACCCCAATTATGCTCTCCCAACCGACCACTCACTTTCTCTAATGCAAACTTTCTCAAAACAACTCCAAAAGATACCATTTTTCATGGAGAGATAGAAAAAGGTGTTAGGAATCCATTTCTTCAAGAATCACTTCATTTTGAGGTCGGATAAGGAAGTTATATCTGAAAGAATTTAACATGTTTATACCTTCAATCAATTTGTACCTACCTTGGCGCGATTGCCATAACTTTCAATATAGATGTCGGATTAAGTTCGTTCTTTGACTATTTGAAAGAGGACCTCTAGATATATAACTTTTAAGAAGATCATTCTGCCTCTAAAAGGGTCAAAAATTGAGATTTTATGAAGCTATCCAGTGAATGTCCGTTTAACGGACATTGTCGGGCTTAAGGGTGCTTTTTCACCCGAGAAGGTCCATTTAACGGACATCCATGTCCGTTTGACTGGCATGGGGGTGTTTTTACACCCGAGAAGGTCCGATAAACGGACCTAAAGTCCGTCTAACAGACATAGGGGTTCCCCAAACCCCTCCAATGCTTCCTACATTCAATCTAACTCCATATTCACTCATAATCTCCCCAAATTAAACTCTTCTAGTGCAAAATCACTTCATAGCAACTCAAACACCAATTTTATCTCACAACATTCTCAATTCTCAACTCATTTGGTTCATCAAAACCACAATTTCCTATCATTTTCCATAGCTATCACATACACAAATCCTATGCAGCATCAGAACTTGTAATGAACATAACTTTCCACTACGATAT
>JAOQMQ010000006.1:16376305-16396635 GCA_027563845.1 Erythroxylum subrotundum
TTCATTTGGTTTGGGATTGAATTGTTGATGGTTGCATTTAGAAGAGTCAAGTTTGCTTTATTTTGAGGTCGGGTGTGGTCGTCGCGACGAAGGATTAATCGCTCATCGCGACGTATAATCCTTGCAGGCTCATCGCGACGAATGTTAAATCGTTCGCCGCGACGTTTTATCCCGCCTGTGTTCGTCGTGGCGAGATCTTAGTCGCCGCGACGTCACCTGCTTTTGCGTCCGTGGAGCCTTTTTTTTTTAATTTTCATTTCCAAGTCTTTTCTTCAAACTCAAGTTCCACGCTTCCGTGTTCGATGTTGGGCTCCGAAAACGGGGTCTAACATTCTAACTTGGCCATTAAGTCAGAGATGCTTATAAATAGCTTATTTGAGTCTTATTTTTTACATAGAGAGATTAAGAAAACATTCATTTGTATACTTTGAGGTAAGTAATAAAGGTTAACATTTGTTGTATCTCTTTTCAGGCGTTCGAGAATAAGGTTTTGTTGGGCAACTATCATGTGAGAAAGATGAATCTTACTTAAACGGACTTAAGTGAAATTGTCTTGTAAAAGAATAGGCCCAATTTTCAGTACAAGTTTAGTACTTTTGAAAACCTTTGTAACACTAGATAAGGTGTGAGAAAGGGAGGAATAAGGAATTGTCCTAATAGGTGAGATATTAGGGAGGGTTAAAGGAAGCTATACCAGGGACGTTTTGGATAATAAAGAGGTAGAGGGCTGGAATGAGCACACAAAGCGAGAGAAAAGAAAGCGGAGCAAGGAGTTGAGGTTAGAGAAGAGTAGAATAAGTAAAATACGAAACCAGCTGGGAGCCATAATTTTCGACCAAAGCTACGATTATATTTTCCCTAAATATTATTCCCTTAGTTATCATCCACTAATTCAGGCCGAAGGAGTAATAGTTCAGTCCCGATTGATACCATCTCCAAATGCCCAACTGCTGTAGTGGTGGTATGTCTCTGTCACCTAACTGCTCCTGTCGTCTCCTATTCTTAATTGTTTCCCAAATGGGAATTTATACATACACCTAATTCTCATAAGTCCTCCTACTCCCACACCTCATAATTGAATCATATAGTTCCGCTCCCTCCCCCCACTCTCTCCAACCGACAAGTCAATTCTAGTCCAACTCGTACTATATGTGGAGAAAACATGAAATCCCAACATAAACAGGAGCATCTTTGAAACATCTTCAGAAGGCAATTCAGCATCCACCCCTGAGAACTTGAAATCCATACTTCTTCAGATATTTGAAGTGGGACTCTGACCATAAATTTCTTATTTATGTGGCCATTGTTAATGTTGGAAAGTAATGCAAATGATGGGTAGCCGCTATTAATAATAATAGTAGTGTGAGGTAAATATTAGACAAGCGTCACGTAAGCCTCGGTAGTGGTCCACTCAATCCCAGCTCCATATCATTACTCTGTATTGTGTATGTTCTGTTAGGTGACTGGCGAGACTAAAGCCTAGTATTCTCCTTACAGCCAAAAACTTTCACTCTCTGCTTCTTCAACTTTGAGTTTCTCTTTGTCTTGCCTACAGATAATTAAGTGAATTGGATTGAAAAGAGACCAAAGAAGAAGATGGCTAGGAAGAAGATCAGGGAGTATGATTCCAAGAGGCTTCTCAAACAACACTTGAAGCGCCTTGCTGGCATCGACCTCCAGATCTGCTCTGCTCAGGTTTCTGCTTACCCCTTTTAAGTCCTCGCGTTATTTACACTTATGTCTAGTCATTGAGTGAAATTGTTGGCTTAGGAATGGATAAATCAATGAAAAATTAGTCTGTATATTCTCTTTAGTGGGCAGTGATTATCCCTGCAAGGTTGAGTAAGAACTGAGATCTGGGTGAATATGACGTCAAACTATGTTTGTTTGTTGGACATGAGAATTCCTTAATCTTTTTTCTTTCTGGTTGTACTATAACTTTTTTTCGCGTGAATCTTCACACGAGAATTCCTTAATCTTTTTTCTTTCTGGTTGTATTATAACTTTTTTTCGCGTGAATCTTCCATAATTTTAGTTGATTGAAATACTATGGGTATCTCATTTCCCACGATTTCCAGTTAAATTAGTGATCATGCAACCCGTTCTGAAACAACATTCCGTCTTTTTCCTCTCTTTTTTTTTTTCATACACAATTCTAAGGTTGGATATCTTTTAAGGGGATCCTGGGTGTATGAAAATTTTGATTTTGTAGTTAATCACGACGATTACCTTAGACTTGAATCATATGATAGTTCTGAATTGTTTAGCAACGTGGTCATCTTTGGAAGGTAACTAATTATCGATGGAAATTGTCCTTGATTACTTACTAATGGAAAATGTTGTGAAGGTGACCCATGCTACGGACTTCGGAGAATTAACCAACCAGGAACCATGGCTTTCATCCACAAGATTGGTTGTGAAGCCCGATATGTTGTTTGGAAAGCGTGGGAAGAGCGGTCTGGTAGCGTTGAATTTAGATATAGCTCAAGTGGCTGATTTTGTGAAAGCACGCCTTGGAGTTGAGGTGATTACTAGTCAATAAAAATGGTATTTTTCTTTTTGTTTGCATGATTTAGATCATTCTGGAATGACTTATAATTTCTTTAGGTTGAGATGGGTGGCTGTAAGGCTCCAATAACTACCTTCATTGTTGAACCATTTGTCCCCCATGACCAAGAATTTTACCTTTCAATTGTCTCTGAAAGACTTGGTTGCACCATTTGCTTCTCAGAATGCGGAGGTATTGAAATTGAAGAAAACTGGGAGAAGGTATGCCTCTATCACAATTACACCTTCCTGCTGTTATTTTTAGTGCATCCCTCATGGTGGATGGCTTTTATTTTTTCATCAATATAGGTCAAGAATATATTCCTTCCGACTGAAAAGCCAATGTCATTGGAGGCATGTGCTCCATTGATTGCTACACTTCCTTTAGAGGTGTGTCCCATCATTTTTATATCTATTGAATGAATTTGTTTATGATTCGCACATTGTTTTATGCAGTTGGCATTAAAATTTTACTTAAATTAATTTTTTCATGAGTAGAATAGTGTTCTTTACGTAGAAAAGGAAGGTCGATATCACGATACTTTCCAATTTTTGGTAGATCTTATAGCTATTATATCTGACACAGAAACAGAAGGGAAAATGAATTGTCTTCTCACAATTGATTTAGAATTACATAGTTATATACATCTTAGTGTAGGTGGAAAAATAGGAAACAATCTCTTAAAAAAGTAATAAATCTTATAGGATTTCACACTCTTCTATAAAAAAAAAACAGTTTCCTAAGATTTCACACATTCCTGAAGAAGGAAAACAGTTTCTTAGTATCTCACAATCCTTGGGATATCAAAAATTGAACAACTTGACAATATCTGGTTATCTTATTGACCGTATTGTCGTTGACGGGGTTGTTAGATATTTGTGTTGGTTGAATATGTAGAGAGGAGTAGAATAGAATGCCAAAAGTTAGGAAAATAATTAAACAGAAGAAATCACAACTATGTTCTTGAGAGAGCTTATGTCCTGTTTCCTTCCAAGAAATTTCATATGCTTGATTTACTTTGTTTTTCTATGAGAAGGGGCGATCACCCGGATACTGTGTATAACTTTATCATACTGGATACCTATGCAATCAAAGAACAGACGCCTAATAATCCTCTTTGGAGCTTCCAGATTTACATTCTTTTTATATCAGAAGGATTAATCAGTCTGATACTGTAGATAACTTTATCATACCGAGTACAAATACAATCAAAGAAAAGAAAATTTCAATCACTTTTTGAATTTACTGAAATATATGAACACCTACCCTCAGTTTGAATTCAAAACTTATCAAGGGGTCTGCCACTCTTTTACTCTCCCTATTTGTATCTTGTATCTTGATCTTCTAATTTCTCCCTTGAGATTTACAGAACATTCCTTGTAGAGTGTTACAAGTATCCCGTAAGTAATTTTCTGCAAACTAACTTGATTTACAGAAGCAGATAGATGTTTTACTTCTTATGGGGAATCAAGCCCCCCAACTAGGGCTTGATAACACTCTTATTGCACATGAGTCTATAAAAAAATCTCTAGTATGAAGGCGCAGAAGTTTATTGTCAGCTTATTTGTAGTTTTTTGTTCTCTGTTCCATAATCTCTATTTCTTCTATATTCTTAGCACTGCTTTCCTAATTTTGTATTATTTTAGATTCAAGGAAAAATTGGTGAGTTCATAATGGGTGTATTTGCTGTGTTTCAAGGTATGTACAGTTTAAGGAATGGCATACTCCTTAGCTTATAGCATGATTGTTGAATGAAATCTAATCCATTTGCTATGGTGACCATTGAACATATTCATTGCTTTCATATGATTCCTTTCTTGTTTACTATTTCTCGAGGGAAAATTTTCTTGATGTTGATGGAACTTTCTTTTTACTGAGCTCTCCACAGATCTAGACTTTAGTTTTTTGGAGATAAACCCATTTACACTGGTGAATGGGGAGCCCTATCCACTAGATATGAGAGGAGAGTTGGATGACACTGCTTCCTTCAAAACCTTTAACAAGTATACAGTTCTTAACGTTAGATTCTTTCAGAATTTTAAGCTAGGTTGATAGCTCACAAGATATGGCTTGCTTCATCATTTGTCGTTCATTCAGGTGGGGTAACATAGAATTTCCATTGCCTTTTGGAAGAGTTTTGAGTACTGCCGAGGGCTTCATTCATTCACTTGATGAAAAGGTGATCACCATGTCGCATCTTCAATTTCTTCTATTCACTTGCCAAGCCTTTCTATTATTACATTATACTAATCATGTGCTTGTCTTTCAGACAAGTGCGTCTTTGAAATTCACAATTTTGAACCCAAAAGGACGTATCTGGACTATGGTGGCTGGAGGAGGAGCCAGCGTCATTTATGCTGATACTGTGAGTTCTTATAAGCATTATTCAGTTAATGCATCTTGCATCTGGCTTTAGATAGCTGTGCAGACTATGCCTTTATTTAAGTAGGTTGGAGATCTGGGCTATGCATCGGAGCTTGGAAACTATGCTGAATATAGTGGCGCTCCTAATGAAGAGGAGGTCTTACAGTATGCAAGAGTTGTGCTTGATGTAAGCAATAATAAAATTTTGAACTTGATGCCTTCTAGAGTTTCCTATTATGTTAATTGTCTGTGTTGTAAATGATGTTGCAGTGTGCCACTGCCGATCCAGATGGCCGTAAGAGAGCCCTCCTTATTGGAGGAGGTATTGCCAACTTCACTGATGTTGCTGCTACATTCAATGGTATTATACGGGCTCTAAGGGAAAAGGTATATTTAGTTAATTAGTTGAAATTTCAGTTAAACGGGTGGACTGTCTCATAGTAAAACTCTTCCTTTCCTTTTCATAAAAAGGAATCCAAGGTAAAGGCTGCAAGAATGCACATTTATGTAAGAAGAGGTGGTCCACACTATCAGACTGGCTTGAAAAAGATGCGTGCTTTGGGAGAGGAGCTTGGTGTCCCTCTCGAGGTATGAAAAGATGTTTTACTAAATGCATTGGCATATTACAAGTTTAGGCTCTGCTGATTTTTGGTTCTCTACTTAAAACAAAAGTGTGACTAGCTTTTTCTAAAGTGCATGCTTGATCCTTCATGTCAAGGGCCTTAATTAAATTGCGATTGCAGTCGCATTGTGCATAATCTTTTTAAACACTAACCTGCTTTTCAATTTTTTTTAAGTTGATGTTAGAAATTATAATAAAGCTAAAATTTTGAAATTAATTATTATTAAATTAAAATAAAATATTAAGGATAAAAATTATTGAGAAACTAGCCTACTAATATAACTTTTCGTAAGTTAATAAAATTATCTATTAATAATTACTTAGTCTACTACAAATACTAATAAATTTGTAAAGTGAAATTAAGATTTTTATGATTAAATTATTATTAAAATTTTTACTTACTATATTCTAAAATGATAATCCTAAATAGTAAATATTATGTCATTCTTTACATATGATTTGCCTACATTAAATCTCTATCAACAATTAATGCCATTAAATTATAATTTGTTTTTTTTAGCACCTTTACTTTCTTCACAATTTATGTTGAACATTTTTTATTCTCTCGATAAATACCTATGATTAAAAATCGAACTGACATGGACAGTTTAACTGTGAAAATTTTGAACTAACTAATTTTTTGATTTAATTTTCAACTTTTTAGTTTGACTTATGATAATAACCTTTGTTGTTAAAAATTAACTAGTTTATTAATTAATCAGTCAAATTTTATAAACTAATCAATATTAATAAAGTAAAATAAATTAATTAATTTTCATGCAATAGTCTTTCTTTTCAATTAAACTTTAAATTAATAACAATGTACTTCAACCTTATTTCAAATCCTTCAATTCAATTCAATCTTTAACTGGTTTTATAACGATATAATACTGATTGAGTCTTTTAAATTTTAAACTTCTTATTTTATCAGTTTAACTTTCAGTCTGTTTTTTAAAACACTGATAAATACTTAATAGCTTCCTATTCCATCTTCCTCACATTTCTTATTCTTTATTTTTCAAATAAGATTGAAAAAGAAGAGACTGTCCTTAATTCAAATTTTAATTGAAGATAAAAACTGTTAAGTAAAAATTAATTAATTTATTTTAATTTATAAAAATCGATTAGTTTAAGAAAATAAACCAATTAATTAATAAATTAATCGTTTTTTAATAGCAAGAATTATTAAAGTAAATCGAACTAAAAATTAAATATTGAATAAAAAAATAGACCGCTTCAAGATTTTTATAGTTAAATTATCCATATTGGTTTAGTTTTTCAATCATATATTTTATATTATCCTTCATTAGTCTTATTTATTTTTCTCTATTTAATTTATAGGTATTTCAATTCCTTGATTTTTGTATACATTCACTTTTTTCTTATGTTTTTTTATTCCTTCAATTCTTTATTTGTTTTTTCTTCAATTTTGTTTATCCCTTCAATTGCTTCGCTTATTCGTTCAATTCTCTCTATTTCTCTCCTTTTCATTTGTTTATTCTTTCAATTCTTTGGCTTTTTTTTTTTCTCTTTTTTCTTCCAAGTTATGGAGCCAATGGATTGCAATAGGCCTAACTTGTATCCTACCCTTCTCCTTTTCTCTTTGTATAGCTGTAATTGCCGAAAATTACTGATTATGAGGTTTTTTTCTTTTAAGGTTTACGGACCAGAGGCTACAATGACAGGCATATGCAAGCGCGCAATCGATTGCATCATGTCTGCAGCATAACTTTTGCATCTTGTGTTCTTGTTATTGTTCGATTAGCAATTGTATTGGGATAATTAATAATTTTGGACGGTTCATCTTGGGCAAAATAAGCAAATGCAGAGACAAGCTTGATTTAATTGTTGTTGTAAACTGGGAGTCAATTTGTTCTCGTCTTTAGATCTTTGGACGATGTCGTGCATTAAAGTGTCTATTTAGGCAAATAATAATAATAATAATAATTTAGACCAGACATCAAATTGATACGATAAATAACATTACAAAAATTGTTTCATTACTTGTATGTCTATGAAATTCTCGTTGTGATGATTGTATAATTAATCTTTTAATTTGATGTTTCTAAAGTTATTTTGTATAAGGATTTGTATGTTTTCATACTACTCAAGACATTTAATCATGGGTTGTTGAATTAATAGTCATTGGATGTAGTATAAACTATATTGAAGTAGTTGTGAGATCAAGATAGGATTCATCACCCTAAAGTAATTAGGCAGAATGTTGTGTTGTTCTCGATTACTATTGATTCGGGAAATCCTTGGTTAAGGTGGAATGACATTTTGTAAATTGTTTGCAAATGTCATTAATTGAATCAATAGTTAATGACAAAATACTAATATAATTGGACTCAAAATATAGTAGACATTAATTTTATATTATATGTTTAATTGAAACATTATATAATGAAATGATTGAATTATATAAAAAAATTATGCAAAGAAATATTAGTCGAAACTATTTTGACGTTCTAAATATTTGAGTGATCATGATAAGTTGCTAGACGTCAATCTTAATCTGCGATTATAAATTGTTTAATTTGATAATTAAAGATAAATTACAAGGAGTTTTAATTTATCTAATTATAATTATAATTATAATTTATAATTATTACCAACATATTTGAGATTCTAATGAGTCTCACATAAAAAATGATTTGAAGAGAACAAAAATATTTTATCAAGTTAGATTTGATTGTAAAGTTTGAGAAACTTTATGATTAAATCTGAGATATTTAATAAATAAGGATCAATATTAGATATTGAATCTAATTTGAGTATAATTGATATTTAATTAGAATTATTTGTAATTATAAATAAAGTTAAACTGAAATTAGAATTTAATTTTAATTTAATTACTAAAACGTCCAAAACTTACTATAAATAGGCTTAATGTCTAATAGAGTTAACACTTCTTGCTTAAACTTCTCTGTAAGAGTTACAAAGTTCTCTTAACTTGTTCTGTAGATATTGTTAGATATTGGATACTTGTGAGGCTACAGTGGTTAAGATAAATTGATTTCAGAAGCAGTACGAGGGATACGATAAGAAAAAGATCAAGTTTTAGAATAAGGTATGAATTAAGATTCTGCTTTTTTATAATTTATACGTTTATCATTTTATAGAATTAAAGTGATCTTGCATTTTGGGAAATCAAAATACAAAAATGTTTCATAATTATTTCGCTGAGTTCGGGATCTGATCCAATCCTGATTTCCCAACAGCACGATCGTGACTCCAAGGCATGATCGTGACAAAAGGTTTTCTAGGTGTGAGTTTTTCTTTTATGTTTTTAAGGTTCAGGGCTATTTTTAGAACCAAACAAAGTGGGAAAACCTTAGACACTAACCCTAATGCACTATAAAAGAACATGAAAAACACTAAAAAGAAGCAATAGCCATTACATCAAAGAAGAGCACGAGGAGACATCAAAAAGAGCTTTAGAGAAATTCCATATTTCTATATCAAGACACAAACTAATTTTATTTCTTTTTCCTTTATTTCATTCAATATCTTGGATGATTTATTTGGATTTCTATTATGTAAAACATGTTTATGGATTTTTAAACCTAGATTAAATTATTATGGAATCATTTTGTGAATATCATTTCTTGTTGAATTCAATATATCTTTGAATGTTTGTGATAATTGTCGTGCTTATACTTGGTAATAAATCGAGAGAGTGAATCAAGTCATTAGTATCAAGTTGCACAACGAGAGTTAGTAGGTTAATAGACATACAATTATCAGATTAACAACCAATTGAAGTGAGATCTTAATTGTGAAGTTAATTATCTATAGGATTATTTCAAATCTAATTGAACAAGTTAAAAGTAGTTTTATAAACCGAGAGATTATAAATCTATAAATATCGAATTCAATTAGAGTTACTTGATTAGATTTTGAAAGAAAATAATCAAAACTTTAGGATATCTTAGATCAAACATAAATTGAATCGATAATTTTAAGTGAAACAAAATAAGGATATAATAGTTCCTAAGTCTTTAACTTTTGATTAATCTTAAATTTCATTAATAGTTCAACTGTTTATTTGCCTATTTGTTTTGTTTTATTTTTAATTTTAATTTCAATTATTTATTTTAATTCAAATCAATTCTTAGTTCCTTAAACAAAGTTTTTATACAAGTTATTTGGTATTTATTAGTCCTCGTAGAAATGATACCCTTGATATTACAAGATATGATTCGTACACTTACGATATTATGAGTTTTATTATTATGTAAAACTTCCTCAATAGTTAGCTCTTTATAGATCTAAAAAGAGTAAGAGTTCTACCCCCTTTTGTGCTTCTAAAAATACTTCATACCTTCTTTGGCTACTTGCATGTCTATTTATAGCTAATATGGTTCTAGGAGATACATGGTTTGATACACGATTGTGTATCTAACCATGTATATAAAAAATTTTCCATTTCGTGTTTCTACACGGCCATGTATGTTGCAGGAATTGCTGAAATGATCTTACACTCTTCTAGAAATGTCTACAGTTCCATACACAGTTATGTAGGTTGTAAGAACTTCATTTCTTGCATTTTCTTGTCCCATCTTCACCCTAATTCACCTCTTTCTTATTCTGCAAAAGCAAACAAGGTTGATCATCTTGTACTTCCAACTTATACTTGAACCAAAATGACTATCTTAATCACTAATTATCAAGGAGTTCATACATAATCAATCAAGCACTCATTAAGTTCTCCTACACATACTATTTGATCGTCCTCGGGAAAAACAACAAAATTAAAATCATAATCCAAACACTTCCTCATTTTCTATAGTTACTAAGAGTAGACAGTTAACAGAAAATAGGAATAACTTTCAAAATCGTGGCAAGAAATAAATATTAAATGCCTTTACTCATGATTAAAAAAACCATTCCTTTTAGAAACTGAGTAATCTAGGAGTTAGACTTTGACAAGATATGTTTGAGAATAAGATAGATCTATAGGTACACTCAAACACCATTCTTGATTAAGACAATCCAAGACTTTGCACATCATTTCAGTTCTCTGCTACTATGATTCACATGAATAATCATGAATCAAAAGACTTTTTAATGTTGTATGTGGACAAAGGTTATGGTGAGATGTATTTGGATAGTTTAATGCAAAAGTCATTAAAGCTAGTGAATCAAGAAAAAGACTCAATGGAACATTAAGCGCAAAAATTAACATTCACTCAAAATTCGGTACCATCAGTTATAATGAATGTAAAAAACTATGTTTCATAGCTTATATTTAAGCCTTCACACCATAAACCATATGAAGCATAAGGAAATAGAAAGAATCACTCACAAAAATTAATAATAAACACATTGGGATCATAAGGAGTGACCCTTCAAAGCAACATATCCCTCATTTGCATCATAATCAAATCACCCCTTTCCATACAACCTTAGGAGGAAAACTAACATGAATTACTCTACAAAAAAATGATTTTCCTCCTTGATAATTTTATTTCAATTTTTTATTTGTTTAGAATATTATTTTTTCAACAAAATTGAAAGAACTACGTTAATAATGGAATTCATTTTTAAGAGATAAAATCTCATTCCATCAATTATAATCAACCTACATATATGCACACCTCTATACTTATACTCTTGTGCATCCACAAATATCAACAATCACAAATGCTCCACTAGCTTAAAGGGTTGGGTAATACATTTGGTTAGGTTAAAGGCATGTAATGTGGTTCTCACAAACGAAGAAAAGGCTAATAAAGCTCAAGGGGGATTATAAAAAGGAAAAATCAGTGATATATAGGCTATTTGGCTAATTTAACTTGTAACAGAAATAATGTCTACATCATTTTCATGTTAATGCATGTGATAAAAGTGTAATGTCAAATAGAAAATAAAAGCAAAGTCAAGATGTATATGTCATGAAGGTCACACATGAATAAAAGACAATGAGACTAATATGGATGTGTCAGTCTAAAAAGGCTCAAAATCTTACTAGTTTATATCTACCCACTAGTTACTACTCTTCTAAAGGTAATATACATTTACTAATCACAAGCGTAAAATACATGCTCAAGTTACCATAAATTTTTCTAGTTAATTCTACTCTCTAATTATAACTATATAATCTTAGAAGCAATAGAAAAGGAGAAAATGCTTGTTAATTTGATTTGATTCTTTATAAACAACTTAAACACTCATGATAAACAAACTCAAAACACACATGATAACTAAGATCCCCACCCTCACACTTTAAACTTGCGTTGTCTCCAATGTAACCTTAAATGTAAGAAATGGAGCATTCAAACAAAAACATCAACAACGAAAATGTAAATGAAAAGGAACAAAATTTCCTTGGGTAGCCTCCCAAGCAATGCTTTTGTTTATTGTTATTGGCTCAACTCTATGTTTTCCTCATCATGTAACGAAATTTTAATCTCCAAGGATCACAACTTCTATGTTTTCCACTTAACCTTCTTTTAGGTAAGGCTTGAGTCAATGACCACTTATATGCAATGTCTTTCCTATTTTTAGACTCTTAATCTCTACTGCACCATAGGGAGAGACATTAGTAATCACAAAAGGATCGACCCAATAAGGAAAAAGTTTATACAGAAACAGTTTATATCTAGCACAATAAATAAGCACTTTTTGACCAGTGATAAAACTTTTTCTTGAGACATTAAAAGTTTCGGACTTCTCTTTCGTTGAAACTACTTCTTGTTTATTTGTATGTTTCCACTTACAATCTTCCTGTATTGAAGGGTTGATCACATTAATTGCAAAAACAGAATGGTCATGATGGGATTGCTTATTAATATCAAATTATTGAAAAGAGTAACTTCCCTATCAAATTTCATTATGAGGGTACCCTCACAAACATCTATCTTAGTTTGGGTCATGTTAAGAAACGATCTCCCTAGGTATTGGATTATAGGAACTTTCATCATTTATGTCAATCATATAATAATCAACATGAAATATTAGTTCATTCACCTGCACAAGCACATCCTCAATCACTCCATCTAGGTAAGTGTTACTACAATCAACCAATTATATGATAACGCTAGTTTCTTTTACCAGGCCTAAACTCAAAGAAACATACATGCAATGAGACATGACATTAATTGATGCTCCTAAATCTATCATGGCATGTTTAATTTATTGTTACCAATCTTGTAAGGACTAGTAAACACGCCTTAGTCTTTAAACTTAGGAGTTCTTTTCTTTTAAAGACCACAAAAACATTTTCACCCATCTTGATCATTTCATTACCTCTTAATCTTCGCTTATTGGTATATAAAATCCTAAGGAATTTTGCCTTGGCACTTGCTTGATCTCATCTAACAGTAGTATATTCACCTCAATCTTCTAAAAGACCTCCCAGATCTCCTTATCCTTATCCTCCTTGTTTGACTTTGCTAACCTACTAAGGAAAGGTGGAGGATTAGTCTTTACAATAATTGAGACTTCAACATTTACCTTTGAGCTAGAAGTTATATCCCTTTCTGCTTCAAGCTCCTTCTTAATTTTTTCTTCACTAGCCATCCTTTGTGTAATCCTCTCAAGATCCTCAAGCTCCCTACCAATCCTCAAGGTGATTACACTAACATTCATCATATTTATCTCAGGTTGTGATGGCAATTTTCCTCCTTTTTATGCTTCAAAACAGTTGATAGCCACTGCCATTTGACTCATTTTTTTCTTTAGGTTTTGAATGCTAGACTTTGTCTCCTGCTAAAACTGTTGCACATCTTATTGGAATTGTAAAGTGTTAATTGCAAGAGATTTAACTATATATTCTAAAGAGTTACCTGAGTTGGAAGAAGAGGCTTATAGCCTAGGTTGGAATTACTGCACTCCTTATGGACTATTCAGGAAGTGATTTTGCAGCTTATTCCCCTTATAACTTAGGTTTGGATGATCTCTCCAACTTAGTTTATAAGTCTAGGAATAGGGGTTATATTGGTTGGAAAAGTTCCCCTGCAGCATTAATGTACTCCATGCTTCCCTCGTGCAAGGTTGGACGCCCATTTATTAGATGGTTTATATTTGCACATATACGACAAGCTTTTCCTTATGCTTGTCTTATAACAATTTGCCTAACAAAGGATGTTAGTTTATCTAAACAAGATTCTATAGATGAATTGTTTACCTTATTTACCCAACAAACATCATTGCAAGTGTCAAATTGTTGAGTATTAGCTGCCATATGCTCAATTAAAATTTTGGCCTCTACAGGAGTCTTTTCACATAGTGCCCCACCACTCATTGCATTGACCAAGCTCCCTTCCGTAGGCAACAATCCTTCATAGAAGTATTGGATAAGGAGTTATTCTGAAATATTATGGTAAGGACAGTTGTCATATAACTTCTTGAAGCTCTCCTAATACTAATAAAGGGATTCTTCATTAGGTTGCTTTATCCGGCATATCTCTTTTTGTATGTTGGCTGTCTTTGATGCTAGAAAGTATTTATCCAAAAGCAGCCTCTTCATTTCGATCCAAGTGCTAACACTCCTAGTAGGTAGATAAAAAAAAAACTAGTCCTTTGTTGCATCCTTTAATGAAAATAGGAAAGTTCTTAACATGATTTGCTCGTCTGTTATCCTCGGAGGTTTCATACTTAGACAAACTACATTGAGCTCCTTGAGATGCTTATGAGCATCCTCATTTGCAAGACCATCAAAGTTGGGCAAAATATGGATTAAGCCAAATTTGAGCTCAAAAGTATCATGTTCACCAAAATTTAGAAAAGTGATGCATAAAGGCCTTTAAGTCAAATTTGAAGTAGTAAACAGTCTTAAAGTTATTGGATTGGCTATAGTATCCTCAAGTTCAATTCCTTACTATACTCTTGGAGTTATTTTGGTTTCACTACGTAACCTTCACACTGTCCTTTTAATCTCAGGATTAAATTGCACAGGTATTCAAATATAATCGTAATTAACAAAAATAGAAGAAAGAGACAAAATAAAGAACTGAATCCTAGGTTATGTCCGGTTACATTGTGTTAATAATCAGACCCGACCCAATGAAAAAAACATTTTACGAATATAGGATTCCATTTAATTTGACCTAACTTTTTGTTTACACTAGGTATCACGTTGGATCGGGTTGTTAGATGGAGTTGAATTTTTAATGCCATTCTTTTGTGTTTGTTAACACGAAGTGACATTAAATATTTAAAATGCTCTTGTACAACTTTTGTTATCAAATGTAACTTCTAAATTTTCATATCAGACTTATATAGAGTTATGTTAGATTTAATTACAATCTAATTAAAAAAAAACTAATTTTATGTTAATATCTAACTTGAGATGAAAATGTGTAGGGTTGAATCCAAATAATGTGATCTCCATCAAATTTAAAACATTTAACCCAAATTTAATCTCAAAATTTTTATTCAATTTATTTTAAATCTAATTGAATTTAAAGCATTAAATTTTACATTTTTAAAAGTGACTATTTATTAAATATAAAATGATCTTATTTTATTATATAAAAATAAAATTATTTTGTGCGAAAAATTTTAATTTCAAGAGCAGATGGAACCGTAAAGCTCGAAACAGAGGCTAGCCCAGTAAGAAACCAAAAACTGAAATTGTTTTAAAAGATTGTAGGAGGCTGGACTTTTGCCCCTGCCGAGCGATCCCTGTATCTAACTGGACAACTGTGACTTTGGAAGAATTAGAACAAGAAATGCCACTGGGAAAGTATTACTGTGATTACTGTGACAAGGAATTCCAAGACACACCCATTGCTCGCAAACGCCATCTCCAAAGTTCCTCTCACCTTCGCGCAAAATCTCTCTGGTACAGCACCAACACCAACATCAGCTTTCGTGCTTCATCTGATGCTGGCTTCCCCAAAGGTGTCTGCAATCGCTTTGCTAAAACGGTAGCTTTTTTGTTTTGTTTTCTTGTGACTTGTTATTTTATCATCACATCACTTGTTTTTGGTTATTTTGATTTAAAACACTTACTTTTTTGGTGTAAATTGTGAAGGGATTTTGTCCATTTGGAGATTCTTGCAAATACTTGCACACATCTCCTCCTCCTCAAGGTGAATTTACAAGTGTTGGGATGCTTCAGAAATTTTAAAAGATTGTGATCGAATTATAACAACCCTTGTGCGTAAATGATTTCAGGAAATAAATTCATGGGTTATTGTTAATGCCTTTTGTAAATTTTTTTATCATTCAGCTTCGGGTTTCGTGGAAAATCAGCCGTCCCCTATTCTTTCGACATATCAGTTAGTTGGCAGAAGCGCCACGCAGGGTAATTATCTGTTGCTACGTGCCTAGTTCGAAAGACTTGTGATAACTTCTGCTAACCAAATTTAACTACTTTTTTTGTTGGGAGTCAAAGATGCAGTCGTTCCATGTTCTACTTCTTATGGACAAGTAAACCACAAACACAGGGTTGAATAGTTTGTGAATACTTAATGTTTAGCGCGAAACTTGCACTGGGTTGCATTTGCTATTACATCATCCGGGAACTGTATTCTATGATCAGAAAGCTTGTTGTGTAATTTCGTTCCTAGTTACATTGGCTACTATGAGATTCTACTTAGTTTTGTTTCTTCTTGTAATCACCAGGTGATGTGCTAAGAGATAGCACGGGAATGTCATGGGGTAATTTGCCACCATCATTAAGGCCTCCTCCAGAATGTGGATACCTGCGTCTTCCCTTTGTTGATTGGGGATAACTCCCATTTACAATTAGGCATCACAGTTTCCTTGTAGCGTGACTAGTGTAGTATATTTATCATTGTTATTTTGTTGTGTTAAGATGTGAGCCCTGTGAAGGAATGCTACTTTTGTGTATTCTCAACGATCGAAGTTGGTGCAATATTTTATCCATCCCTTGCTACATTAGCTGGCACTTATGGCTATATATTCATCTATTACTTGTTTTTTTCTGAAGGAACACTCCAAATAGTTCCATTTTGGAGCTATTAGAACAAAAAAGTTGCTTCTCTGGATCATCATCTATTCTGTGTAATCCAATCATATAACAGGAGTGCATAACATAACAATTAGGACTCTTTTCTAGAAAATTTGAAAATTTATGTTTGCTAAACAAGTCAAAAAACATGTACAAGTCAAGAATCTTCCTAATGCATCCTTTGAGCGATTGGTTGCAATGCCTTGCGGCGCCATCGTATTATCTGGTCCCCTAGAGATGCTTCAATGTATATGCTTCCTCTTCATAGTATGTATAGAATGTATAATTGTGATGATGAGTTGTGCTTGAAACAATAGAGTAGATGAAAGCAAGGTTGGCAAACCATGTTGGTGTGTTTTCTTTTCACCCCATAATGATTCAAGCCTCTTAGTGATGCCAATTTGTCCAATACGTAGGATCTAGCCATAGGAAACTGCATTTTGTTGCACACTTCCTTGAATTGCAGTAAAAGCTTATGGAGCTCATTGCATTCATGACATAATGGAAATGGACTGCTCCAGTATTTATGGGTAGAAACTTGTCGGATATGACAACTACCAAACCTGTAGCTGACACCCAGGGGGAAGTCATACGGACGCTGCAAATGTAGCTAGTGTTGACTTCTAGTATTCTATCCCAGGATTTGGATAGGATTTGGATTGAATACTGGGAGCCAAATTGTGTGATGTTACAAAATTTTTCCTTGCATTCAATTTGGTAGTATGATGAAGGGTTTTGAGGGAGCCTGAGGAGAAATTGAACCTAATATAAGTGAGTCCACAAATACCAAGACATCATATCTCAATGCAAAATTTTAAGATAATGAGTTATGAGTCATATTTTTGTATATAATTTATTTCATCTTTATGTCTTTTTTTAAAGTGAGATTACTCCACTTGTGAATTTCCAGCATCCCTTCCTGATAAATGGATCCATCCATATCGGACTAGTTCTCCCTCAACCTATAGCTCATGGGAAGCCATTTGAATCATTCCATGAATCACACATTCACTTCACTCAATTCTATGGATAGACCGTGAATAACCCATTCTATCTGCCCCAAATTCCTGAATCTCTGTTCATTGTACTTTGTCAACTTAGATTTGATACCAACTAATGGTTTTGAGGGGACTTGGCGAGAAATTTGATTAGATCCAAGTGAGCCCATATATACCTAGAATATTATATCTCAATCCAAAGCCTCAAGACGATGAGTTATAAGTTCTGTCTTTATATATCTCACTTGATCCTTATATTGTCAATTTCCAACAATAGAGAACTTAAAATCTGATAATTAAGTACCATGTGACCCTACCATGCCTATATTACGCATTCGTCTGTAATAATTTGTGTTATTTGTAGTACCAAGATGGCTTGCTTGCAATAAGAAACTACATAAATAGAAGGTAGACCCTCTGGTGTTCTGTCCTTAATTGGTTTCATATTTGGATTTTACTACTAGTGGTGTCCATGAAAGAGCTAGTTTCATTGGCCTTGGCAAATTCTGGAGTTGTTATTTTTTGTATGCTTGAGCCAAGAGTTCTCATGACATAACTGACTGAACTTCTCTTACTGTGGGAATGATGAGCTGCTGGGAATAATGTGAAGTAATCTAGCTGCTTACTGCTGTTGCATCCTGTGGGCCAAACTGTACTTTATGTCCTTTTGTTAAAATGTTAAACATGAGTAACTTAGAATTTCATTAAACAAAGGTTCAAGCTTTCAATGCTATATATAAGGAGAGATGTTAACTGCAAAAAATAATACTTTTTATTCTTTGAAGAAATGCAACGTAAGAGAACTATTAGACTTATATGAACTGATGGCTAGATATCTAGTCAGGATACTGGTTCTTCATGAAAGAGAATACTTCGATTTTTTATCTTTTTTTTCCCCTTTTAGCGAAAGTGAGAGTTTATTTGAAGAATGAAAAAAGGAAGTTATACAGCCAAATTTGATTATTATACAAAGTTCAAATTAAGATGTACAGACCAAATCATAGTCTAGTATAGCTGGTTTTCGTTTGAAAGTCATCATTAAATTGAAGGCAACTTTCGTCCTGCATATCACTTCGTCATTGCAAGCTCACCTTTTGCCCAACATTTAGGCCATTATTGATTTCATGGGCTAAACAAGTTAAGTTTACGCACAAAGGTGACTCTACTGCATTCAAACTTCTCTATGCTCTTTGAAAGGACAGAAATGGCAGATTGTTTCGAGGGACAAGTCAAAATGCTCAAGACTTCAATTCATATAACCTTGCAGAGCATCAGGGAATTGCTGTTCGTATGCAATGTTCATACAACTATGAGTCAGATCTTGTTTCCTTATAGGATATACCCCCAGATAACTTGCAATGATTAGGATTGATTAAAGACAATCCTGTAGCGTAAGAAAGCTTGTAGAGTCTCTTGCTTCTGTTGTTTCCCTAGTATGCTACACTTCTTGTACCAGGTTTAGGATTCTTAATCCTTTTTCCTTTTTGCATTAACGCATTTTATTTCTTATATAAAAACTTTCATCCGGCAAGTTGGGAGATTTAGTATCATTATGCTAATTTCCTCCACTTTTTTTTTTTTTTTTTGAGAAATAATTTCCTCCACTTCTTACCATCTCTTCTATAATATCAATTGCAGCCATCAACTGTATCCAAGACATTTCAGAAATTAAAGACTACCATTTTCGTAGGCCTTCTTCAACTGTACTGTTCTGACAGTTCTGGCATTAAGCAAAAACAACCTCAACAGTGATCTGTTAGAATTATGCCCATGACCTAATCGTTATGTAATATATTGAACATTTTTTGTTTTGTAATTATTACCTTTGTTTAATAACATGGCAAAGATTATATTATTATATTATGTTTAATGTTTTTTTATTCTAATATGATAAGTCCTTGATTAAATTTATATACTTGCCATCGTAATGGAGGTTATGATAATGAGAGTCAAGTCTTTAGGGTTTAATCTAAAAGTGTTCTTGATCATAGGATTATCAAATAAGGACTTTAATGATCCGGTTAGATCAATATGTACGTAATAGTATCTATTGGATGGATATTAGTAGATCTCATTTACTAAGTTACATATATAGATGGTGCATATGGAGATAAGATCATTGAACTGACCAAACTGAGAATTTCCAATGATAACATAAAATCTTGACTCTTTAAAATTAATGAGTTTATTTTGATATAATATATGATATTTTATCAAAAAGAATTTTCTACCCAAGAAGATAATAATATTTATTTTTGTTTACAACGAATGACTTGATAACCAGGTGACTTGTAGTTCATGGATAAATAATATTTTCTATTACATATGATGCATGTGTGAGGAAAAATTACTTAATTTTATACTTTTGGCCTAGACTACCTAGAGAGTATAATATTAATTAATTTTCCGTCACTTGGGTGGATAAATTTAACTATACTAATAGGAATGACCTGACAACCAGAGGTTATATAGTTTTGAGCCTATTATAAAATTTTATATGATAAAATAGGAAATTTATCACTCTTTAATTATGCGTAGTAACGACTTGACAACCAAGGGACTCATTCATGTTTTAAAGATGTTATATCATTTAGATAAAGTTGGGTTCCGGACTTTTCGTCTGGTTTCGTCTGATCCTATGGTCTGGTCCACTATTAACCCTTCAGATGATAGAATTTATCTTCAAGGTCTTCATAAAAGTTGTAGATCCCTAAGTCTTCTTTCCAACCGTCCATGAATGACCTTGATCCGGTATCTCTAGAGAAAGTTATGCTAATTGCCCCGAGATAGGTTCAATATGATTGAGGACAAAACCTTGTTTGATTCTTTCGGCCATAACTTTGTCATCCGACCTTCAAACAAAGTGATTCT
>JAOQMQ010000006.1:16408517-16419975 GCA_027563845.1 Erythroxylum subrotundum
AATGACTGAAATGCAGTAGAACACGTCAAAACATAACAGAAAAAGAAAAAATTATGGCAACTAAATAGGAAATGCAGTAGCTAAGTCAACTTCTTAACAGAAGCTCATTCATCCCCAGAGGATAACAGCAAGAACAAATCCCAAGTTCTGTACAAAACCAGTTATGCAGGAACAGAAAAAAAATGCAGTTCCATAATGGTGCACAACTTTCTTCCTGCTAAAGATAGCCGCTTCTTTGTAGCTGCTGGCACTGTTCATAGTCTAAATTTAGCATTTTTACTTATTATGGTTTGGCTGTTATCCACGACAGATGAAGATACAGGAATTAATACGTCTTACATTGTTGATTTTTGGTCATGTTCATGATTCCAAGTAGCAGATTTGCAGTTTAGTCTATGCTATAATTAATGTAATTATACGATGATAGCTTGTGTTTTTTTTGGCAAGTACGATAAGAGCTTGTGTTATAGAAACTTAAGTTCATAGTAGGAAACAAAGTAATACACCTGACAACTTTCCTAGCTAAGCATGCGACTGACCACCGAAACTATGACTATTTCCTGCATCTAGTTTTGAACATGATGCAACCAGCTTATATAACATGTTTATAGGGTTGTAAAATAAACTTTAGGCTCAATATTCCGTAACAGCCTAAGAAGCGTAGCATCCAGGGATACATCTAGGTGGTCGCAGTAAGTGGTTCTAACGTTAGTAAAATTCACGACCATAACTGTTAAATCCAAGAATCGCAAACTAACAGATTTTTACCGGTTGTTTCTAGCATTAAAAAATAATAAAAAAGATTAAACACATTAAAATAAATCAATACTGAAATTTGTTAATGCAGTTCGACATACTTTACCTATGTTTGCGGAATCCTCACCCAGCTTAATACTTTCATCAAAGGACAACGATAGTTTTATACAGGGTTTTACTAAGCCAACACCACTCAACCCTTGACACTACCCTTCATTTTCACTACACGTGAAAGTAATTTACACTCAATAATACGACCGACTCGTGTTAACCTCAACAGAGGATTTTTTTCAACAACCTTTTAACGAAAGAACAATGAATGAATAACTCAAGTGATTAAAATAACTAGGAACAAAAAACGAATACACTTGAGATAGAAAAGAAATAGCTTCCTAATGTTTTCAACTCTTCCAAAGATAAATCTGACAGTTGTTCACCAATGATACTATCGTAGCCAGTCCAAAAAATATGTCAACTCCCAAGTTCCAATTTACATTGGAGAATTGAAAAAGATACCAAGTTGATTCATGTAGATACCAACACAAGACCACAACTGCACCAGAAACCCATTCACTTTGGGACCTCGTTTTTGGAGCCTAACTCTGGAGTCATAACCTAGTCATGCTTTTCCAACCGATTCCTTCACTTTCCTTCCACCAATCTTTTTCAATCAACACCAAAGGCAACCAATTTTTACGGAGAGATAGGAAAATGTGTTAGGAATCTATTGGTTAAAGAATCACTTCATTTGAAGTTATGGCCAAAAGAATCAAACATGATTTTATTCTCAATCTTATTGTACTTGTTTTGGGACAATTAGCATAACTTTCTCTAGAGACATCGGATTATGGTCATCTTAGGACGATTTTGAAGAGGAATTCTGGATCTACAACTTTTGTGAAGACTCTGAAGAGAGACTTTTCCATTTAAAGTGTCAAAAACGCAATTTTCCGAAGGTGTACAGTGTATGTTTGTTAAACGAGCATACACCTCCACCTAACAGACATACACGAGGTCTGGAGTGTTTTCCAGCCCCGTGAAGGTCCGTTTAACAGACATGGATATTTTCCAGCCCCGTGAAGACCCGAGAAGGTCCGTTTAACATACTTATTGTAACATCCCAGATCACTCGCTTATAGATATTGTCCGCTTTGGGCCTTGGCCCAGCCAAGCCCTCACGATTTTGCTTTTTCCGAGGCCTTCCCAAGAGGTTACCCATCTTAAAATTACTCTCACCCAAGCATATTTAACCTCGGAGTTCCGATGGGATCCGATGCATTAGGCCATAGAAAACGCATTTATAAGGGAGAGGTATCCGTACCCTTATAAGGCGTACTTCATTCCCCTCTCCAACCGATGTGGGATGTCACACTCTCCACCTCCTTAAGGCCCAGCCCTCTTTGGAGTCCAGCCTAGCTGGCACAATTGTTCGGGTACTGGCTCTGATACCACTTGTAACATCCCAAATCACCCGCTTATAGATATTGCCCGCTTTGGGCTTTGACCCAGCTAAGCCCTAACGGTTTTGCTTTTCCCGCGGCCTTCCTAGGAGGTCACCCATCCTATAACTACTCTCTCCCAAGCACATTTAACCTCGAAGTTCCAATGGGATCCGGTGCATTAGGCCATAGAAAACATGATTGTAAGGGAGAGGTATCCGTACCCTTATAAGGCGTACTTCGTTCCCCTCTCCAACCAATGTGGGATCTCACATCTATTGTCTGTCTAACGGATATAAGTGAAACTTAAACCCCTCCAAAGCCTCTCCAATGGTTCCTACATCCATTCTAACATCACCTTCACTCAAAATCTTCCCAATTTCACCTTTTATAATGCAATATCACTTCTTAACAATTCAAACACCAAATTGAATCTCATAAAACTCTCAAATCTAAACTTATTTGATTTATCACATTTAACTACATCTCATCATTTTCTATAGCTATCCTATATACATCCTCTGTAGCATTACGAACTTATAAAGAACATATCTCTCAACTTCGATATCCAAAAATTTTATACTATAGATCATTGGAAAGCTAGAAAGATAATCTACAACTTCCAAGAAAACGCCTTTGTCCAATTCAACCTAGATTAATGTAGTTTTTTCTCTAAAGTCAGAACACAATTCCTACCCCTTTGAAAAGTTGGAACATGCAATGTAAAGACTTGGAAAGTCATAGACAAAACACCAATATATTTCATTAATATCAAAAGATAAGAGTTTTACAAAACTTTAATGGGCATTTCAAGCCATAATACATCATAATCCAAAAATAAAAAGTTTACATAAACTAGAATTGCTCAAAATGCGACAAAAACCTTGTTTTATAAAACTAGCTTAAAATACTAAAACATTGCAAAAGTGGAGTGATGCCTCGACTCTTGGTTACTCGATCTCATGCTTTTCACCTGAAGATGGAATGGAAATAGAGGGGTGAGCTTAAAGCTCGTGGGTAACAGTTTATAACGGAAAAATAAGCAAAACCTTTGAAATGTTCATTTGTTAATACAAAGTTCTAATTGAATTCATAAAACGTATCATTCTCAAATTCTTAACCAAAATTCACAAACTACAAATCATGTATGCATCAAACTTGTTAACATATCATAAGCACATAAGCACATAAGAATGGTTTGGGTATATCCATAAACATGACGAACTACATATTTCCACATAATGGTCTTATGTAGTCGTAAACTTGACGTACTATCGCAATCCCACATAGTGGTTTTACGTAGACGTTAACATGAGGGAGTCCATGAAGGAGCTCCGTGTCACTAGTGGGCAGGCAGGAGAAGCCTTTAACTTGGTCAACGTGCACGTGACATACTTGAATGGACTACACCAAACCCACATAACATGTAATTCATGAATTGAAAACAGTTTGCCCAAATGGCACATTTTGGAAACTTGTTTTTCATGAACATGAGATATTTCGAAAACCATTTCCGAAAACATGATTTCATAAACATGTTATCTTTTCAAAAAATCATTTCTAAAGTCTTTTCATAAATCATCAACACAAATCATATATCAAACATATAACAATTTCTCAATTCATTCAAGAAGCAATAAATGCAATATTTATTATGCAACTGAAATCATTAAACTTCCTTGATTCAAAGAAAACATTAGTGACTTATTTATTCTATTATAAACGTGTACCCACCTTGAATTCCTTGCTTAAGAAATTGGCTTAAGGATGTCTTTCCTCTTGCTCCTCTTTCCTCTCTTGATCCCCTTCTTGATTTCCTTCATAAATGACAAAATTCCCATTCAATAGGAATTCAAATTAAGATCCCAATCCTAACATATTCACTAAAATGATCCTAGAATGCTTAAACGCATGCATTTCCTAAGCTTCATGAATCATAACCCTTTCAAAATCCCAAAAGATTAATTGAACCTTACCTTGAATCTTCACCAATTGAAGAGTTTCTTGGCTCCAATGAAAACTCTTATCTTCCTCTTTCTTTTTCTCTTCTTGAACAACTTCAAAATCGCTCTTGAAAGCTAAGAAAGATCAACCCTAGCTTAGTTTTCTCTTCTTTTTCTCCTCTCCTTCTTTTTCGTGCTTCTCTCTTCTCTCTTCTTCTCACTCACATTTTCTTCCTTCTCTAAGGACAAGACATCATTTCTTCTACCACTTCCACCCTTAATGAGCATAAAATGTCCACTTTGCCCCTTCCCTCATGCCTTATAATCCTTATCCTTAAGTGACTTGCCTAAAATGCCCTTCATGAAATCTTACCACCTTAACACTTTAATTCAATTAACTTATGTCATAAAATTTTACTAACATTAACATGTTAATTACTCCAAAAAAAATAAAACTATCAAGACCTCAAAATTAATTTAAATCATGCTTATTCATCAAGAAAAAAATTGGGGGCCAACATCCACTACAACATACCAATGGTTCAATGCATAACCAATATCACGCGGGAGCCACACACAACACAGCAATAAGATGGATTAATTATAAGTTGCACATTTATTCAATCGGTAACACTATACATAGAGCACGTAGCCACGATTTATCCACCAACCAAAGTATACATAGCCCACAAAGAAATCAATTAACAAACATTGCTGCCCAAGATGGAATTATACTAACATAATAATCTACACATCAGTCCTTCCATTGACTTTTTAATCACCAAACCAAAAAAACCCACAGCCTGAACTCACCCACCTCATGCAACCAACCAAAAATCAGGCAAAGAAGGAGTCACACACATACCCAATTTGCAACTACCACACGATGTCCTACAGCCCACACAACATGATCCACACACACTCCTATTCAAGATAGAATTCTTTCACACTTAAACCATTATCCAAAAATCCAATTCAAATAAAAAGTATTACTTGGTTATGCCTTATCTTAATTTGGATTTTAAGACTTTCATTATCTTGAAGATCCAATAATAAAAAATTTCAAAATTAAATAATGAGATATATAACAAATCTCTTAGAAATCTCCCCCTTTTTGACATTTTTTTCACAAATAAGAAGCTCCCCTTGAATAACATAATTGGACATATAAATATTGAAGTCACAATACTCCCCTTCAATCCAAGGTCTAAGCATAGACAAAAGCATCCAAAATTCACAAACAACCCAAAATAATCGAAGAACCTACTGCTTCAGTTGACGAAGAGCATAAAGTCCCACTTGAAAAATGCCTTCAATCTGCTCAATTTCAGTAAACAAAGCTGCATGAGGATTGACAGAGGAAGTCCCTGAGGCATCCGAAGGACCAGGTGAATTGTAGGGTAGATCCACGACCCGTGGTTGCTTGAAAATTCTTGGCTAGATGTTCATCAAAGTTACTGGTTCAAGCATGCTCGTCTCCAACTGAGGGACACCATTGGTATATAAAGTTAAGAAATCAAACATGGAAAATATAGTAGGGAATGTGACTTGCCCCTAATAGCCAGCATAGCTTCAATTATGAGTGGCCCCAATTTGAATTCACCCCAGTACCAATGGCATAAACTAGTTTAGCTTGCACTAGATAAAATAAAACAACATGCGTACTTGACATCTAGTTAGCTAAAATTAATTTATAAATCACAAAGTACTTTTGTGTCAGCAGAGAGGAGCATAGCACTGAACTAGATGGCCAAGTAGCTAATTTTCCTCCATTAACATAGTAGCTATCAGATCATTCGAAACAATCCAATTATCATCATAAATTTGGTCACTAATTAGATTATCAAACCTCGTAAAAATATTCAGTCTATCAGCATCAAATTGTACCAACCGACCTTGTACATACACCAATTTATAGCTCAAAGCAATATCAGCCAAAAAATTGCCAGTCAAATTGTAATAAAATTCTTTTACCAGTTCAACATCATAAAATTCTGCATGGTGTCATCACATTTTGGTGGTCTATCCCGAATCGAGGTGGTTTCAGGAATTTCAATAAGAGCAGCTGAAGATAACCAAGCCTCGATTAATTTCCTCTCAGGCATCAGGTTTAGCAGTAGATGATTTAAGCGATGAATGGGTGCCACTGGTGGTTTCTCCAAAACCGAAGAGGAAGATTTGTCCTTGTTCTTGTCCATTTTGATGTCTAACAACAAAAGCCCAAGCAAATTGAAAGATTGACGCTAGCGTAGAGGGAGAGAGTTGTACCAGAGAGAGATTTCCAAGGAATAGAGAGTCTTTGATGGAGCCAAAAAATGCACAATGATGTTGAATAAGAGTGAAAAGATTCTTCAATTAAACTAAATAGAAACTTGAGTGTCAATTGAAGGAGAGATGAAGAGTGGCATATGCGGTGGCAACAGAATAAGAACATAAAGGAAGTTAGGGATTTTAATCCCTATTGAAATAACACTTTTTTTTTACATGTCAATAACTTAAGGCATAAAGTCCTAAGGCCCCTCGAAGAAGTTCAAACCTGATTGCGTCTAGAGGTTTCGTAAAATTATCTATCAGTTGCTTTTCCGTAGACACATATGACAAGGTGACTATTTGGTTCTCTACAAGCTCTCGGATAAAGTGATACTTAAAATTAATGTGTTTCATTCGCGAATGCTAAACCAGATTATTCGAGATGTTTATAGTACTCTTGTTACCACATAAGATTGTCAATACATCCTGATCAATTCCATAATCTTCCAACATCTGTTTCATACAAATAAGTTGCGAACAACAACTTCCTGCAGCATTATATTCTACTTTTGTGGTTGACAGTGAATTGAATTATGCTTTTTATTGTACCAGGAAGTCAGATTGTTACCCAGGAAGAAACAACCTCCTGAAGTGCTTTTTCAATCGTCTAAATTTATAGCCCAATCCGCATTGCCATACCCAGCTAGATAGGACATAGAGTCACATATATACCAAATTCCAAATTCAGATGTACCGCTTACGTACTTAATGATCCTCTTTACTAATGTCAAGTGTGTATCTTTAGGATTGACTTGATAGTGAGCACATACTCTGACACTATAACATATATCTGATCTACTTGCTATTAAATACAATAGGCTCCCAATAATCCTCCGATAGAGGTTGACATTAACACTTTTGCTATTCTCATCTTTATTTAACTTCGTAAAGACACTCATAAGTGTTCTCACATGTCTAGCATTCTCAAGTCCAAACTTCTTTATTAAGTTCTTCGCATATTTGGTTTGCGATACAAAAATGTCATCCTTCACTTGTTTAATTTGGAAACCCAAAAAGAAGTTCAACTCACCAACCATACTCATCTCAAATTTATACGTCATTAATTCAACAAAGTCGTCTACCATCTTAGGATGAGTGGAACCAAACACAATATCGTCAACATAAATCTGAGCAATCATCAAATCAGATATGAATTTTTTTATAAATAAAGTTTTGTCAACATTACCTCGTCTGTAGCCTTACTTGATGAGATATTGTGTAAGTCTTTCGTACTAAGCCCTTAGCGCTTGTTTGAGATCGTAAAGAGCCTTTTTCAACTTAAAAACATAATCTGTATGGGCTGAATCAATAAATCCTTTCGTTTGCTCAACATATACCTCTTCCTGTATAAACCCATTTAAAAAAGAACTCTTCACATCCATTTGATAAAGCTTGAAGCCTTTCACACATGTTATACCCAACAATAGTCTAATAGATTCAAGTCGTGCTATTGGTGCAAAGGTTTCGTCAAAGTCTATTCCTTCAATTTAATAATATCCTTGAGCCACTAACCTTGCTTTATTTATAGTTATATTGCCTTTTTCATCTATTTTATTATGAAATACCCATTTTGTTCCAATGACATTCACATCCGATGGTGTTGGCACCAATTCCCATACATCATTTCATACAAATTGAGTCAATTCTTCTTACATAGATGCGATCCAGAATTCATCTTATAAGGCTTCTTTAACATTTTCAGGCTCACGTAAAGAGGTGTAGCACAAATATCCTGTGAGTTCTCAATGATTGACTCTTTTTCTTTCTCTTGTTTTCTTCTTTCGCTGACATCTCTAGTAACATTTTCTACTAGATGAATTCTTCTAATTCGTGAGGGAGGATCCTGGTTTAGATCAGTTTCTCTCGATTTTTGAGTATTTAAAGGAACTATTTCCGCATCAAGTGTCTTGGAGGATTCATCATTCGAAGTAACTGACAATTCTTCAGTTTGCACCATTACTTCATCAATAGCAACTAACTGCAGATCAGGGTAATTTTTGGTTCTTGTATCGTTGCTTGTTTGACCTGGTTCACAAGGCCAATTTTGCATGTTCTCTTTTGCCCCTGTACCATTCAATAAGACATATCATCTATCTCCACATTTATGGATTTTAACACTTTCTTGGTTCTTTGATTAAACACTCGATATGCTTTACTGTGAGTTGAATAATCAATGAAGGTCCCTCCATCACTCTTACTCTCGAATTTTCCAAGATGTTCCCGATCTCTAAAAATGTAGCATTTACTACCAAAAACATAAAAGTAACTCACATCTGATTTCTTTCCGTTCCAGAGTTCATAAGATGTCTTGTTCAAGATACTTCTAAGATAAACTATGTTACATATATAACATACTGTGTTGACTGCTTCGGCCCAAAATCACATAGACATCTTTCTTCCATTCAACACAGATTTAGTCATTTCTTGAAGGGTTCTATTTTTCCTCTCGGCAACTCCATTTTGCTGTGGATTTTTAGGTGCTGAAAATTCTTGTATGATGTTATACTCATCACAAAAATCATTAAAGCTTGCATTCTCAAATTCCCTTTCGTGATCTGATCAAATTCTCAACACTGCTATATTTTTCATATTCATAACCTGCACACATAGGCTTCTAAAAGCCTTGAAAGCATTTGATTTTTCTTTCAAAAATGATACCTAAGTGTATCTAGAATAATCATTATCACAAGTCAAAAAGTATCTCATCCCACCAATGTTATCATGTTGTGTTGGACCAAACAAATCCATGTTAATTAATTCAAGGGTATGTGAGGAAGTAATGTAGCTAACCTTTTTATGTGACACTCTCATCTGCTTACCCATTTGACATGCACTAGATAACGATTTGTCTTCTTTGTTCATTGAGGGTAAACCTTTCATAGCTTCTAATTTCTTCAACTTGTTAATGAGTTTATAGTTGACGTGTCCAAGCTTTTCATACCATAGGTCTATATTATTGTCGTATAAGGCTGATTTGCAAGTAATAGTGACCTGCAACATATAGCAATTGTTTGCTGATCATTTACTGCTCACAATGCATTCTCCTTGCTCGGTTAGCATTATGCATTCATCACTTGTAAATTTAACCAATAAACCATCATCACAAAGTTGGCTTATACTTACTAAATTGGCTTTTAATCATCAATATGAAGCACATTTTTGAGATGTGACAGTCCATCCACGCTTAACATCCCTCTACCAATTATCGAAGCCTTCTTTCCATCTTCAAATGTCTCATGTCCATCCATACAACTTTGATAATTGGATAACTCTTTTCTCCTAGCATATGACGTGAACATCCACTATTAAAATACCAACCATTATGCGAAGTCGCCTAAATGGATTTAAGAATAGCTTGCAATTGACTCTTTTTAACCCAAGTGTGCTTCAAAGTTATGGACTGCTGCTGGAAATTTTGTGAGGAATGTATGCTCTTTCAGTTTTGGGTCCTTTGGAACAACATCTGTAGTAACTTGTAGCATCTCGGCCTTATGTGTCTGATAATCCTGCAAAAATGACATGTAGGAACAAACCTTCGATTCTTCCTTGAGGTTTCTCCGTGGATAGATCTGGACATATTATTTTTCTCATCGCTCACCTTAGAGCATTCACCTTTATAGCTAACGCCTTGAAGATCCCCTTTTATCTTATTGAGTTCCAACAATTTTTCTAACTTTTCGATACGTCCATTTAACATTCTTATTCCCTTTTCCATACTGACCAGCTTCAACTTTGTTTCATTAAGCTCATCTATTGTAGATAACAACTTCTTCTCAAGGTCTTAATAGTGTTCTTCATGGTAGAGTTTTCTTCCTTCAACTTCTCATTTTTCTTACATGTTTAGACCCATTTATCATACATTAACTCATAGACTTCATAAATATCTTCCTTTTTATCATCTAAAGTTGTTGGATCCCGCTTGTTTCCGGAATCCAACTCCTGCTCTGATACCATACATGTTGGATCGAAACATCATAAGACGTGAGCATGTATTTTACCTTGAAGGATTACTGCATTGAACCCTCATAAAACATGAGCGGGTTTTCTTGTTAGGGTTACTTTAAAGTACCCTCATTAGCCATCATCGGTTCATCATCATTCTTATAACATCTCGAACCAAAAAGGGCGAGCTCACACAGTGGAATCACAATAATCACATTTGACTTCTTAAAAAAATGGTTCTCTTAGACTCTAGTTTATTTTGGAGCAAGAACCAACTAAATCGGAGTTCTATAGCTCAAGATATGCTTAAAAACTCAAAGTATGTTCATGACCTAATCATGCTCTCCCAACTGACTCCTTACTTTCTATCAATTAAACTTTTCTAATTTAGCACCAATGGATACCAATTTTTTTGGGAAGGTAGGGCAATGTGTTAGGAATCTATCTCTTCAAGAATCATCTCAATCGGAGGTCGGACGAAGATGTCATGACTAAACGAATCCAACATGTTCATGTCCAAACTCACATTGTACATGCCTTGGAGCAAATGCCCTAACTCTCACTACGGATGTCAGATTGACTTTATTTTTAGACGGTTAGAAAGAAGATATCTAGATCTACAACTTTCATGAAGACACAAAATTGAAATTCTGTGGTTTGAAGGGTCAAAACACAGACCTTGTAAACTAATACGAACAGGCTGTGTAAGTGTAACCTTCAGGTGACAAAAAAACAATCCTATGCAACATTACCTACTCAAACGGTCATATCTCTCAACTCCGACATCCAAAAATTTCATACTTTATAGCGTTGAAAAGCTATAAAGATGAGCTACAACTTTCATGAAGAAAACTTTGGCTAATTCTACCTAGATTAATACAGTTTTCCCTTGGAAATTAGCATACACATTTTACCCTCATGAAAACTTGGAATTTAATCCCAACTTCACTTCCTCTATTACAACATTATTCATAACAATTCAACTTCCAAATGGAATTCATCCAACACTCAACCTCAATTCATATGACTCCTCATATTCAATAACATCTTATCATTCACCACAAATCC
>JAOQMQ010000006.1:16420075-16430759 GCA_027563845.1 Erythroxylum subrotundum
TTGTATATGATTGAGGCTGAGTTGAAATTTGGTATAACATGAGTAAGTTATTGATTCGAGATGAGTAATTGTAAATGCAAGCGTAATATGTATTGTTGTAAAAGGAATGGTAGGAATTATGAAGGATGAGAAATTATGTAAGCAGGGAACCACACTCAAGTATAACGGTATCGTCTGTAAGAGGTTGGATTCCGGAAACGGGATCCAACATTATAGATGTTAAGCTATTTCACTTTCATGTCTTTTTGGAAATTGATTATTATCTGCAAACTTGGTTGATTAAAGTGTGTTTCATTTGCTTGCATGGACTTACAGTTTGAAGATAGATCTTCTCTCAGATATAAAGATACAAGATAAAACTATTTCATATGTTCTTCATCAGAGGAAAGGAAAGGAAAAACCTCAACTACTTGCTTTTACTTTCGTTACTGTCAACTAAATAAAACTTCTCATCTATTTTAACAAAACAAATATGCACTTTCTAAGGGTTCAAGTTTAGACTTTAACATTTTAGAAAATTATGTTTCTTGATAGATATGGGTTCATACATAGAAATCTTCATATTGTTTTCAGAGTTCCTTTTATATTTTAGAAAGAAAAATAAAAAACGATATCGACCTCTATTGATATATTTTAGATATGGGTTCAGATACACGTGATACAATAATTGCGGAATACATTTTTTTAATATAAAATAATGAAAAATCTATGCAGACGTGAACTGATCTTGACCTCTATCTCTTACTCAAATGTAGTGGCTTGACTCCAATTTTTCTAACTGGAGATCTTCTCTAAGCCTGAAAAATAATGTTGCACTTTTGGGGTGAATTTTAAGAACTCAATGAGTGGACCATCCTCGATGGCTCACTTAATCACATAACACAATAACTCATACAATTACATAATTCACATCATTTCATTTATCATCATGTAGCATCACAAAACTCTTTTGTTCACAATTTCCACATTTCTTATTCGACACAATTCAACAATACATTTCAATCATTCAAAACATACATACTAAATGTATATGCAATACTCATGAGACTCACTTCCAGTTGTTATTATTGTGACCGAGTGCTTGTAACTGTCCCATGTCCCTTGTGGATACCGGGCTCATTAATAACTGTCCCTTATCCGTTGGAGATACATGGCTCATTGTACATAGTGAGCCTTTGGCTCTTAATCATTTTTTGAGCTTTAAGCTCTTTTTCACTTTCTAAGCTTTAAGCTCTTTTTTGGTGGCTACTCTGGTCATAACAACCTTTATGTTGTTATACATTTATGTAATGAAATGTATCACATTCACATTCACATGTTTCATCGGATGTTGGTCTGGCATTCAACAATAATGTTGAGTATCACTTATTCATTCAAATTCACATTCGAAGAGCACTTCCTATGTTCTCACATTTATCAAACTCCTCGGACTATTAATGTCCGGAATTGTCTCAATCACATTCACATTCAGTAGTAATTCAATACAGAAATTTAAAATAGAACAAACAATGAAAGTAAGACCATCTAGGTTGACTCACAGTACACTCCAGATTAGCATTTATTTCCTTGATCCTGAAACGTCTGGATGCGGACGTTCTATCCTGTATCAATATTATGCAATACACATATTGCACACACATTATTAATTGCACAATCACATAAACATTCACTTGTACACATTTGAATAGGTGTAATGTATAATGCATGCTCAATTTGACTATTCTGGGTATATTTCCTTAATCACGTCTCTTGATCATTCAAACCTTATCATTTGTATGTGTCTATCTTATTCTTAGGTTTTCACCTCAAGAACACTTGGTTATTCTAATATTATAATTCAATTACTCGTTATTTCTTTTCTAGCATTATTTGTTCTTATAATATCCAATTCTTATTCACCTTTACTGAACGCATATTACACAACTCATTGAATCACAACTACAATCATATGAACATCTTCATTCTCATTATACTTATGCCTTTGGAACTTTGATATCAACAATCAATTCATTAAGTTATAACCTCAATTATCACCTCATACACATCACACATTTAGTCACTTGAATCCAAGCATCATTCTAGCTTTTCTCAAAATAGATTTTCGGGTCAATTTTGTATGGCAATTTTGACAAAGAAAATGAGGTATTTAGGCAATACATTCTTCTAAACAAATGTTTTTTTATGTCTTAAGTTTCTAATGACTAAAGTTCATACAATTCGGTTTAGTATTGTACCAGTTATACACAAAATACTTTAGACTATTCTCACACTGTGACAACACATTGCACTTAACTTCAAGAAAAATTTTGAAACTCTTAGAAACAGAATTATAATTCAATTCCTTCATGAAAATTGTATCCATATATCTCTAGTTTAATCTTAATAAAAAATCATCCCATTTGAATATCTACATATCAAGATATGGTCAAAATACAAATGCATGTTCAGTGAAAACACTCCACTTAACCTATTCCATCACACTTCATCATTTTCATCCTAAACTCATCAATCAAGCATTTACCAATCCTTTTTTAGTGAATTCAGATGAAAATAAATTCTATTAGAGAGGAAGGACAATGTGTGAGGAGCTTGTGGTTCAAATTTCAATTCAATTGGAGGTTCGGAGAAGAAGTTATGGTCAAAAGAGTGAAGGGTGTTTAAAACTGTCAATAGGCATTGCACCTTCACTGTCACGATCGTGCTTGTGCACGATTGTGCACTGCCTGTTAATTCCTCTCTGTCACAATTGTGCTTGTGCACAATCGTTCAATGCCTATTATCTCCCCTCGGTCACAATCGTGCTTGTGCACCATCGTGCAGCTCCCCTGAGGTTTCCTCTCTGTCACAATCGTGCACTACCTGATGGCTTTTCTCACTGTCACGATCGTGCACTACCTAATATTTCCTTTCTTCGTTCCTACTTCCATTTCAGCTCAAATCATTCACACACAAATCAAAATCCATGCTTGATCGTAAACACCAAAATAGAACATATTCTTATACACTTTCATCATTAATTTTCTGCACATGTTTTACTTCATTTCTCACCTTCATTTCATTCTTAACTGTCATCTTAAATCTTCTCATTTCAAGACACCACATTACTCCCTTTTTCATTAGTATCAAACCCATTTTAACTCATCTCTATATTCATCAACTTTCAATTCTCATTAAAACATCATTTTCATAACCAACCTATCTCAAAAACATCTTTAACATAACTCATGATCTATTGTTCATCATATATTAAAAAATAGGACATACTTCTACTTACTTCCTAATCCATGTATCATCACTCTTCAGCTCCTTTTTCACTATCATTTAATCTCAAGATATCATCACAAATGCTTTTTATTAACCAACCCATTCGTAACATTAATATACTAAAAACAGAACATAAACTCATTTATTTTTACACTTATATACAACATATATTTAACTCTTTGATCATGATCATGCTATCTTAAACCAAACACCATATATATAATTCATTTCAAAACAACCCATGAAGGTCAAACATGTACTTACTTGTTTTAAACTTCAAATGTCTTCAAAAATTATGTGAAACCCTAGCTCCTTCCATGATACATAATCATCAAAAGTTAAGGTGGGATATAGTGGGTCTTTTTTAACAAGATGTAGAAATAACAAAGATTTTGAAGTATAAAGTGAAAGATGATGTCAACTCAAATTTGAGAGCAGGGTTGGTAAGAAAATGTCGTGAATGGAGAAGAACAAAGGAAGAAGATGAAGAACAAAATGAAGAGAGAGCATTTAGCCAAAGAAATAAAATGAAAGACTAAATGGTTGTCTTTCATTTAGGCCATACGTAAGTGAGGTGTGTGGCAAGCCTTATGGTCTTCACTTGGTCTTTTAAACTACTAGTCCATTTGTTTCCTCATTTCTAATCTAATTATCTCCCGATTTTTTATGACACTTGTCATTAAATCTTAATGTTACTTATCAATAATTTCTTCTGCCATTTGACATTTGTTTTTACTGTCATTTATCAATTGTCTTACCATTTGGAATTTTTTCTAGTCCAAAAATACCCAAAATTTCTTAGATTTCACCAAAAATTCTAAATCACTACTTATACACACCAACTCAATTTTTAAGGCACATAATCCATAATTCACACTATAATCACATTAAAACAGTCATTTATACCCGAAAAATGTCAAATGAGTGCATGAACAAATCTTTGTAATATGTGCAACAATCAAATTCATGTGTATGTATACCATATTATGTATGAGCATGAAGTGTATTTCCTAATTTTCTCATTGATATTTCTCACTTACAGAATCTAAGGTTCTAACCCTACATCAGATTATCTCTTTTTGTTACTTCATGCCTACTTTACTCTATGAGCATGCATTCATCAAATTTTTGTAGATCCCATTTATGGAATAGATGGATCCTTATAGAATAGGATATACACAGAATAATAAAAATAGGTGATCTATTCTAGACTAGACTACTCAAATAAGGTTGCAATTAAAAGGAAAAAAAAGTCATGTATCTATAAAATCATGATTGATGACATAAATATTATTTAGTTGCCTCCAAGTAAGACACAGATGTACGTGATTAACGTTGACAAAAATTTGCAATGGAATTACTGCGATAACAAAATGAACATCATTAGTTTTAAGTAATGTTTTAAAAATTAGACTGAAAATTAAACTGATAAGACAAGAGATTTAAGGTTTAAAAGGTTCAATTATTAAGCTGTCATAAAATCGACTAAAGATTAAATACAATTAAATAATTTAAAATATGGTCGAAAGAGATTGTTCTTACCTTTCGAAAATTTTGAAGTTTAATTAAAAAAAGATTATTAAATAAAAATCAATCAATTTATTTTAATTTATAAGAACATTTTAATTTACAAAAATTGATCGATTAATTGATAAATTGATCAGTTTTTAACAATAAGAGTCATTAAAATAAATCGAATCAGAAAGTTAAAAACTGAATCGAAAAATTGGTAATTCAAAATTTTTATGATTAAACCGACTAAACCAGTTGAATTTTTTAATCATTATTTTAATCATAGTCAATGTGTTATATCAAGACAGCTAAGATCAAGTTTATGCATGGAGCCCCATTCATAGGGATGGCAATTCGACCTAGCCACAGGTTGGGCTTGAGTCAGGGCTGTTGACAAAACGACATTGTTTTACCAAAAATGACGTCAGGCTAGGGGCCTGGCCACAAGCCAGTCAGTCCATGGGTCGACTCGGGCCACCGTGGCTTGGGCCTCTGTCATCCATACCCATTCATTCTTTTTCTTTTTTCATTACTAGATTGACATAATATATATTTTAAAATCATGAAACTTAATCAATTTATATATTAAATAAAATGAAATTATTTTGATATTGGTTGATAAAAGAAATTTTTGAGCTTAATATTTTACTCATAATTTTTATTTTAATTAATTGGAATGTCTTAGATTGGGTCTAAACATAATCCATAACTCAAGAAAAAATCAAAACAAATTTTATTGTAATTTGTTGTCGAATCCTTTCGAGCTTAAAACACTTAATAAAAGTTATAGTTTATATCATTGTTATTTAGTCATTCTTAAAATATTTTTATTATTTTGACTATTTAAAAAATATGTTAGGGTATTAGAAATATTGAAACATAATTTTATTAAGCTTATGTGGAATTATTTAAATATAGATCATGTGAAAAATTTTATATAATTATTTTGATTTGATTTAACTAATAAATTTTTTTATTGACATAACTTGTTAGACAATTGACAAAATATCAGCTTTTATTATAATTAAAATTACAAAGTGATGTTTTTAAGAATAAGTACAATCATAAAAGAAAATGTCTTTAGATACTAAAGATTTGGTTGTCTGATCAAGCAAAAGGCTTGTCGCAATAATCACATACCGACTGACCGACACTTTATTCTGAAATTTACTAGATACCAAGCGATTATATTCTATGGTTGCTCTTCCATCAACCTCGTAACATTATTTTGCGGGCTTTTCATTAAAAATGGGCAACATCTCTATAAAGTATAACCTATGCCTTGCAGGCTAAATCCTAACCCGTCTTTTTTATATATATAAGAGGGGAAATACAAACGATTACAGAACGAGTCTAGGGAAACAAATTCCCGACATATCTTCTAAAAGGAGAACATGACACCCAATTGGTGGAAGGGAAAAAAAAGTAGTTCCTAGTGCAAAATGTTCAGCATAAGTCGCTAGCTAATCCGCACAGCGGTTGCTCTCACGATAGATATGATGATGGACCACCGTCCAGTTACGCGTAAAAAGTTCATGAATACCCTGAACTATGGGATTATGGGCCTGGGATTGGCTATACGAGGAAGAGATGAGGTGGATGGCCACTACCGAGTCAGCTTCCAGCTCAATCCTGCGATAACCTAGGTTCCACACAATTGTGAGTCCTGTATAAACACCCTAGAGCTCCGCCGACACCGAGGAGCAGCAGCCAAGATTTTGGATAAAACTGCCTAGCCAGTTGCCGGAACTGTCCCAGAGGAGGCCGCTGGCTGTAGTCGAGGAGGAAGATCGTTTATAAGTGCCATCCGTGTTGAGCTTGACCCACCCGAGAGGAGGAGTGCACCATCCGATAAGTTGCTCTTAGCGTTAGCGATGACCCGTAGTGGGGCTCCTTTGCCATACGGTAGAGTGGTGGATCTGATCTGCATAAGAAAAAATAGTAGAAATAGGTGAGAATGGCCAGATAAAGTGAACATAAAAAAGAGATCCATTGCGCCATGCCCATAAGAACCAACAAGTCGTGCCAAATAAAATCGACCACTTCTGTCCGAAAACTTTGCGATAAGATTGGAGATTGGTAGAGATCCATTGGTGATGTGCCAAAGTAAAGAAGTCAGGGATAATAATATGCAGAGGAAAGGAGCTCCACACGCGGCGAGCTCTGCTGCAGTCTCGCACCGCATGTTACGAGGATTCTTCAAATCCATAGTGAGAACAAGTGTCATCCGTCGTGAGGTGTCTGCGTGCCCGATGTTGGTTAGTCAGTAACCGATCCTGAGCTAGGAGCCAGAGGAAGGAACAAATTCGTTGAGGGCCAGGCCAGTGCCAGATGACCTTCCAAAAACCAGTAATACTGGTGTCCTCATGGTCCATTATCATAGAGTAAGTAGAAGTTACAGTGAATCGCCCGGTATCGGACATGCCCCAGCATAATTTATCCTGTCCTAGGAAAGGTCTCGGGGGGAAGGTGCCTGCTATTAAGCGGCAGATTGCCTCTGGGAGGCAGCCTTGAAAGGCGTCCCAATTCCAATTGTCGTTAATGTCCACAAAGTGATTGACACTGAAAGTACTAGAAGGATCCATAATAGGGGCGATAGACTGATGGATAAGGGGTCCCACGCCTGCGACCCAAGGGTCTAACCAGAAACACGTTCGAGTACCATCGCCGAGCACCCGTTGAGGACCTTTAAGCACGATGTGCCAAACAGACTTAATACTCTTCCAGATCATAGAACCACCAGAAGTGTCAATAGTGTTGGGGAGATGGTTAACATCAAAGTTGTACTTAGCTGAGAGAACTCTAACCTATAGAGAATTAGGCTTGTCGATCAGGGTCCAGCCTAATTTGGCGAGGAAGGTATCATTGGTCTCACGAATTTTTTGGATGCCCAGTCCCCCCATAGCTTTGGGTTTACAGACTTCCTCCCATTTAACTAATGGGATCCTCCTGCTGCCATTAGTCGAGCCCCATAAAAATTGACGCGTAATTAGCTCGATATCATCGCAAAGACAACGAGGTAGACGGACCGTTTTCATGGTATAGTTGGGAATCGCTGCTATGACCGATTGAGCTAAGGTGAGGCGACTTGCGAAAGACAGAAGATTGGCAGACCAGCTCGTTAGGCGATGGTGGACCGTATCCAAAATGTATTGATAAGTTCGCTTGTTCACTCTCTCGTGTAGGAGTGGAACTCCGAGATATCTGCCTAAATCGTTGGTCTGAGGGAACCCCAGGGCAGTGCCTAAACAGCGGGACATCGGGGTATGGATGTTCTTAGAGAAATAACATCGAGATTTGTCATGGCTGATGCATTGTCCAGAAGCAGCAAAGAAAGAATTGAGGATATCCCGAATCATGTCCACTTGAGCCATTAAAGCTGTGGAGAAAAAGATGAGATCGTCAGCAAAAAATAAGTGACAGAGTGGTGGCCCATTTCTGCTCAGTCTGATAGGTTGCCATCGGCCTTGAGTAACAGCTCGCGTGATGGATTGCCCTAATCGTTCCATACACAGGACGAAGAGGTAGGGCGAGAGAGGGTCACCCTAACGAATCCCTCGAGTGGGTTTAAACGCCTCACTCAGTTCACCATTCCATCTAACTTGGATGAAAACGGTGGAAATGCACTTCATAATGAGGTTGATCAGTGATGTGGGCACACCCACATCGAAAAGAGTATCCTGGATGAAGTCCTAAGATAGTCGGTCATACGCTTTCTCTAGGTCAACCTTTATAGCCATCATTCCAGAACGTCCAGTTTTCCATTTCATGGAGTGAATGACTTCTTGGACGATAATGATATTGTCTGTGATCAATCACCCTAAAACAAAACTGCATTGGGTAGGAGCTACAAGCTCGTCGAGGTAGGGTTTCATCCAATTGACAATAATTTTAGTTATGGCTTTGTAGATCACTAAACATAAAGCAATAGGCCAGAATTGTTTAATAGATGTGGGAGAAGGGGTTTTTGGTATAAGAACCATGATGGTGCGGTTAAGCTCAGAATCCCAGATTTCCTGGCGAAAAATTCGTTGAAAGAAAGAAGTCAACATAGGGCCCACAATATCCCATTGGGATTGATAGAAAAGCACAGGTAGGCCATCAAAACCCGGAGTTTTGTTCAGCTCCATGCTGAAGAACGTAGTCTTGATTCCCTCATAGTCGAGAGGTCGGGCCAAATCCTCTATGGCTGTAGGGGAAAGCCGGGGAAAGTGCCCATGGATCATATAATTAGTAGAGTAGGAGGTATCCTCTCTGAAAAGAGTAGCAAAGAACTTCTGGGCATGTCGCCGGATGGTTGGAGGATCAGACAACACATTCCCATGGTCATTGTGTAAGGAAGTAATCCGTGCACGTCGTTGCTTGACCATGGTGATAGAATGATAGTACTTAGTATTCCTATCACCCTGACTAAGCCATTGGCATCTGGAATGTTGGTGCCAGTATAGCTCCTCTTGGAAAAGGACCTGTTCCAGTTCTGTACGGAGGTGTAGCTCGAGTTCCTGGAGATAGCTAGAGTCTGCATGTTCCTGATGGCGTTGAATGCCGGCGAGGCGGGCCAGGAGACGCTTTTTCCTAAGGAAAATGTTGCAAAAGTTGGTGTAGTTCCACTGTTGTAGCCGATTGGCAAAAGATTTTATGTCGCGGCTGAGATCTGGATCTGAAGGGGTCCAATTCTCAGTTACAAATCGGCTAAAATTCGCATGCGTCAACCAGGCGGATTGGAAGTGAAAGGACCTAGACGTTGGAGGGGGCCCGCTGTGGGCTAACGTCACTAGGAGAGGCCGATGGTCCAATTTAAGGAAGGGTAAGTGAGTGACTGTGGTGTGGGGAAAGGCATACGGCCAATCATGCGAACAGAATGCCCGATCTAATCGAGCGAGAATCTGACCTCTTCTCTAGGTAAATCTAGGTCCTGAAAAGCCCAAATCCTGGAGTTAGCAGTATTGCACACAGTCACGAAAGTGGGGGTTTACTATAGGTTGAAGGCGAGATCCTCCACATTTATCCGAGCTCTCTAATTTGGCATTGAAGTCGCCCCCCAAAAGCCAAGGTCTGTCGGTGATGCTGGCTATACGTCGTAGGTTGTACCATAGAAAGTGTTGAAGAGAATAAGTAGGGCTAGCATAAATGGTCGTGAAATTAAACAACACACTATCCCACTCAATATAGGCATGAACAAATTAACGGTGAGCTAGCTGAATGTGAACGGCAATATCGGTTCGCCGAAGTAACCAAATCCCGCCTGAATAGCCTTTCGCTTCCACCCGGAAGGACTGGGTAAAACCCAGATTCCTAATAATTTTCGTAGCTCGTGTCCCACTAATGCGAGGCTCCACAAGAACAAGAAGTCGCGGTTTATAGGTCCTAAGGTAGTGTTTGATGATAGGCTTGAAGGATCGACCTCTAGCCCCTTGACAATTCCATATGAATATAGAAATCAAACAAAGTAGGGAAGATTTAATCAATCGGCGAGATGACTGCATCCACTTCTGATCCCTGAGCCCGGTCTGTCATAAGGTCCTGTAGGATTGCAAACATTTGCGTATCCGATTCTTCAGCCATATCCGTATCGGAGGGTGCGACTGTGCCGGGATCTGGAGGGCGCGGAGGGGGTATTTGGTGCAGGAGACTAGAAGAAGTCGACGCGTGGTGAGTGTGGTCTATTATCTCCATTGCCGTACAACCCAATTCGGTAGGTGTGGAGAATTGGACTGACTGGTCTTGGATTATGACGTCGACGTGGGAAGGTATGGTAAGGGCCACATGGGCCATTGAGGGGCTTGGGTGTAGCGCCCCAAATTAGGGGTTAGAATATTAAAGGAAGTTAATACGAATTATGTTTGTTATGTTTGTTATTTGCTTATTAAATATTTACTTAATTGTGCATAAGTATTTTGGCATGCAT
>JAOQMQ010000006.1:16430859-16441848 GCA_027563845.1 Erythroxylum subrotundum
TTAATTGTTAGTACACCAAATGCACCACTTAATAGTTAGTGTGTCACTTCTATTATCATGATAGTATTTTATTAGAATTTTTGTACTATAAATAGAAGGGTTAACTTGATGTAAGATATACCAATTCATAAGAAGAATGATATTCTCCTCTCCTAAATACTCTTAAGTTTTAGTTTCGATTTTATAATATTGAGAATATATTAAGTAGTATATATTTATTAAATTACGTTCCATTTTAAATCATCCTAGCAAGATATTTCTTACTGTTGAGGATAGAACGGACAAAAACTCACTTCTGTCTCGTTTCGTTCTCGAAACTCTCAATCAAAAAATGTATGCTACCTTCCGTCTCGTTCCATCTCGTTCCGTCGACAAAACAGCCCAAGTCATCGGATCAGTTTCTGCTCCTTCATTTCTCAGGCTAGCCGCAACAATTTGGACGCATTTCTTTGCTGCTCTTTTTTGACATGATTTGGGAAAGCCTCTACCTTCTCCTACAGATTGTTTCTGCTCCTCTGTGCCATGCTATCTCCTTTTGCGTTTTCGAGGAGAATTAACAGATGGGTAATTCTTAAAGCGTCCCTTTGTTCTATTTCTTGTAAAGGTAACATCCAAATTATCCCAGAAATCGATCAATGCTTACCAAATACTGCTGATTTTGAATCCAAGATTCAATTTTTAAAACACAATCCATATCCGGATAGCTTGATCAAGGTTTTGCAGAGTACCACAGATGTAAACTCTGCTGTTAATTTATTCAAATGGGCTTCAATCCATAAACCCTTTGACCAAACTGCTGATACTTATTACTGGATGATTACGAAGCTGGGTATGGCTGGAAAGGTCAAGGAAATTAGTGATTTTTGTGAAAATATGGTGAAAGATGGGTGTGCAGGAGTGGAAAACACTTTCCTTTTGTTGATATATACATTTGTTAGACGTGGTAGGATGAATGAAGCTACGCAGATTCTTGTTAATATGGTTAAGGCTGGTTACAGGCCTTCTGTTGATGTATTCAACTTTCTATTGGGTGCTCTTCAGGACGGTAGGAGAGGTTTTGAAGAAATGTTGTTTGTTTACAAAGAGATGGTAAAAGCTGGAGTGCCACCTGGAGTTGATACTTTGAATTATTTGTTGGGGGTTTTGTTTCAGACTGAAAGGGTTGATACTGCGTTGGATCAGTACATGAGAATGAACAAGAAAGGGTGTAACCCAAACAGCAAGACTTTTGAGATAGTTATTCAAGGACTTATTTCTAACAATCGAGCGGATGAAGCTGTTGCCATTTTGCAGGAGATGTTAGACCTTGGGTGTCAACCAGATTTGAGTTTTTATTTGTCTATCATACCTATGTTTTGTAGGGAACATAAAATGGAAGATGGGATTCGGTTGTTTAAGATGATGAGAACTTCTGATTTGGTTCCAGATTCGTTAGTTTATGGGGCTTTGCTACAGTGTTTGTGCAATAACCGTTGTTTGGAAAGTTCTGTAGCTCTTTTTGAAGATATGATCGAAAATGGTTTGACACCTCCAGACACTGTTTTCGTGGATCTTGTAAATGGGTTTTGTGAGAGAGGGAAGGTAAGTGATGCAATCAAACTTTTGGAAGACAATGATGTCCTGCTCACTTCTCCATATAATGCATTGCTTATACATTGTTGCAATGCTGATAATTTTCATATTGCCAAATGTCTGCACGAGAAAATGATGGAAAGGAATTTAAACAATTGCCATTCATGGAATATTCTTATCAGATGGCTTTGTGAGAAAGCGGATATCAGGCATGCATATGAACTTCTGGGTAGAATGATTATATCTTCATCGATTCCAGACTCTGCCACATACTCAGCATTAGTCCTTGGTAACTGTAGACTGATCAAACACAGAGATGTCCTAAAACTATTTCTTCAAATTCGTGCCAAATGTTGGGACATAGGTTCTCTTTCTTACTCCGAGATGATCAAAGCCTTTTGTAGAGCACAAAAGTTTTCAGAATCTATTGATGTGTTTAAATACATGTCAGAGAACAGATACTCACTACATCATTCCTTATTTAATACGCTGATCAAGGGCATTTGTGACTATGGAATGGTTGATGAAGCAGTCACTTTACAATTTTTGGCTTATAATTCTGGTACTTATTGTGGTAATGAGACTTATAATCATATTATGGTTAGTCTAGCCACATCTAACAGGGGAAAAGATCTATTAGCATTCCTGTCACGGATGCTGGTAGAGGGTTGCACGCCTGATGGCGAAGCATATTGCACTGTGATACAAAGTATGGTCTCCCAGAACCGAGCAAAGGATTCTTCTTGGTTTTTCAATAGGATGGTTAATGAGGGCTTAATTCCCGATTCAGATACATTATATAAAATTCTTCTATATTTGAGTAAAGAATACCAATTATCTTTGATTTCAGCCGCTGTTCATAAACTTACTTCTCACTGTGAAATTTTAGATTCAGGCATGTACAACATACTAGTTAAAGGTCTGTGGAAAGAGGACAAGAAAGCTGAGGCATGTCAACTATTGGATTTAATGTTGGATAAGGGTTGGATGCCAGATGCTACAACGCATAAATCGTTGATTGGTTCGGTAGATATGAAGGAAATGGATGAGGAAACTTTGACCATCAGAGATAATATTGGTGACATTCTTACGGAAGGTTTGGGGGAGGGTAGAGTGTAAGTTGTACGAGGAGATAATTTTTTAGATTGTATATGCCAAAAAAGTCAGTGTAGAGGATAGAACCTGGACAATTTTCATCTTTATGCTTCAGTGTTCAAATAAGACGACAGAGGCTTGATGTTTGTGATCTTAACATCCCTCTTTGTATGCTATTTGATTTAAGGTAGGGTTGGGAGTAAGCTATAGAACTAGAAATGTGTGTGATTTACATTCTCATCGCACACCATAACTAGAACGACTTAAAACGCCTTTTGTAATGTATTGGCAAATCGTACAAATTGAAATTGATTTGCGAGTACTGCAAAGCAGCTTTTGTTTTTGCACTGAAAGTACACACTGCTCGCCTTTCTGATCTATACGGAAACGATCGCTACGTAAGAGCAAATGTTTCCGGTATTGGTAAAGTGGGCATTTGCTGAAGGACCAAGGTCTTCAAAAGTCTTGAACAATTGAATTCAAATTATTTCCTCATCATCATGTCATTACCACTATTATTTATTATTGATAAAAGCATTTTAGGTATTCAACTGAGGACTGCCCCAGAAGAGACTTAACCTTTATTCTCAAGATATCCATATAGGCGATGGTTTGTGCATCCTTACTAAAATATGCAGCACTTGGACTTGATGGAAACACAAGGGTCCGGTACAAGAACTCAGTTACAAGTGTCTAGAGCCATCGACATGTAAGGATAATTCACCTATATATGAACATTACGATGTGCACAGAAGACCATGTCAATGGTGAAAGAGAAAATGAGGCCTCTATTTATGTAAATGCACAAGTCCTCGAGTGTTCAGAGAGTTTAAATAGATGATGAAACTCGTGAAAAGTAATGAGCTTCAGTACCTTAAAGAACGTGTTGAAACTTACCCATGAAAAGCGAGTATTCACAGCTCCTAACACCTTTACAAATGTACTCCTGACACCCTACAATGGCCCTTTGCAAGTGGACTTGTTATGTCCAAGACCCTTGCATCTACTGCATTGAAGCTCACGTTTGACATCTTGTGCTCCATATTTCTTTGAGGTAGGTCGGCCTGGAGGACGGCGAGTAGGTGGTGGGCTTACATTTACTACAACATCTGAAGAATCATTCTGGACTTGTCTTTCTACAATGGGTACAGAGTGAACTGACTGTGAATAAGTTAATCTGTAGCTCTCACTTGTGAAATATCTAGAGCAAAATTCGTAGGGACTCCTCCCAATACACCCAATCACAGCAATAGCATGACAGCAAGGTAGACCAGTAAGCTGCCACCCTTTGCAGCTACAATCCCAGCGGTCAACATCAACTACTTCAAGAGATTCACCACGAACCTCAAATGTGCTACCAGCTGACAATAGCACATGGAGGGAAGGGACCTTTAGAGTCTCTTTTTCTAGTTTTTCCTCCATGGATGGAGTTAATCTTGTCATCCACTGATTAGAATCTGTCCTCCGTGAATATATCAACTCCATAATCTTACCCCGAATCACATCAACCATCTGGGTAATTGGTAACTCATGAGCCTCAGATGCCCAACTATAGAATAGCTCCCCAAAGTTGGATGTCATATGGTCATATCTCTCACCCTGGAAAATTGAATTTGCCCAGTTTTGTGGCTCACTTTGTACGATCCAATTGTAGGCTTCCATCGAAATACCTTTGATGCTCTCAATGCACCGATGAAAGATTTCAGGGCGGGGAGCATAAGCAGCGGCATAGAAGTTTTCAAGAATAAGTGGCTTCACCTCATGAGAAAACTGCCCCTTCAATTCCCGAATAAGTTGTTCAGACAAGTGGCGTAGACAGTAGGCATGGTACGAACCTTTAAAAATCTCAGAAATTGACTCTTTCAGACCCTTTTGTCTATCTGCTACAAATGTTAACGGACATGTTGTGGACAAAGCAGTTTTCACTTGAATCAAAAACCAGTGCCAGTTATCATCAGTTTCTGCATCCACTACAGCAAAAGCAACAGGAAATGCGCCATTATCTCCATCAGGAGCTGTTGCAGCTAGTAATGTGCCTTGATATTTTGATTTCAAAGGTATGCCATCAAGAAAAAGGAGAGGCCTGCAACCTTGAGTAAAACCATATAATGATGCATGGAACGTGACAAATAATCGCTGAAAAGTTGAGTCTTGCTTTGTGGTGAAAGTAGCAAAGCTTCCCGGATTTGTTTCCATTATCTTCTCACAGAAATGGGGTAGCTGATTATATGCGTCCTTGTATGAACCCTGAAGTTGTTCTTTTGCAATTTCTTTCCCCCGCCAAGCTTGAAAGTAATTAAGTTGGATTCCATACTCCTGTTTAATATCATTTACAATATCCTTGGGTTTGTAATTTGGAAATACCTTCAACTTTTCCTTGATAATACTGGCCACCCAGCTCCGAGTTGCCTGATGGCCTGTTGTCACCACCGATCCTTCGCATGTATGTGTTGAATTCATCTTCTTAATGCAAATTAGTTGTGTGGTAGACAACCTTGATGCATGAATCCTCCATGGACAACCTTCTGCTTTACATTTAACGGTCACCCGGTGACTGTCATTTTTCTTATACCTAAAAGCAAACTGATGTGCAATCGCATATCTACGCAGTGATTCACGAAATTCATGAACACCACTGAACCTTTGACCAACCCCAGTAATTGTGTTTTGCCACTGCTGTGCACCTTGGGCGTTCTTTTCATCACTGGAATCAACAAGAGCAAGAATGGGTGAGATTTCAGATGCTAGATTAAGCTGTGCATCCTCAATATGAAGATCAACATGGTTGGTATTGACTACAACGTCAATAGGTCCAGCAATTGGTAAGCTGGAATGGACAGTATTGTCTACACTGTCTTCTACAACACCAAGAGGCGCATCGATTGGAGCCACTGCTTCAGACAGTGTTGTTCTGCTAGATCTACAAAATGAATTGCAGAAGTTAGATCAATAGATTCAAAAATGATAAAATGTTTTTAGTACAGACATCAAGACGACTACCTACTGCCAGGCAAGTTTGAAACATCGGGAAGAACAGCATCCTCCACTATTACATATATGTCTGTCGTAATAGAGTCCCCGTGAAATTTTATCATCCGTTTTAGGTCCTTATCATTTGAGATAGTAATCAGAGTCTTGTTGTTTCCTGGGAGTAAGTACTTAAGGCATATGGCCTTGATGCCACAGTTAAACATCTCAGCAATTTCCATCTTGAAGTCATTTAACTTCATGTCATCATCAATGTCTATGGCGTGAGCATCACCACCTCTATATGACAGGGAACCAGCGTTATCAATATGAAATTCACCACCTGACTGACAAATTGCTATCAGTTTTGGCCTTGCCATACTCTACCAACAATAAAAAACAAATAAATAAGTAATTGTCAGTCATCCCGAATAATTAAACAAGGTAACGAGTTTTCTAATGGTAAAAAAGTTGTGAATAACACATCAACATGCATCAGGAATCCGAAACCTCATCATTTCAAAGTATAGAGGTCTATCAGAAAGAACCTAAAAACCAATCTATGTATTGTTGCTCATCACACACACACACAACAACACAAATACAAAATTGCACAGTTCAAAAGTACTTGATTTCAGTATTCTGACAGATCCAACAGTAGTAAAAGGACTGCAAACAGGTCCTCAACCTTTACAGATTAAAGTTCCAAGACCAAGAAAGGAATTCTGACAATGCTAACCAAACCCAAAAGTGGGTAGCCCTTGATAACAGGTCCTCGAGCTTTACACATTAAGCTTCCAGGATCAAGATAAGCATTCTGGCATTTAAAACTTAAAAAGTGATTATAATGCCACATTACTTGACCATATCATTCAATTCTATTTGTATCCAACAAAATAAATATGGTGTTTTTACGAGCTTTCATGTTCCAGAATAAGAAAATGAAAATATATATATAACAAATGAAGAAGTTATTGAATTATCAGCCACTGGGAAAAAGCTCCAGACATATTTGCCCATAAAGCTACAGTAAATCAGGAAAAAACATATGATTTAAAAAACCCTTTTTTATTCAAAATCGATCAAATGAATGTTTCATCAATAACCCAGAACGAAGAATATTATAAATTACAAGAACGAAGCCAAATTTAAGAATTACCATCTCCCTCCGGCTGTATCTTTTGGGAAAAGCAATAAGAACTACCAAAGAAAAAGAGGGTAGATGGGTTTAGATACGTACCTATCAATTTGTACCAGTGTAACATGGAATGTGGGATTGAGAAATAAAATTTCAAAATTTGTGCAACAAAATGAAAGCAGCAGAATCAGTTAGCAGCCGCATACACTGTCAATATCTTCTGGGTTAATAATTGTGAGCATATAGAAGTAAAACAGGAGTAGAAATGAATCAGAAGGTTGAATACCTAACCCTAAATTTGTCAAATAAGCCTCATAACCAAAGTCATGAGTTGCAGTCACACAGACACGGAGACGCAGGGTTTTGGTGAAATTTGTTGGTTTCTCTATTTTACCTTATTTTAAATTTAAAATATTATATATAGCCTAAGGTTGGTTAAGTGAATAAGTTGTACAATTTATTGTTGGATAAATTACAAAAAAAATCACATACTTATCTCAATTTTATAATCTTAGTCTAAAATTTAAGAAGTGACGTTAAAATATCTAACCTTTCAATTTGTTGTAAAAATAATACGATGTTAAGTTTTTCACTAATGATACTGAAATGACATACCACATAAGATTTTTTTTTTTGACTTAGATCAGGGTATTCACCGGCGGATTCAGTGACTAATTCCCTCGCTGATTTGTAGGCACCTCATAGGGTGGAAAAACTGGCCCAAGGATTTAAGGCTGCTCCATACCCAAAGTCAAGGATTAAACCCCTGACCTTTGGTTAAGGATGAATGAGTTCCTGCCACTCAACCACACCCCTTAGGTTTACCACGTAAGATTTTTTATGCTTACCACATGGCTACCATATATACACTATTTTTCAATTAATTAATGTTTTTTATTAAATCTAAAAAGTTAAATCCTAATTCGTCTTCTTCTCCTAGTAACCCATTCGGGTTTGATTTTCTTCGATATTTTCTGCTTTTGTTTTTGTTGATTGTAGAGCTCCGACTGTGATTACTTCGACCTCGGTGGGAATCTTGTTACGTGAAAGTCTCCAATGGAATGGTTTATGGCCTCTGTAGTGACTTTATTAACCAAGGAAAAGCAAAGGCATCCTTCTTTGTTCTTCACTCATGTTGTACTTCTCATCTTTATACCATTTCTATAAGAACAATCACAAATCAACTTACAGAGGCAATCTACCTAGAAAAGTAAACCGAGAAAGGTAAATAGATCAATCAGGTAGTCAAAATCCTTATAAGTGGATAAAGATTTTTAAACAAGAAGTCGTCAAATTTATGCAATAATTTAGCCAGAATGTCTGACATAAACTTACTTAGAACTCATCAGATGGAACAAAAGGAGGCAAGAATCACTTTCCCATCTCTGATAGTTAGGCTAAAACTGGGCTCAGTATTAGAATAAGCCCTTATAGTGAGTTTATTAGATAGACCATTGCTAGACTTAAGGCCATACTAATGGTGTCCAAAAGATGGAAGATGAGGTTGGAAAGAAGGGTGGGTCTCATGTTGTTCACGAGAAAATGGATCACACCAGTCATTGCCCGAGGTGGGGCACCATACTCAACCTCTTCAACATACACAATTGGTATTGGTGGTGGTGGTGGCGTAAAGTTGAGTCCAGATCTTCTGTCCAATTTTTATGGTGTCTTATTGTGTCCAGTGAATCTCAGCCATTCATTTATGGGGGTTCCACGTTTATTTATGTGGAGCCCACACGAGATCCGCATAAATAAATGACTGAGATTCACTGGACACAATAAAATACCATAAAACTGGACAGAGGATCTTGTTCCCGTAAAGTTCTCAGCTTGATAGCATCTAGATGGGGGATGAATAAACTTAATTTGCTAGCAACAGGGTGATGGTTAACTAGGATAGAAGTTGCCTAAGTTTTGAAAAAAAAAAAAAAGGATGGAAGTTGCCTAGAGGTGGGTAGTACTCCTTTTTTTGTTCCTCAGTATAATCATTGTCTCCCCTGTGGTGATGATGATGGTAGGTATAAGAGTGGTGGTTACGAGGGAACTCCAATGATTTTGTGTTGGTGTAGGAGATGTAAAGAGAGGATTGTACAATGTTATTTTGATAGATGAGTTAGTTGTTTTACTTGAGACTATATAGTGAGGACATGTACACTACTGATGAGGATTTTCAGGGAGTTTGGAGTCCTGTTGGAAAGAGGAAACAAGATGAAGATACCTGTTAGGAGCTTTATTGACTCCACGACTATTGCGAAAATGGGATTGAGGAATCTGGACAGATCTGAAGCAGATTCTCAAAGGAAATCAAGAACTGAGGGGGAGCGGACAATGAAGAAATCTCCTTCGAAGAGTTCTCAATCCCAAACCAGCAAAAACAAGCCTACAGCTGGAAGAAGGAAAACATCTGAAGAAACCGTGAGAGAGAAGAATACCTCTCAACAAGAAGGTGGCAGGGTGCAAGTGATAGCAGAAGGAACTCTGAAACGAAAAGGGGAGACACTTCTTAGTGACATACCAAAACAAACAAGAAGATCACCTAGAATTCGAACCTTGCGATAGCAAGAAGAAAAGAAATCCAGAGAGTTGAATCAAGTTGAAAACTCTGAGTTACGAGCACCAAGAGCTACAAGATCTTTAGTCTCAATCTTACGAGAAGATTTAGCAAATCAGGCTAAAGAAATTGAAAGAAAAAGGAAATTGGAGCTTAAGAAGCAAAAGCAAAAATCTCAAAAGTCTCCAAGGTTGATTGAAGCTGGAGAGCTAGAGAGACGTACTCTTACTCCGGAGATAGCCAGTCAGAGGAAGGCTACTCCCAATGTTGTTCAGGAGGAGAATGTTGTTCAGGAGATGGCGACTACTACTGCTGAGGAAGCTCATCAGGAGGAAGTTATTCCTACTGTTGGTCCAACTGACCAATAAGAAGAACTCAGCTTGGTCCCAGTGAATACTCCTTCACTATTGGCAGAAGTGAGCTAGGTTCCTGTGCCTACCTCACCACAATCAACAAAACCTATTCTGGAACAGGAGGATATATCTCGACCTCTGACGAAAGAAGATTTGGAAGTCAGGGTGGTTGAAGAAATCCAACTTGTAAAGAAGAAGAGCACTTCTCTGATCATCAAGGATAGCCCACAAAGATCAACAATGGTACATTTTTAACCAATTTTGGTAAATGACAGTACCATGCATCTGTTAAAGGAAGACGAGAAGAAGATGTGTGTAAGACTAAGGCATGAAGGAATGACGCCTTATCCTCTGCAGCCAAAAGAGAGACACACTATCTTCCCTATAACAGAGCACACCGTATTCAAAATTGTGTCGGATATTCAAGCATCACGTCCTATTGTACGCAATATGGACAATGGGGAAGGAAAAATTGTACCCAGAGGAGGTACCAGGTGATCTGTCCGCAGATTAGATTGAAGAAGAAGTGCGTCTTATAGATGAAGCGTGTTTTGAAGCGGGATATCTAGAGAAGAAGATGACGGGAATGTGCATCCCTCATCATATCTCAGACGATCCAAGAACAAGTGGAAGTCAGTCAATGATAAATGAATCTGGTCCAGTAGGGGGAAGACTAACTGAAGGACAGCTCAACACCATCAGGATTGGAGATTTTAACTGCTTGATTAAATCTCTTTTGAAGGTGATTATGCGTTGTAGACCATTGTGGAATATCTCCTCAATTGACGAAGTGTTACCCTTGCTAGGAAGACCACTCAGAAGACTACCAGTTCCTGACGACCTAGATCTTCCTATTCCCAACCTACCTGTTCAACCTCCAACCCTACAGATCATTGAAGCCAGTGTTTCATCTTCAGACGCATATAATACAACAGTTGCTTTTGAAGAAGAACCACCAAAAGAAGATGATCAACCGACAAATGCACCTGACTTACAAGCTCAAGTAACAGATCTTGTCAAGGAAGTCAAGAAGCTTAAGAAGATGATGAAGAAGCTTATGCAGCATTTTCGTTATAATCATTTTTTATTAATAACAAATAAGGGGAGAAGAAAAGAGGACAGAAGAAACAGAAACAGGGGGAGAAGTGAAAAGGAAGAAGAGAAGAAAAAGGAAGAAAAATCTTGTATTTCTTACCTCTGTATTGTTGGCAATAATCTGTAAAGCTTTTCGTGTTTTTAATAAAGGTATTTGTTATCATCAAAAAGGGGGAGATTGTTAAGTCAAAATGACTTTACGATTAATAATTTTGATG
>JAOQMQ010000006.1:16484271-16497239 GCA_027563845.1 Erythroxylum subrotundum
ATTTATTAAAGAAAGATTTTCTAATTAATTAAAAAAATCAAATTCTAAATAAATAATTTAAAAAATTCTAAATTAAATTTAAAAGTGATTTGTTTAATTTTGAAATTAATTTGCTTTTAAGATGAGAAAATAGTTTTCTAATTAAGAAAAAGTGATCTATAATGATATTAGAAATAGTAATTTTTAATTAGATTAGAAATAGTTTTCTAATTGGGTTAAAATGTTTACTTACATATTTTTAAAAAGGAGATTTTCTAAATTATAATAAGTAAAATTATAACTTATTGAAAATTGTTTTCAATTAAATTTTCGTTATATGAGTCGAGATAATTGGAAATAGTTTCTAATTGAATTTGAAAATTGCTTTCAAATCAAATTAAATTTTTATTTGGAATAGGAATTTATTTTATTAAGGAATCAATGCGTTTAATCTAATTTAATTTTCCAAGGAGATGGAAATATTATTTTAGATTATAAGGATCAATAACTAGACTCAAATGAAGCTTGAAGTTTTATGTATATAATTTGATTATGAGTGTATATGTTGCATACTTTGTTTATATTTTTAATATATATATATATATATATATATATATTGTCTGCATGTTAAATTGTATGTTTTTATATGTGTTATATTTTACATGCAATTTTGTGTTTGATGAGATTGATGAAATTAAATCTCTCGTTAAAATATTAAGTACACATTGAGAACGTAATTGTTGGCTTCCACTATTATACGAATAAACTAGAGTTTTATTTATTGCTAAGCCTATTGAGCAAACTCAAGGTCACTTTAAACTGAATATGTTTAGTCTTATGGTAGTGGGTTCTACTTAACTAAATTTGTGTTATTTGGATGAGCAAATATATGATCACATAAATTTAGAAGCAGAGTTAGAAATCACATATAAGATATGTTTTGATAATAGTTGTCACCTAACGGATCTAGGAGTCACATGAGATGTGATTGATAAAGTTGTTATCTACCTAATTTAAGTTTAGTTGATTTGTTGAGTAAACTCAAGATTAACTATATTTTAATGGGATCATATCCCACTAGAAAGCTTAGAGTAATCGTTCCGAATAGTAGTGAGGACTATAATTTCAAATAAAATTGTGAGAGTAACCAAATACATGATTAATGTCCTAATCTCATTTGGTAGTCATGACATATAATTAATTACTTGTTTTTCTTACATTTATTTTTTTGAGTTCAATTTACCATGTTTAGTATAATTAATACTAAGTTAGTGAACTAAATTTCTTAGACAAAGGTTATATTTGAGAAGATTTCTCAAAGTTAAATAGAAAATTGTATGCTCAATATTATGTTATTTTGCTATAATCCCTATTGAGGATTTGATGACAAAGTTTGAGAGATATGTCAAAATCATATAAATGACAAAATATAATGACATTTTGAGTTGACTAATGTCTCATAAACTTTGGTGACAATATGTAAGATGTATGTCAACACCATGATAACAAGATGCAAGAGGTTGCATAGAGTATAGCTAAAATGTATAGTGCCTTATTAAAATTGTTCTACTTAATTTATCATACTAAAAACATAAACATGGACATCAATTAAAGGCATTTGTTATATTATAATAATAGTTGTCATAAGAAGAAAAATGATTGCATGACTTTTCTTGCCTATACGAGATATGATAGCGACCATATGTATTTATAGTTCATGCTTAAGAGTATTTGATACTGAATTTAAATTCAACATTATTATAATGTTCAATGCATAATAAGAAATATATTGTTGAGTAAAAGTAGTTGATCCAATTTTATGCAAATAGTTTGTATGTGTTGGATCAAAGGAGACTTATGCTTAACAAAAGTAACAAGAATTAGCTGAGACTATCCTTTTATGTTATATTGGTTAAATCAATATAACGAGAATCATAAAGTTACATATAAGGATATGTGTATCCTTTTGATTATGAGTTGTATGAAGCTTGTGAAACTTGTCAAGTTAAAGAATAACCAAATCAACCTTTGGTGAAAGGATAATGATGGTAATAAATTATTAAATCTTATACATGCGATGTTTTGGATGGAATAACAATTCATGAAAAGAAAATACTTACATTTCATTATATTACTAATGAGTTTATGTGATATAGTCATAGGTATTAAATGCAATAATGATTTAAAAATTTGAAAAGTTGAAATTGTTTAAATCTAAATAAAAATTAAGGATTGAGAATGTTGAAGCATTTCAATGAGATTGATTTGTTGAGTTTTAAAATTTTAGTTTTCTATAGGAAATGAGTTTCTCTAGTGAATATATTCACAATAAAATTTCATAAAAGTATGAATTTATGTAAAGAGGAAAATACAATATGATATATTGTATAGTGTAATATTTATTTCTTCTATAGCTATGCCTAGTGCAATGACTTACCTTCAATATTTCCAATTGAACGAATTAGCAAGATTTCATAATATATATGAAACACTAAGTCTGAAAAAATCAAAGTTTAGAAATAAACTGGATAATAAATGGTTATGAGACATCCAAAAGGTTGGATATAATCTTGTAGACCTATTGAACAAATTGTTTGTTTCAATGTATACTTATAAGAGAATGATTCTCAAGATAAGTAGTGAGAGTAAGATGAAATTTGAAAGTTCAAATCTCATGATAGTACATCCAATTAAAACTATTGTCTTTATTGATACATTGATGTATAGTTGAAAGGCTAAGAGATATTGAAAGATTCGCTTTCTGAATGAATTCAAATAGTTTGTTTTAAGATGATTGTGAATTTATCATGTCTATAAGAAGGTTAGAGGAAGTATAGTTGTCATATTCAGTAGGAGGATGTGAAAACATATTGCTTATAGAGAACAACAATTATAATTTTCAATTGTTGAAAGTATACTTATCTAAGGACAACTTTTGTTGGATATAAAAAAGTAACAACTTAATTCTAGGAATTAGATTTTTAGAGATAGATTGGAAGTTGTTCACCTATTCGAAGTCTGAGCACATAGATAATATACTAAAGATGTTTAGTATTTGAGATATCATATACTTGTGAAGTATTAAAGATATCCATTATTATAAGAATAAGTAAATATTTGAGCTCAAGATGATAAGGATATAAATTTAGAAGTAAATCCTAATTAAGGTCTATTCACTTAGAACAATATCATTCAAGATTGGAAAAGTTCCAATGTAGCAATGGTTATTAATTAAGCCCTAACGCATTTTTCATTTATTGGAAATGATTATTTAGATCAACAAGTTCTTTAGTGAACTTGATATAACTCCTTGCATTATTCAAGATAGTAAATGTGTGAGTGCTTGTTAGAGAACAAGTTCACTGAACTAACCTGATATGAGAAATCCATTTGGAACATTACTTACATTTCTATGGAAATTTTCATTGTGATGATTGTAGAAGTGATTTTTTGACTTGAGGTCTCCAAAGTTATCTTATACAGGAATTGCTACGTTTTGATACTACTTATGACCTATTTAATCAAAGGTCGTTCAGTCGATAGTCATTAGATATAACATGAACTATATGAAGGTAGTTGAGTGATCAAGATACGATTCATTACCCTAAAGTAATTAGGAAAAATGTTTTATTGTTCTAGATTAGTATTAATTCGAGAAATCCTTGACCAAGGTGAAATGTCATTTTGTAAATAGTTTACAAATATCATTAATTGAATTAATAGCTAATGATAGAGAAATAATGTGATTTGATTCAAAATAGAGTAGATATTAATTACATGTTCTATGTTTAATCGAAACATTGTATAATGAAATGATTCAATTATACAAAAAAAATTATGTATAAAAAGGCTAGTCAAAATCACTTTGACATTTCTAATTATTTAGGTGGTCATGATGTGTTGCTAGATGTCAATCTTGATCTATGATTATAAATTGTTTAATTGGAGAATTAAAGATAAATTAAAAAGAGTTTAATTTATCTAATTCTAATTATGTATTAGAATTATAATATATAATCATTGTCAACATATTTGAGAACCTAATAGGTCTCACATAAAGAATGAGTTGAAAGAGCAAAGATATTTTAAAAAAGTTAGACTTGATTATAAAGTCTGAGAAATTTTAAGATTAAATATGAGATGTTTAATAAATAAAGATCAATATGAGATATTGGATTTTATTTGGGGATAATTGGTATTTAATTAAAATTATTTGCAATTTTAATTAAAGTTTAATTGAAATTAAATTTTAATTTCATTTAAATTACTAAAATGTCCAAAATTTATTATCAATATACTTAAGCTATAATAACATAATTATTAGTTTAGTAACAAACTTCTAGCTTATATATTTTAAAAAATCAACATAATTACTTACTTTATTTATGTCTTTTTTCCAAATATAATCTACTTCATTTTTTCAAGTAATTTATATATTCAAAAATATAATAAGGAAAAAAAATTTCAAGATTACAAATAAAGAGTATGTGCAAGGATTATATAATGAAATAGATAAAAACAATTTTGAGGTGAAGTAAGTATTTTAGTCAATTTTTGCTCATGCTTTTGTATCTCTTTTTATGAGTGTATTTATCATGCCATTGTCTTGAAATCATCTTCATAATTGCATTTCTTCAGGACATCAAATCATAATAAAAAATTTAATATGTTATCTAATAATAAAAATTAATATTTCCATTTATTACATTTTTTCTTCCATTTAAGTCATGGCATACCTGAACTACCCATCAAACACATATATGTTGGTTTATGCCCTATAGCCAATCGGTTTGGTTGCGATTTAGTGACAAATATTTAAAGACATTCTTTATCTTGTACATGTTTATATGTATATGGTAAAGTCTATGGGATAATTATATATTACAAATGAAATTATAATAAGATTATAATTATGAGGTTCATATTGTATTTATGTATTATTCCTAAATTATTCCTAGTCAGTGTTCTATTAAGACTGAACATTAATAGAGCGTAACAAGACTAGAACACGTTATGTTTTTCCTTATGAAGGAAGTAGTCAATCTCATAGGTTAAAGTATAGAGATACTTAAATAAGCGTGTGGGTGCTTGTTAGAGAACAAGTTCACTAAACTGACTCGATATGAGAAATCTATTTGGAATATTACTTCTATGTCTACGGAAATTCTCATTGTGATGATTATATAAGTGATCATTTGACTTATATAGAGGTAGTTGAGTTATCAAGATAAGATTCATAACCCTAAAATAATTAGGGAGAATGTTCTGTTGTTCTCGATTAGTATTAATTCGAAAAATCCTTAAGCAAGGTGGAATGACAATTTATAAATAGTTTACAAATGTTACTGATTGAATCAATAACTAATAGCAAAGAACTAATATGATTGGACTAAAAAAGAGTAGACATTAATTTTATATTATGTCTAATCAAAACATTATATGATGAAATGATTTAATTATATGAAGAAATCATGAACGAAAAGGTTAGTTAAAATCACTTTAACATTCCTAAATATTTGGGTGGTCATAATGTGTTACTAGACGCCAATCTTGATTTATGATTATAAATTGTTTAGTTGGATAATTAAAGATAAATTAAGAGGAATTTTAATTTATCTAATTCTAATTATGAATTAGAATTATGATTTATAATTATTATCAACATATTTGGGAACCTATTGGGTCACACATAAAGAACAGGTTGAAAAGAGCAAAGATATTTTCAATAAAGTTGGACTTGATTGCAAAGTTTGAGAAACTTTATGATTAAATATGAAATATTTAATAAATAAGGATCAATATGAGATATTTAATCTTATTTGGGCATAATTGATATTTAATTATAATTAAAGTTTAATTGAAATTATAATTTAATTTCAATTAAATTACTACAACGTCCAAAACATATATAAATAAGCTTAAGCTCTAATGGAATTAGCATTTGTTGCTTAACCCTCTCTATAAGAGTTACATAGTTTTCTCAACCTATTTTGTGGATACTATTAGAAACCAGACACTTGTGTGACTACGGTGGTTGAAATAAATCAATTTTGAAAACAGTTTTAAGGATGCGACAAGATAAGGATCAAGCTTTGGAATAAGGTATAAATTATAATTTATGTTTTATTATCATTATATGTTAGTTATTTTATAGAATTAAAGTGATTTTGGTTTTTGAGAAATCAAAATATGAAAAAAAAAATTGTAATTATTTCGCTACGATCGGGATCGGATCCCATCTTGATTTTCCAATAGTGGTATTAGAGCTGAGTTTAGTTATATAATTTGATTAAAATATATTTGATTGTTGTTAATTAATTTTCGAATCAAAATCATAATTGTTGCACGAGTAAACAATATGAAAAGTTTAGATTGAGTATTTTAAAACTCTTTTGTTTAATTTAAAATTGAAAAACTGCTTTTTTTTAAAACACATCCAAAATTCATAATATGATAAATAAGCTTTTGGGTTTTGGAAACCCATCAAAATCAAAACACTCATGACCTGGAATGATTATCTAGAAAAACCATGAAGACCATAATTATTCTAGAATTATGGAATTAGGTTTGAGAACAATGTGGATGTATTGTTTGTGGTTTTATGTGATTTTTTGTGTGTGGTTGGCTTGCATTATTGTTGAGTTTTTACGTTAAAAAGTTATGAGACACGGACGATTTGGGATGCGTTTTGTGTATTTGTTTGCAATGTTGCGTTTCGTTGTCGAATAAGGCAGCTGGGATTTCTTATTGATGTGGCTGTCAAAATAAGGAGCAACGTCAAGCAATAATGTTGTCTGAGATTATGGCTTCGTTTAGCGGCTCCCATGTGGGAGCAATTTCTAGATAGTAGTGTAACGCGGTAGATGCTAATAACAAGGAGCAACCGGAGGCACAAGGAAGCGTGGTGGATGTCAACGGTGCAAGAGTGGTGATGACAACAAGAAACAATGCAAAAACCTTACTTATGAAAAAATGATGCATGCACCCCCAACATTTAGGAGCGCATCTGTATCAAATGTTGATGATGCGTGTGATGCACGTGCCAGTCAACGTTCTATATTGAGTGTGGCACGTTATGGAATGGGTTCTGGTGCATGCAGTGCATATGCTAGATAGTCTCCCATAATTGTTTTTTGATTTTTTAGGTGTTTAAAGCCTTAAATTTAATTAAATTAGTTTAATGGAGATTAAATCAATTTAAATTCTTAATATAATTGGAAATAGTTTCCAATTGGATTTGAAAATTGTTTTCAAATAAAAAAATTCTATTTGGAATAGAAACTTAGTTTATTTAGGAATCAATGAGTTTAATCTATTTTAATTTTTTCGAAGAGTTGGAAATATTATTTTAGATTACAAAGATCAATAATTAGAATTAAACAAAGCTTGATGTTTCATGCATATAATTTGATTATGAGTGTATAAGTTGAAAACGTTATATATATGTTTGATATATATATTGGATGCAAGTAAAAATGTATGTTTTGTATGTGTGATATTTTACATGCAATTTTGTATTTGATGAGACAAACAAAATAAATCCCTTATTAAAATATTAAGTACACGTTGAGAACGTGATTGTTGCCTTTCATTGTTATAAGAATAAACCAGGGTTCTGTTTATTGTTACGCTTATTGAGCAAACTCAAGGTCACTTTAACCCAAATATGTTTAGTCTTATGATAGTGTGTTCTATTTAACTAAATTAATGAGATTTGAATGAAAAAACTCATGATCACACAAATTTAGAGGTAGGGTTAAGAATAACAAATAATATATGCTTTGGCAACAGTTGTCACCCAACAGATCTAAATCATATGTGATGTGATTGATAAAGTTGTTATCTACCTAATTTAAGTTTAGTTGGTTTATTGAGAAAACTCAAGATCAACTATATTTGAATAGGATCCTAACCCACTAGAACAATTAATCTTTCTCAATAGTAGTAAGGATGTTATTTCCAATAAAATAGTTGGAGTAACCAAATATATGATTAAAATCCTTATCTTTTGTTTTGAGTGAAATTTATCTTGTTTAGTATAGTCGATACTAAGTTAGTGAACCAAATTTCTTAATCATAGGTTATATTTTGGAAGAGTTCTCAAAGTTAGAAAAGAAAATTATGTACCCATTATATTATTTTACTATAATCCCTTTGGGGATTCGACAACAAAGTTTTAGAGATATGTTAAAATCATATAGAAGACAAAATGTATTAACAGGTTAAGTTAACTAATGTATCATAAACTTTGATGACAATACGTAAGATGTATGTCAATACCATGATAACAAGATGCAAGAGGTTGCATAAAGTAGAGTTGAAAGGTATAGTACCTTGTTGGAACTGTTCCACTTAATTTAGCCTACTAAAAGTATAAATATGGACAACAATTAGTGACTTTGTTATAGTATGATAATAGTTATCATAAGAAGAAAAATGATTGTATGACTTTTCTTGACTATACGAGATATAATAAAGATCGTATCTATTTCTAGTTCATGCTTACGATTATTTGATACTAAATTTAGATTCAACTTTACTATAATGTTTGAAACATTATAAGAAATAGATTGTTAAGTAAAAGTAGTTGATCTAATTTTATACAAATAGTTTGTATATGTTGGATTAAATGAGACTTATGCTTAACATAAGTGGTAAGAATGCAAAGTTGAATAACTGAGACTATTTTTTTATGCCATGTTGGTTAAATCAACACAACAAGAATCATAAAGTTACATACAAGGATATATGTGTCCTTTTGATTATGAATCATATTAAACTTGTCTTGTTGAAGAATAACCAAATCAATCTTTAGTGAAAAGATGATGATGGTATTGAATTGTTAATTCTATACATGTGATGTATTGAATGGAGTAACAATTCATAAAAGGATAATACTTATATTTCATTAGATTACTAATAACTTTATGTGATATATCATATTTATTAAATGAAATAATGATATAAAAATTTGAAAAGTTTAAAATGTTTAAATCTAAATAGAAATTAAGCATTGAGAATGTTGAAACATTTCGATGAGATCGATTTATTAAGTTTTAAATTTTTGGTTATCCATCGGCAATGAGATTCTCTTGTGAATACCTTCATAACTAAATTCATAAGAGTATGGATTTATGTAAGGAGGACAATGCAATATGAGATATTGTATGATGAAATATTATTTCTTCTCATATTGCATGAGGAAATATTATTTCTTTTATAGCGATGTCTTGTACAATGACTTACCTTTAATAATTCCAATTGAATCAATTACCAAGATTTTATATTAGATATGAAATTCTTAGCCGTTAAAAGAGTCAAATATATTGATTTAGGGATATGATGCTTGGTAGAAGCATATATTATTCATTAAGTTTAAAACTAAAATGAATAATAAAAGGTTATGAGATATCCAAAAGATTGGATATAATCTTACAGACCTATTGAACAAATTGTTTGCTTCAATGTATAATTATAAGAGAATGATTATCAAGATAAGTAGTGGGAGTAAGATGAAATTTGAAAGGTTCAAATCCCTTGAAAATACATCCGGTTGGAACTATTGCCTTTATTGATACATTTAATGTATAGTTGAAAAGCTATGAGACATTGAAAGATTCATTTTCATGATGAATTCAGAATGTTTATTTTGTACATGATTGTGAATTTATCATGTCTATAAGAAAGTTAGTAGGAGTATAGTTGTCCTCTTCAGTGGGAGTATATGGAGACATATTGCTAATAGAGAACAACAATTCTAATTTTAAATTGTTGAAAATATAATTGTCCAATAACAAATCTTATTGGATATGAAAAGGTAACAACTTAATTTTTGGAATTAGATCTATAGAGAAAGATTGGAAGTTGTTTACCTATTATACGTCCAATTAGATAGATAACATACTAAAGATGTTTAGTATTTGAGATATCAGATATTTGTGAAGTATTAAAAATATTCATTATTCTATATATGAGTTGATATTTGAGTTTAAGGAGATAAGGGTATTTATTTTATAAGTAAATCCTAATTAGGGTCTATTTTACTTAAGAACAATATCATTCAAGATTGGAAAGGTTCCAATGTAGCAATGGTTACTAATTAAGTCATAATACATTTTTCATTTAGTAGAAATAATTAATTGGATTAATAAATTCTTTAGTGAACTTGATATATTTTCTTGCATTGTTCAAGACAGTAATGTACTGTGGAACATTATAGCCATTGGGCGTGTCAAAGGAGCTAAGGTCTCATTAAAGATTCAATGATTTATTTGGGCAAAATTTCTTAATTATGATGATAATTAAGATAGAAGTTGTAAGATTTAAGCAAGTGCTCACTATAGAGAATTTAGTAGAATTCTCTCTTTAAGTCACTATCTTAGTAGTAGCATGATCATTATATAGTGATATGGTATATCATACTTAAACAATTGGCTTAGTGCAAGTGGGAGACTGTTGGTTTATGCCCTAAAGCCCAACTGTTGGTTTATGCCCTAAAGCCCATCAGTTTGGATGTGGTTTATTGACAATTATTTAAAGGCATTATTTATCTTGTACGTGTTTAGATGTATGTGGTAAAGTCCATAGAATAATTATACTTTGCAAATAAAATTATAATGAGATTATAATTATGATATTCATATTGTATTTATGTATTATTTCTAAATTGTTCTTAGTCATTTTTCTATTAAGACTGAGCATTAATAGAACGTAAAAACGCTAACACAAGTTACGTTTTTCCTTATAAAGGAAATAGTCGATCTTCTATACTAAAGTATAGAGATACTTAAACAAACGTGTGCGTGCTTGTTAAAGAACAAATTCACTGAACTGACCCGATATGAGAAATCCATTTGGAACATTACTTGTAGTCTATCAAAATTATTATTGTGATGATTGTATAAGTGATTCTTTGACTTGAGGTCTCCAAAGTTATCTTGCATAGGAACTACTACATTTTGATAATACTTATGACCTATTATAATTACGTGTCATTTAATTGGTAGTCATTAGATATAGCATGAATCATATAGAGGTAGTTGAATGATCAAGATAGGATTTATCACCCTAAAATAATTAGGAAGAATGTTCCGTTGTTCTCGATTAGTATTAATTTGGAAAATCCTTGGTCAAGGTAGAATAACACTTTATAAATAGTTTACAAATGTCATTAATTGAATCAATAACTAATAATGGAGAACTAGTATAATTGGGCTAAAAAAGAGTGGACATTAATTCCATATTATGTCTAATCAGAACATTATATGATGAAATGATTGAATTATACGGAAAAAATAATGCACGAAAAGGTTAGTCAAAACCACTTTGACATTCCTAAATATTTGGGTGGTCAAAATACATGACTAGATGCTAATCTTGATCTATGATTATAAATTGTTTAATTGGAGAATTAAAGATAAATTAAGAGACGTTTTAATTTATCTAATACTAATTATGAATTAAAAAATTATTACCAATATGTTTGAGAACTTAATGAGTCACACATAAAGAACAGATTGAAAAGAACAAAGATATTTTTAATCAAGTTGGACTTGATTGTAAAGTTTGAGAAGCTTTATGATTAAATATGAGATATTTAATAAATAAGAATCAATTTGAGATATTCTATCTTATTTGAATATAATTGGTATTTAATTAAAATTATTTATAATTCTATTTAAAGTTTAATTGAAATTAGAATTTAGTTTTAGTTAAATTACTAAAATGTTCAAAGTTTATTAAAGATAGGGCTAAGCTCTAATAAAGTTAGCATTTCTTGCTTAATTCTCTCTATAAGAGTTACAGAGTTCTCTCAACTTATTATGTGGGCGCTGTTAGAGGCTGGATATTAGTGTGGTTATAATGGTTGAGATGGATCAATTTCGAAAATGGTTCTAGGGATATAACAAGATAACGATCCAGTTTTAAAATAAGGTACAAATTATAATTCATAATTTATGTGTTAACTATTTTACAAAATTAAAGTGATCTTGATTTTTGAGAAATTAAAATATAAAAACTTTTTGTAATTATTCTGCTGGGGTTGGGATCAGATACCGTCTCGACTTGATGTTCGAACTAAAATGCATTAAGAGACAGGGACTTGATGTTTGAACTAAAATACTGAAGATTTACTACCCCATTCAATGTTATCTACATGAGTCAACCTTAAGACTTTATTTTGGTGGATGATATTCCACATCAAGCTTACTTTGGAAAGCATAGCGCACAGGTTAAATTTAAATTAAAAAGGAAATTGTTTAATATGCGTGGGCACAATCTATCACATAAATATGTTGAAGAGAGAGAAAACAGTAATAAGGTTATAAATTATAATCATTCCTGAGTAATTACAATCGAGATTTGTGACTTTTTCATTACCCCAAAAAAATTTAATAATTAAACAACACAAAAGTCAATCTTTGAAAATTACTTTTTTCGTAAAGACCAGATTCATTAGATGAATAGAATACATATTCTCCCAATCTTATTATTCTGAGATGAAGCCAAAAATCCGGAAGAACAATTAAAAAGCTTGTAACCCCACAACTTAGTCCCAAAATGAAGGGAAAGAAGAAACATTTTAAAAGGCTGATTAAGACCAAACAAAACAATAGTAATAATTGTAAGGATGAGGGCATTCAATTTTAATATAATCGTATTCATGGGATTGGGACATTGCCTTTTGCCCCAATTGACCAAATCACATATCTCTCTTCTCACATTCGCAACCAAACCAAGCAATGTCTTGCTTTATGCTCAAAAGTGTTGATGCCAATCACTCTCCCATTGCATTATATATGCTTTATTATCACAATTGAAATCAAAGGTAATACCATTTCTGTTTGTAATTAAAAATTAGTATTTTATGAACTGTTTGAAATGTGTCAATAGTTGCTTTAGCAGATTTGTAAATGAACTGTTTGAAATGTCATTTGTTAATAACAATGTAACTATTTGAAGATTCATATCTTCAGTCTCGTTTTTTT
>JAOQMQ010000006.1:16497339-16509840 GCA_027563845.1 Erythroxylum subrotundum
AAATGAACTGTTTGAAATGTCATTTGTTAATAACAATGTAACTATTTGAAGATTCATATCTTCAGTCTCGTTTTTTTAAATATTCTAAAAAGTACGAACACGCGACACGATACGAACACGAATACAAGAATACATCAATCTCTAAAATTTGGTGGACACACACACACACACATATATATATTATAAAATTTAGAATTAAGAAAAAAATTTAGAATTTATAATATGATATATATTGATTTATGTGTTTCAAGATTTCCAATATCTTAATAATTCATACATATTTTGTACTTTATAAATTTCTTAAAAAAAACATAAAGTATATATATGCACTCTTTGTAGTCCGTGCCTCTTAGAAAATATTACATATTATTGCAAACTAGGAACTATTAACTACCAGTATTTACTTAAAATAGCAAATTTGTTGTTAGCTCAAAATGTACAAGAATCGAGTTCACCCACAGCAAGAGGATTGTTTTTCTTACTTCCAAAACCAAAAAGAGAAGAAGATTGTTATTCTTTCGCGTTCTGATCCTATGCACTCTGCAGGCCTTTCGCCGTCTTCTAGGTCCACTTGGCTTCTTTGCCTGAAACTGGATCGTTTTTGCATACTTTTAAAGATTGCATTTTGGGTAACCTCGTTTTACAACCGGCTTTCACGTTTCCAATGTAGGTGGAGTAGAGTAGTTTTGCTGATTCGAGGAGGGCTAGTTTTATTATTCGGTTTTCTTTGTACTTGATTCGAGGATTTTTAACTGAATTATTAAAGATGTTTTCTTTTACTGTCAATTAGTTTCCATAATCTGAGATCTGGTAGTTTCTGCAGCTTAATAAAGAAAAGGTTTGACTGATACTTTCAAAGAAGGTGGTGTCTATACTTCTATTACCTTTGCTAGCTAACCAGCACTTTGCTCACAGTCATGTCCTTTTCTTCCAAGATTATGTTGCTTCCTTTAGGTTTTTGGATTGTACTAAGGCCTAAATGTGAGTAGAAAGATGTCTATAATGCCTAGCTGATTTGCTTTAAGTCATTATCTGCAGAAGAAACCCTTTCCAATTTCGCCATGCCTTTGTCTGAACTACTATATCGACTTGCTAAAGGAAAGCTTGAATCTTGTCAAGAGAAAAGTCTCGTAAGCTCAACTGATATATCTTCTGTGTAAGTTACCACTTAATGGTTCATATTCTTCTGCTGATAAAAAATCGCGTTTGACTTCTCATTGATTTTCCTTCTCCTTTTGGGTTTTTCTTGTTTAATGTGTTTCATCGCAGGGCTGAGAATGACTTTCATGAGCTGGTTTGGGAAAATGGTCAGATTCAATCCAGCAAAACTAGAAAGATCCAAGCTTGCAACAACTTATTGTCTCAAAACCTCCAGATTAGAGATAACGATACTGGAGATGGGACTAATTCAAAAACTAGAAAGTTTCCTCTGCTAAATGAAGTTCAAATGTTGATGCCCTCAGCTGAAATGGCCTTGAAACAGGATGATGATATGGTACCTTGGTTGAGTTATCAAATTGACGAGCCTGTGCAACATGATTATGATTCTGAGCTTAGGCCTGAATTATCAGTAGTCACTGGAAACTCCTCCCCAAATCATTTTTCATCGTTTGCTGAGAGAAGTAATCGCAGTGGCCCAGTTATGGATTCTATGCATAATGATTTGAGGTTAGAGCAAGATAATGGTACAAAATTTTCTTCAGCAGATGGAAACGGTTCTACTTCTACTCAATCATGTCCCTCACTCTCTCAACATCAGACATCATTTCCATACTTTAGATCCAGAGTTTTGGGTAACAATGGTGATAATATAGGCAATGACACCCATCTTACTGGAAATGATGTCTGTGTTGTAACTTCAGGAGGTGGATTCCCTAGCATAAAGACGCCGAAGAAGCAAGATCTCGAACCAACTTCAACTTCTTCCAGCTTGGTTAATTTCTCACATTTCTCAAGGCCCGCTGCTCTTGTTAAAGCAAATCTTTATAGCATTGGCATGACGGCCAATTTAGGAGCAGGAAGCATGGAAAGAACAGGCAGTAAGGACAAGTTCTTCATCACTAGTGATAGTAATCGTGCTCAATACACGCTCATTGATTCATGTAGTGGTTTACGGAAACAAAATAGGTATCTTAGCCACCCTGTTATAATGTCACCGAAGATCAATGCTAAACAGCTGGAGGCAAAGCTTCTCGAGGAACCTGCCCATATTGAACAACCTAAGGCTGTGGATCAAGATGACTCTAAGAAAGACGAAAACGTCTGCCCAAATTCTGCTGAGGGTGCTAGAAAGGAATTCACAGACAATGAAAGGAGTACAGAACCTGCTGTTGCTTCTTCTTCCGTTTGCTCAGGTAACAGTGTAGAGAGAAATTCAGATGATCCAGCTCGGAATTTGAAGAGAAAATATCTCGACCACGAGGAGTCTGAAGGACCTAGTGAAGTAAGCTGAATATCAATGTCATATTTCTTATTTTCTTTGGACCTTAGAACACCATAACTCTTATTATTCAATGTGTCAGGATGCTGAAGAAGAATCAGTAGTTGCAAAAAAGGGAACTTCAGTTCGAGGGGGTACTGGCTCCAAGAGAAGTCGAGCAGCAGAAGTACATAATTTGTCTGAAAGGGTTAGAAACCTATGTATTTATAGAAATTCATATGCCCTGTTGTTTAGTTGTAATTTTTCCTAGTTTTGTAGTTCCAGTGGAGTTTCTGAATTGTTTCATCTGGACTTCACTGAAACAGAAGCGAAGGGATAGGATTAATGAGAAGATGCGTGCTTTACAAGAACTGATACCAAACTGCAACAAGGTGGAAACTTTATACCTTCTGCCAAACTTTCTCCACGGTCTTATAAAGTAGTATAGTTCTTTGCATCGAAATATAGGACAGGAACATTTGTGATGGAAAAATAAAAAAATTAATCTATTGTTGTGAAGTAGTTCATGAGATATAGATCTTAAGTTCATTGGAAATGTGAAACTTTTCGGACGCTTTTGTAAGCTGTACTTCTCCCTCGTATCCATGAAAGCTTATGGAACTTCTCCTTCAATTGACGCTTAGCATTTTGACATAATAAGGTGGACAAAGCGTCAATGCTTGATGAAGCCATTGAATATTTGAAAGCACTACAGCTTCAAGTTCAGGCAAGTCTTTTCCATCCATGTTAGTTTTGTTTGTCTTAGGTTTCATGAGCTGTACCGAGCCTAACAGGGTAGGCTTTCGAAACATGAGTTCATTTTGAGCTCAGTTGAGTTGAGCCCATTTTTTGAGAATTGATTGATCTAGCAGAAAACGTTTTCCTGCAGATTATGTCTATGGGATCTGGTTTGTATATGCCATCAATGATGATTCCTCCAGGAGTACCTCATGTCCATGCAGCTCATATGGCACATTTCTCTCCCCTGGGTGTTGGGATTGGAATGGATATGGCGATGGGCATACCTGAAATGAATGGTAGATCTTCCATTTGTTCAATGCTTCAAGTGCCTCCTTTTCATGGAGCACATTTCCCTCGGCCATTTCCATCAGTGCCAAGTGCTGTGCATAGCTTGGTAGGGTCTAACTGTCAGATGTTTGGTGTTTCTGGTCAAGGACTACCAATGCCATTTCAACCCCCTCCCATGATGCCAATGTCTGCAGGGCCTCTTCGAAGATCAACATTGGGATTGAATGTATGTGATATGTTTGGCTCGACAAAGAATCAGGACGCAACTGTACTCTCTACTGGTTCAAAGGATTTGATTCAGAGCTTGAACATGCAACCAGTTCAAAAAAAAAATGCCAACGAAAAGAATCAGATGGTTAGTAAATTATGCCAACAACATTGAAATTTGTTACTTGAGAGAATATAATATCCAACTGCAGCTCTTCGTCTGCCTATGTTTTGTTTTCCTATCTTTCTGTACATTTGTGAATTTTGCACTTGATGTTGGAAAAAGTGAATAAAGCAAGAGACAGAGCACATAAAGCCAAAAGAGAACTGGAGCTTTTTATTTCAACTGCTGCTTACAAATAAAACAAATGAGCGATGCCTATATATAGGCTTACAAAAAAAAACTGACACAGCAAAAGATCCGGGCATCAAACCCCACGACTAAACTACTTATTTGCAACAGCAAAAAAACCTGCTTAAATAAAGGAAACAAAATAACAAATTAGAGAAATACTCGTTCAACCTTTGAATCAAATTTCAACATTCCCCCTTGATTTGAAGTTGCAAATTCCCATAAATTTTTTGAAGTTCTCATGCTTTTCTAGCGGAATTGCCTTTGTCAGTATATCTGCAACTTATTCTTTTGTATTACAAGACTTCAACACAATTTCTTCATTGGTAACAAGACTCCTAATAAAGTCATAAAGAACATCTATGTGTTTTGTTCTGCTATGGTAGGCTTGATTCTTTTCCATTGCAATAGCTGACATACTATCACAGAAAATCTCTGTAGCTCCAAATTGCTTTTGATTGAAATCGACAAGAAGTCTCCTTAGTTAAACTGCTTGACTAGCTGATGTTGTTGCAGTAATATATTCAGCCTCTGATGATGATAAGGCTACCACCTCTTGCTTCTTTGAACCCCATGACTCCTAATCTAAGATCAAACAAGAAACCAAATGTGCTTTTTCTATCATCCATACAACCTACATGATCACTGTCAGTGTAACCTGTTAGTTTAAAATTTGATACCTTGGAATACCAAATTCCTAGCTTAGTAGTTCCTGCCACATATCTCAAAATTCTCTTTGCAGCTCTAAGATGTAGCTTATTTGGATTATGCATAAACTTGGACACAACTTCAACTGAGAAAGCAATATCTGGTCTAGTGTGGGACAAGTAGTTCAAACCTTCAACAAGACTCCTAAAATATATTGCATTTACAAATTCAGCACTATCATCTTGACTCAATTTTTTGTTCACATTCATGGGTGTAGCTTCTACTTTGCAATTCCACATATTGAATTTCTTTAAGAGATCCATTGCATATTTTCTTTGTGAAATAAAGATCCCATCAAAACCTTGTTTCACTTCAAGACCAAGAAAATAATGCAATAAACCTAAGTTTGTCATTTCAAATTTCTTCATCATGCAAGCTTTAAAATCAACAATTATCAACTCACTAGAACCCACATAAATCATATCATCAATGTAGAGACATACCACCAGAAATTCATCTTTACCATTCCTTTTTAGATAAAGCGTAGGCTCATTTTCACTTCTTTTAAATCCACTCCCCTGAAAAAAAGAATCAATTTTAAAATACCATACCTGTGGTGCTTGCTTTAAGCCATAAAGTGCCTTTTTTTAACCTGTACACTTTAGCTTCATTGCCACTAGCTACAAAACCTTCAGGTTGTGAGACATAAACTTCTTCTTCCAAGTCACTATTTAAAAAAGTGGATTTAAAATTAAATTGGTATACCGACCAATTTAATTGAGCAGCTAAGGCTAAAAAAGTTCCCACCGTTTCAAAGTGTGCAACTGGAGAAAAAGTTTCAAAGAAGTCCACATCTTGCTGTTGAGAATAACCCTTTACCACCAACCTCGCCTTGTGTTTTTGAGTGCTCCCATTTGCATGATATTTGGTTCTGAACACCCATTTGAGCCCACTAACATTCTTTCCTTCCGACAAGTCTACCAAATCCTAAGTCTGATTTTTTTGAATAGCCAACAACTCGTCTTCCATAGCTTTACACCATTTTTTCTCTTTTGCAGCTTCTTCAAAGCAAATAGGATTTGAAACAAGCAGAACAAAAATACAAGAATCATAAATATCCTGCAAGGATTTATAATTCCTTGGAGGAGTTTCACTTGATGAGCTTGAAGATGATGATTCATTGCTTGCAGAACAGATGAATTGCTCCTTCCAAGAGTACCGGAGCGGGAAATTGTTGGTGTTAGATTTAGCAGTGGTTCAATATTATCTTCTAACACTCGAATTTGCTCCTCCTTATTTTCTTCATTCCAAATCCATCTTGCATCTTCATTAAAAACTACATCCCTATTGATAGTTATCTTGCCACTAGTAGGATTATAAATCTTAAATGCTTTAGACTGAGAACAATAACCAACAAAGCTATATTTCTCAGATTTTTCATTAAATTTTCTAGAATGAGTTTTGATCAAAGCATAAGTTATACACCTAAAAACCTTTAAGTGGCTTACTGTTGGTTTTCTACCTGTCTAAGCCTCAAATGGTGTTTGATTACGAACAGCTTTTGTAGGAGACAAATTGAGAAGATAGACTGCTGTTGCAACAACTTTTTCCCAAAAATAAATAGTTAGACATTCTGCTTGAATCATGCTTCTAGCCATATCTACCATAGTTTGATTCTTTCTTTCAGCTACACCATTTTGCTCTGGAGTGTATGGTGCTGTAAGCTTCCTGCAAATCCCATTTTCCTCATAAAAAACATTAAAATCAGCTGAAACAAATTCACCTCCTCTGTCTGTTCTCAATTTCTTTATTAAAAGACCATTTTTTCTTTCCATAACTGCTCTGAACTTCTTAAATCTGTCAAAAGCTTCAAACTTGTTTTCCAGAAAATAAACCCAACTTATACGACTGTAATCATATGTAAATATTAGAAAATATCGAATACCACCAAGATATTCTATATTCATAGGTCCAAACAAATTTGCATGCAATAACTCAAGACACTTAAAGGCCCTCCAAGCCTTTCCTTTTGTTTTCCATAAACACATCCTTCACAAAAAACAAGATTCTCAAGTTTTGGCAAACCAAAAACCATTCCATTTTCACTCAACAACTTTAATCCGTTAATATTTCAGTTCCCATAATGTAAATGCCATAGTTGAGTCTCACTATCACCACTAGCAGCCATATCAAAATTCTCAATCATTGAAACTTCCAGAGGAAACGTTTTATTTTTAGCCATTGGATCTTTAGCAATAATTTGCCCAGATTTTTTTATCTTTAATAATGCACAAACCATTATCAAATAAAACTGAATAGCCACTAATCATCAATTGGCCAATGCTAAGTAGATTATGAGATAAACCAGGAACAAGCATCACATCTTGTAAAGTCTTAGCATTACCTTAACTAGTTTTAATGCTAATGGTACCTTTGCCTTCAACTCGAATCTTCTTGCTGTCTCCTAGCGTCACATCTGTTTTAGCAGACTCATCAAGCTTCTTAAATAATGACTTTGTTCCACACATACGATTAGAACAACGACTGTCCAAAAACCAAACATCATTAGATTGCTCCTTCTCACAAAAAAGAGCCATAAATAACTTATTCTCTTAATCGACTTCCTCTACAAAACTTGCTTGGTTTTTCTCATTGTTATTTTTTTTCCTAGCAATAAGCCTCTCTATGACCTGGTTTGTCACAGTAGTAGCATTTAAAGATCCTATTCTGCCTCTCTTCATTAAATCCGCTTCTTGCCTCTACCTCTTCCTTTCCCTCTTCCACGGATACCACTTCTGCCGCTACTACGTCCAGTAGCATGTTCGTGCATCTCCCCCTTCACTTGAAAAGCCTTTTCTTTATTCTTTTCATATGACTTGAGCAACCTGTCTTCATGAGCTTGCAAGGAACTCATTAGTTCATCAAATGAATAATTTGATAAATCATGAGCTTCCTCAATAGCAACAACAATATGTTCAAACTTTGGAGTAAGACTCCTTAAAACTTTTGCAAAAATAGTTTCTTCAGAAATATCTTCACCATACGACTTCATTTGATTAATAAGAGAAGATACTCTAGACAAATAAGTTTGAACAGGTTCATTACTTTTCATAGACAAAGTTTTAAATTCACAATGGTAAGTTTGCAATTTTACCGTCATTACCTTTGAAGAACCTTGAAACTCCTTCAAAATCTACCAAGCCTCCAACAATGTTGTTACTGTTGCAATTCTGGAGAAGATTGTTTCGTGAACAGCTTGTTGAATTAGGAATAAAGCTTTGGCATCCTTCTTTTTTACTTCTTTCAATCTTTCTTCTGCCTCTTCATCTGGATCTACTAGGTCCACGAAACCATATTCAACTAGATCCCAAAGGTCTTGAGACTTAAAAAGAGTCTTCATCTTAATACTCCAAAACTCATACTTTTCACTTGTGAAAATCGGTACAACTGGCTACGAAGATGATGAAAAAATGTTTGCTGCCATCTCTTCTTTTCCTCTCACACTCCACTTGTGTTTCCCGTTTAGTGCCACAAAAATAAAGTTTTGCTTAATACCCAACGGACCCAAACCTCATGTTTCACTCTATTGCCCAAAGGACCAAACCTGGCTCTGATACCAAGAATGTTGGAAAAAGTGAATAAAGCAAGAGATAGCTTTTTATTTCAACTAATGCTTACAAATAAAACAAATGAGTGATGCCTATATATAGGCTTACAGAAGAAAACTGACATAGCAAAAGATTCGGGCATCAAACCCCACGACTAAACTACTTATTTGCTATAGTAAAGAAACCTACTTAAATAAAGGAAACAGAATAACAAATTAGAGAAATACTCGTTCAACCTTTGAATCAAATTTCAACAGTTGATATTCGATAGTATACAGTTGGCAGACGTGGGAGGGGGATAAATATTGCTGAGGTCTTGGGATATTATTTTTTGTCAAACATATTAATGTTTGTTTGTTACATTTCTTGTTAACGTAAACTAGTTGCATTTGCACATTGACTATTAGCAAATGTACACTGTTATGCTAGTCTCAAGCAATAAATGAATATCTTGAAGATACTGCAAATCTCCAAAGCTACTGACAATGAGAACAAAAATTCAGCTGGTAAGTGCGCATTACTTAGTTACTTTATTCAACATACATGCTTTTACAATAAAAATGAATGGTTAAGTTATGTCAATATGCAGCAAGTACAATTGCAAATGTGATCTGATTCTTTGTGGAGGGATAATCCGTGTCTTGTTATGAAGATTATACAATATTTTGTGTTAGTGATAGCTCTAGGCAGGCTTGATTTTGGAAAAAGAGGTTGCATATGGAGCCTAAATTATCTTATGGAAGAATTGGTTAGGATTTAGTACATTGTCAAAAATTATGTTGCTTGTATCTTTATATTTACTTACATGACCTTTGTATTATATATAGGAGACTAACAAAGCAAAAACGTAGCCAAAGTGTCTATTATACACTTTTGATTACGATTCTTGAATTATTGAAAGGTGGATACTCGACTATGAAGTTTGCAACTCTCTATCTGTTCTCCCATTAAAAGATCACACCCTTAAAAATTATCATCACTTACATCGAAATATATGCATTCAGTGTGCTATGGTGAAGATCCATAAGATATCTTGCAATGTGAAGTTTTTCAATTGCTTGAAAATAGAAAGTAATAGGTGTACAGTGGCAGATGAACAAAAATGGAATATATTTGCATATGCTGGAGTTCAACATTGATTCTATCTGTAAGTACAAAAGATCGATTGTAACAAGTAATAAAAATAGGAGAATTTTAGAGTATCAATTTCACAAGGATTATAATTCCTAAACTTACTAATTCTGGCTAAATGATGCAATTAATGTTAATGAAAATTTAGTAGAATGTAAATAAAGTACTAAGTTAATGAAACAAGATAATTAACTTGTAATTACCAAAAAAAAAAGATAATTAACTTGTACAAAAGGATCATGATATTGAAATGCTAGGGTTTTGAAGTTCACTCATGTGAAATTTCAATTATCATACAAGATTGATTATTAAAGTTGAAAAAACAATGAACCGAATGTATTTATATCTTCTCCTAATTTACACAGTTAACTAGGTAACTACCATATCCTAATATGTAACTCAATCTAATTAAACTCTTTAAGTATAGTTAATTTGTTAGTTATCATAATAGTCTAGGGAACCCCTTTCTCTAGATCTAAAATATTCATTCTTCTAGTGTATAAGCCATACTTCACCTCTTAATCTTTCATATAATGCCTCAAATTGAATTTACAATGGCTAGTGATAGGTCTACATTTTATATGTTATTAGGAGAATTTACCTAGTATTCGACACCTTTATGGCATGTTTTATATGGAATTTATTATATCCTTTGTATTTAGTTCATTATCTTGCAGGTAATGAATTTAAAGAGGATACGAGATTTAATTCAATTTTCTATATAGTTTTCCTATTGATGATATGTTAGAGTTATTTAGAAGATAATAAGATTGACAACAACTTTTTAAAAGCCTTAGGGATCTAATTCTTACCCAAAATATCAAAAAGTGGAGAAGCTAGGTGAGCAAAACAAAATAAGCATCAAACTTATTGGGATAATAGGTGCCTGTCTTTTGCGAAGGTCTGAGTTAAGAAGCAAAATAAGACTAGTGCTAGAGTTAATCATAGACCAACATCAAACTCATCTTGAATTTATAGAGAGAAACAGTGTAAAGATGCTAGTTACAATTTGATGTTAGGTGTTGGTTACATTTTGATTTGCAAAGAGTAAAAGTTGGAGTTGGTCTAGCACTGAGTCTTAGGCATAATATAAAAGGATGCATAACTTCTCAAGTTCAAATCCTCTTTAAATTTATTTTTGCAACCCTAATTATAAATACTTATATTATAAATAAATTAGGGGGACTCTAATTGACTTTGAGGGAGATTCTTATGGTGTTTCATAGTTTTGTATACTTTCTTTTCATTGAAGGAAGATTAGAAGCAAGATTAAAGAAACATAGTGATAATTTTTGTCAATTCTTTCTTCTACTATTTCCTTTTATATTGATATTTATCTATTTATGTTTAGTTTTATCATATTTTGTTGCTAGAAACATTAATTAAGGTTAAGGATGTAATTTGTATAGATTTTCAGTTATTAAAATATGAACTAAAACATTAATTTCAGTTATTCTTTTAATTTTAATTATTGAGTTTTTGCCTAATTACTATAGATTCGATCATAGTGATCATAACATAAGAAACATTTTAGCATTAAAGAACGGTGGTATCCTAGCTTTTAGTGATAACCATATAGATTAACCATACTTAATGAATATGATTAGGTTAAATTACATATCAATAAGTGGTAGTTACCTAATTAGATATATCTGTGTGCCTTAGCAGAGGGAATAAATACCTTAGACTCCACATCTTAGCGGGATCTCTAATAGGATATCGTTGTTGTTGTTTAACCATGATTAATAAATATAGTTACACATTTCCTTGTAGGGTTTGATACACTAGATTACTCCAATTTTATAAACCTGCTACAATTGACTCTATGCACATATAGATTTACACGACAGTGTACTGTGTAAGTCCAAAAAATATCTCCGAATGTGTACACTGTCGTATAAGTATAAATATAACCATGTATCTCCAAGGTCTTGCTGAATTGTTGTTCTTCTTATGATTTCTTGTCCAATCCTCAACCTAATCTATCCCCTTCTTGTTCCAAAAAGATAATTGAGTTTAGGATGACTCAAGGAATATGCTCTTAACTCATTTTAGCTCTTTTTCTTTGAAATTGTACCTAAAACCAAATATGAACTAAAATGAATGTCTTAAGCATTTCAAAGCATTAATTACTAAGTGTCATGGAGTAAATGTATAAATAATCAAGCACATATCAATATGCATATTGGTGTTTGAGAAAGAATGGGAAATTATTTTCAACTAAAAGTGGCAGAATAATGGTTAGGTTTAATCTAAAAAAGGTAAGTATTTTGAATCAAGTCTTCACAAATTAATGTATCCACCTGGACATCTGTTTGAATGATGAAGGTTTTACTTTATCTCTCACTAACACTGCTAATTATAACTTTCAAAGAAAGATGCTTTGGGATTATTTGAACTCCTTAAGTAGGTCTACATAACTACATTAACTAGTAATAGGGAACTTTAATTGTACCTTATTCACCTTAGAGGTTGAAGGAGAAAGGCTTAGCAATAAGCAATCAAATGAATACTTCTATGTGTTGGATCGCGTATGGCCTGAGTATTCACAATACGCTGCGAAAAAGACCATAACACAACAAGATGTATAACCGAAAACTATAGCATGTACGAAAATACCTCTGAATGCGGATTGGTTGTTTCTTTTCAGATTCGTAGACACTGCAACGCACGAATGTCCTCTACCGATATCCACACGAAGATAAACGATCCGGGCTGCAGCTATCGTGTGCTAGCACGTCCTGAAAACCCTTTCCGAACGCCGAACAGTTTTCTTTCGAAGGGTGGCTAGGGTTTTGTCTCACTTCTCCTTGTTCTAATGAGACCTAAGTTTCTCTATTTATAGAGAAAACCTAATCCTATTCAAGCCCAATAAGTTTCGGCCCATATTATATTTCATATAATAAAAGCCCGACAACTTAATTTAATCTAGCCCAACAAATATATCCACATATATTTATTCAATACCTAATAAATTAGGCCCAAACGAATAAGCCCAGATCACATCACTCTTTGTGTGCGACCCTGTAAGCTCATTTGATGTTAGCAATGGGCTTGATCACACTTCAAGGCCCATAAGTCATAAGCGGCCTCTAGCAAGACATTAT
>JAOQMQ010000006.1:16522076-16539127 GCA_027563845.1 Erythroxylum subrotundum
TCAGTATGATGTTTGGATTATTGTTCTGTCTTGGGTGGCATCCATGTATCCTCCCAGGGGGTATTTGGGTGTTACAACTAGAGGGTTTTTCACGTATATTTGGTGTTCTTTACTTTTATATCATCTGTATTGTTTAAGCTACTCGATTATAATGACTATGTCAATGAGATTAGTTGATTGTTATTAATTGACATTGTCGGTGTTATGATTGGATCCCTACATGCTTGTGGGTAGAGAGAGACGCAAAGATGAATTCTTTTATGTGGTGTGCCAGAGAAAGATAGTGGGGTAGTTTCGTGTGGGGGCGAGGATGCCAGATTTTTACATATGATCAATAATATCTGATAAGGGTGTGTGAGAATGAACATAAATTTACAATAGTAGTGAAAATTCATGGTTTTCATACAAAGAGAAGATTAATAACAATTATAAGGATGAATTAATGAAAAAAAAGATGTCTTTAAAGTTAAGAAGGGAGAGAAATAATGGAGCTCACCATTACCAGTTGGACTCTATAGAGATTTCAAAAAAGGCCTGTCCCGGCTCGTGACCCGACGTCGTTTTGGAAGTTTTTCTAAAGAAAATGACAAGCCGGGTTGGCCAAGCTTGCCCGTGGCCTGTCGGGCCATAAGCTGGGCTACGGGCTGACCCATCCTAGTCTGTCGAGCCACAGGCCACCATGGCCCGGTCAGGCCCAAACTTTCATTAACATCTCTAACTCTATACTCATAGTGGTGAGATCTCTTAAAATAAAAAGAAAATAAAAATTCCACATAATCTAATAATTAATAGAACTCTAACAAAATTAAGAATCCTATTAATTTAGGATTAAATTCAAGAGATTTTGAAAAAGTTAAGATTATTTTCTAACACTACCAAATATTAGGATTTAAATTAAAATTTGACCTATAGATAAAAATGCTCCTTTTGCCTTTCTTCTTAGTGATACGTCATTTTAGGTATTTATTTTCTTTCACTTCTTCTTTGTTTTCTAAGGGGGTGCTTGGTTGATAGGTTTGGGAATTGGTTGATAGGTTTGGGAATGGATTAATGGGTAAGGAATAAAAAGTAAGTGGTTGGTTGTTGATTATTATTATAGGGGTAATAGTTTGATATCCCACTTTTGAGGAATCCTCCATATCCTCTATTTAGTAGATAAATGAAACTCATTCCTTAGTAGTGGCTCTTTTTTTAAATATTTTTAATACTAATTAAAATATAATAAAATTTTATTTCTCAATATTGTTTACAAACCAACCACTATTAATGGTAATAGTAATCATTCCTTCCTCTTAATCAACCATCATTATTATAATGATATTATTTATTTTCTTTACTCATTATATTCATTTTCATTCCTATTACCATTCTTTCATGCAATCCAACCGCCCCTAAATGTTAATATTGCATGTCAGTTTACGTGTTTTATGATTTTGCTTCTTGGGTTTCAATATGTGTGCCTCTCTTTTTTCCTTATTTTTCCTTGTTTCATCTATGGTCTTTTTGCTTCATTTCCTTTTCACATTCAATGTTTTATGTTTTGCTCTTTGTGGTTTAAGAGTTATCACTAATTTCCTAAAATTTCCTCTCTTATTGTCATATAATCTCCGCTAGCATTTATCCTCGACCATGCATTTTGAGCTCACTACCTCACCATTTTGTATATGTTTTTAGTGATCTTAAGCACCTTGATATATATGTAGCTCGTAAAAGTGACAATGATTTTCTTGAATAATCCTTGGTGATCTTAGCTCCAAAAATGTATGAAACCTTACTTATACTCTTCATCTTAAATGTGGTTGATAAATAATTTATTTATTTACTTAACAAATTGATTATTGTCATTAGTTATTGAAATATCATCCATATATAATAATAAAATTAAAAATTTATGAATCTTTTAATATATACTTAGTGATCTTTGTTAATTATACTAAAATTATATGAAATGATTATAATAAGAAACTTCACAAACCACTGCTTTTAAGATTGTTTAAGACCACTCATTAACTTTAACAATCTGAACACTTTATGCTTTTAGCCCTTTTGAACTAAACCAGTTGGTTGTTCTATACAAATTTCTTCATTTAATTTTATATTTAAAAATGCAATCTTCATATCCATTTAATGTAAACCGAGATTCATTCCAACCATTAAAGCTGGATATAACCGAACTGATGTAAACCTCACAATAAGTGAGCACATCTTCTCATCCAATCTCTTCTTGTTATGTATATCTTTTTGCCATTAGAAATGCTTTGTATCTTTTAAAGTTGTCATCAATATTTTGCTTAATATTTGAGAACTCAGATTTGATAATGTTGAAGAACTCCCACTGGATTGCAATTGTCATTGATCAAAAACTAATTCTTCGTCTCCTAAATTACTCCCATTTTGATGATTTCATCCAATTAATCTCAACTTACTACAATAGCCTCATTCAGTAACTCAAATATAGATAAGTTTTGTCCTATAATTTTTTGTTTTAGGATAATTAGATTTAGATGTGATTCTAAAAAAAAACTTAAGGCAGTTTAGTTTTACTTCTATTTTCTGTTGTGATTTTTAATTTTCGTTTTAAAAAAAAACTTGTTTGATTGTTAATGTGTAATAATTGCATATTATATAAAAATTAAAGATAATTATTTTTTATAAATACATATATATTTATTTTATTTTAATACTTATATAATATTTATTAAAAATTAATAGTAAAAATTATTATATTTTATTAAAATAAATATTTTAGTAATTAGAAATTATATATAAATTATTATTTATTTGTTAATATATACCTTAATTATCAAAACTAACCTTATTTAAAATTTAGGCATTTTATGAAATTAAAAAATTTAAAGTATATTTATTGTAAAATTAAAAAATTATTAAAATTAAATAAGTATATTTATTGTAAAATTAACAAATTTAAAATAATTATTAAAATTAATTAATAATTGGTATTAAATAATATATATTTAGTTGACCATAAATCAGATTATGACAGAAATATGAAAGTAAAAAATCAAAACTCAGTTTTATGATTTTTATAAGTTATGAAACTGAAAAAACAAAAATAAAAAAATAAAGTAAAAATAAATAGACACTTAATAGTTCATACCGTATAGATGACATGCTTTTAATTGATAATAACAACCTTTCCATTTAGAAAGATTAAATGTTCTTGAATATCCGTGCTTCCCAACATATGTTTCTCATAGTTCTTGTCGATGATTTAATTTTTGCCAACTCTATGTTTGGTTATACGAACGAATTATGAGAAATTTTCACTTGATTAAACTTCAAATAAAATTGTAAACAAACTTTTAATGGAACTGTTAGTAAAATTTAACTCTTGCCTTCGTTTTTTTTATACCAATTATCATTTTAGCATAAATTCAAAATTCATATATGAAATAAGGCAACATCTTCTCATTTATTAATATTTCTATATTTTGTAACTCATTTTATGCTTGACATATCGCAAAATCATAATGATAATCGCAATCATATTTTAAAATTATGATGTAAATTTATGTACAAATAATTAGTGCAAAGTAGAAAAGTAACAAATAAGACAAAAGATACTACTGTCGTCCTATTGGTTTTGTGGTCATCACATGTGTACACCTAGTAAATGACATTCCAGATGCTATAACGAAGACCGTCGGAGAAGCGTATTAGCTTGGAGAAAACTCCACTTTACAATCATTTCCTGGTAATAACAAGATTGTCAATATCCATGAAGCCAATGCCTATTTCCAGGGTTTAGAAGAGGTCCGCCTTTCATTGTTCGTGAAGTTCTTGGTCTGATATTCTTATGATTAGAAAGACAAGGACAGAGAGGAGATGGACAGCCTGTTCTTTCGTTGTCATTGGACTCTACGTACTAGGCATTTGTCTGTGGTGTCTGTCATATACGGTCTGTAAGACTGTAACTGTATATATTAACTCTGATGATGAGTATGCATATAGAGACTCATCCATAAGAGACACAGCCTGAGACACGGAGGTCCATTGTGGCGCAAAAACTCCCAAAGTGCTGCAGGCCTCTATTACTTCTCTTTACTAGTGTAATTAAATATACTTAAATCGGTTAGCAGCTGCCTAGTTGGTCCTGAGACCATCGATTCTTGCCTTATTTTGTCTAAATACAACATGCTAATTAACTAACTCCCCCAGTTCGTAGCTAACTACAACATGGTAATTAACTAACTCTCCCATCATCGATCTCCCAGTTCCCTTGATAATTAATGTGTACGTGGATAACGCGCAGGTGGATGATATGGAAGCCATCAACGTAGACGATGACACTTCCCCGAGCTTATCAGTAAAAAGGAAAATTGGTGGATTTAGAGCTTGCACGTTTACCTTTGGTAAGAATGAGCATTATGTTATGTAGTCACCATGAATACTTCTACGTTTTTAAAGTTCTAATAGATGTCCGTTTTGACAGTATTGATGGCACTTGAAAACATGGGATTCATAGCGAACATGGTTAGCATGGTCCTTTACTTCTATAACGTGATGCACTTTGACCTGGCAAGCTCTGCCAACACCCTTACAAACTTCGTGGGTTCAACCTTCTTGCTTTCTATAGTCGGTGGCTTCATTTCTGACACCTACTTGAACCGACTTTGCACCATTTTGATTTTCGGAGTACTAGAAATTCTGGTGAGTAATAATTCTTGTAATATATAATTGCTGTAGTATCAGTTGATGACGACGCCGTGAAGAATTAATGCACGTACAGGCATTGGTGATGGTGACAATTCAAGCATATTCAAAGGACCTTCACCCTAATAAATGTGAAAAGGAAAGCTGTGTGGAGGGTGGCGTAGCGCTAATGCTATACTCATCGCTATGTTTGCTGGCATTGGGTTCGGGAGGAGTAAGAGGAGCTCTTGCTCCTTTTGGAGCTGACCAATTTGATTCTAAGGATCCAAAAGAAGCAAACCAAGTAGCCACCTACTTCAATTGGGCTACTCTTAGCGCTGTTCTTGGTGGAGCTGTTGGAGTCACTTTCGTCGTTTGGGTTAGCATTAACAAAGGTTGGTACAAAGGTTTTCTGATTTCAACTGTTGCTACCACTCTTGGTTTCATTGTTTTAGTTCTTGGGACCCCCTTTTACCGACTCGCTAAACCTGGACAAGGCCCCTTATCAAGGATCATACAGGTAACTAATTAATGTCACCCCTATTCTAAATATTAGTTGCAAATTAGTTCATCTCTGTATTCAATTTAGCTAGCTACATGTATTTATTTATGCAGATGCAGGGAACAACTTAATTAATCAATTTTATATTTATTTAGGTGCTTGCTTTGGCAATGAAAAACCGACGACTCCCACTGCCAAAAAATACTGATGAACTTTACGAGATCAGTAGTAATGCTACTACTGATAAGGGAGCCATATCCACGAAGGACAAACTTGCACATACCAATCAATTCAGGTAGCTCACGCAAAGGACTTCATTACATTGTATATCATTTTGTCAAAAAAAAAAGGAAAAAAAAATCTTTACATGGAAAGGTTTTTCTATTTTGCCTCTGATGCTAGTTCATGTTGCGGCTTATTATGTACTAAGCCTTCAAATCTAGCAAAAGAAATCCTGCACCAATTTTCGGACCTGGATAACTGGAATCAGTGAAACACGGTTTTCTGTAATTAGATATTGATCGTTAGTCTTCTAATTACGGCCACTGCTTATCAACAATGAAATTGCAGCAGTGATTCATAATGACGTACTCCTCAAGATCAACAACTTATCATATACAATTTTTATCGATTTGATGATCTGCTGAACCAGATTCTTAGATAAAGCTGCAATCGTTGTTGGTGAAGAGTTGAAGTATACAGAGGGAGCAATGTGCACCGTGACGCAGGTGGAAGAAGTGAAGATCCTGGCGAGAATGTTGCCCATACTGTTGAGCACGATCATTATGAACACATGTCTAGCACAACTCCAAACTTTCTCTGTACAACAAGGCAGCAAAATGAACCTATATCTCGGTGGATTCTTAGTTCCAGCTCCTTCAGTTCCTGTAATTCCACTTATGTTTATGGTCATACTTATTCCTCTCTACGAGTACTTTTTTGTCCCATTTGCTCGAAAAATCACCGGCCACCCTTCAGGCATCACTCAACTTCAACGTGTTGGAATTGGTTTAGTTCTATCTGCCATTTCGATGGCTGTAGCTGGCTTTGTTGAAGTGAAAAGAAGGAACCAAGCAACAAGGCACCCTGATGAGCACCCCATAACTCTATTCTGGCTTTCCTTTCAATATGGGATCTTCGGTATAGCAGACATGTTCACACTTGTTGGACTCATGGAATTTTTCTACACGCAAGCACCCTCAGGCATGAAATCGCTCTCTACTTCATTCACCTGGCTGTCACTATCATTCGGATACTTCTTGAGCACTGTGTTTGTGGATCTCATAAATGCCATCACAAAGAGAGTAACTCCGAGCAAACAAGGATGGTTACATGGTACAGATTTGAACACCAACAATTTGAACCTGTTTTACTGGTTCTTGGCCATCCTCAGCTGTCTAAACTTTGCAAATTATGTGTACTGGGCCAAGTGGTACAAGTACAAAACAGACGATGATAAACATAAGGATATTGATGAGCCAACTATAATAAGGTCTTTGTTAGGTGATCCATCAGTTGTTGGTGTGAAAAAGGAGTGCAATAACACGGGCAGTACTAATACGGACATGATCAGTACGATAGAGACGACCAAGACAGCGGAAAGCACTGAGGAGGAGAAGGAGATCGTCGCTAAAGACTTTAATTTTACGACGACATCATGCAAAAACCTTCATATATCGTCGCCAAAAGCTCATAATTGCAGTGAGACGAACTCTCCATCAAATCATGATAAAGAACGTCATGTCCAAGACCTAGCCCTCTCTTCTGAGCCTACTAATGATAACGAAGGGGCTAGCTAGCTTAGCAGTTCATTATCTTTTCATAAATCTGATTGCTTCTTGCACATTTGGACTATACTATATATATATATAGTACACTAATATTACCACGGACACTTCTATGTATGCGTCAGGCTCTATACTTATAGTTTTGTTTGATAATATAAATTTTGCTGATGAAAGCAAAAATTCTTTTCAAGGATCCATTCGAATTGTACTATAACTTTGGTCTGTCTACTGATATTTTCTGAATCAAGTACCTTTACTTAATCTTTTAATTGAATTCTCTAATATTACTAATTTTAATTAAGTCTTTCCATTAACTTTCTTGACAAAAAGGTTTATACGATGGTTCAAATTGGTACACAGATGATATGAAGGTTACGTGGATATCTAATATGATAAAAAATAAATGATAAACAAAATAATAGTATAAATAATTATTTAAGATAAATGCACATATGGTTTTCTATAATATATCTTAGTGAGTTGAGTATTGATGGTACAAAGATTATAACTAAATAAGTGATTTTTAAAGAAAATAAACAAAATTAAAAGAAAATAATAATAATTAATCAATTAAGACGATAGATAAGAATATCAGTAGATAGAATAGATTTAGATGAATAATTCACCATAGAACTTTCATTAGCCTGAATTTATTTTGATTTAATGTTTAATGCTAGTTACTTAGATTAGAAAGAATTTCTAAGTTAACCATATTCTCTCTTGAGACATGCAGTCTTATCTAGTTGATTATCTAAAGTTTCTTTCTAATCAAAATTCCTAATAACACATCATTTTATTTATTAATTCTCATGATAGGTTCAACCCTAGCCTAGAATATTTATGCAGTTCTATCTCTAACAATCCATAAAATCTCATTATCCATGTTGTAATCTATTCATATATATAATCTCTCTATCCCAATATATAAAATTTGATATTAAATTAAAATGCTAGCATATGTCAATTCAATATAATATAAACATTCTCAAGAACTAAAATCTTGGATTAAATTAAAGAATAATTTAAATAATAGATTCTAGGGTTCATCCGCCTAAATCTATATCTTAGTTTAATTTATGAAAAGATGAAGAAAACCAACAAAGAATAATAAAGAAAACAAGATGAAGGGATAAATTCTCATGGCTCTTATATTTTGTTGTTCTAGATTACACTTGATGGAATCTTGCCTTTTTCCAAAATTATTCCTTTTTAATGTCCTCTTGAGTCTCATATGCCTTGTGATTGATTTATGGTCATCAAAAAAGTCTCTCCCTTCTCCATTATGTTTTCCTCCTTTTATCACAAATTTCTAAAAATTCCATCAAACTTAGGTCAAATATGGGATCATGTAGTTCTTCATGTTACTTTACATCCCTTTTAACTTTTGTTCCATAACAATTATCACAAACAAGGGTCCAATGTAGCCTTGAATTGGTCTCATATTTTTCTTGAACAAAAACGGGAAGAAATATAATAAACCAACATATAACACAAGTTAAACATGATTCCCTTTTGGTCTTGTGTTCCTAAACATAGGTCCACACAGCCTCATGCTCAATAATATAGGTCCCTGTTACCCTATGTTTTGCAACATATGTCCTTATTGGTACAATTTCTAAGTCTTTCCTCTAAAATCATGCCAAAACTATTCTAACTCCATTCAAACTTACCTGACTTCATTCCTTCTTCATTTCATAACTAAAATAGGGCATGTAAATACAATTTTAGCTAAATAAAGTGCTGATTCATATAAACTTCTCAAAACACAAGCTAAACGATATCACAATTATACTAAAAACAAATATCAAAATTTCCCACACTTAAGCATTTGTTTTTCTTCAAGTAAATCAAATTTATTACTTTTAGCTTAAATAGGAAACAACTTTGGAAAAACATTTAACAAATTAAACACATCAATTAAGACTCTCCATTGTTCATTTAACTGTAAAGTTTATCAAATTGTTAGGCATTTAACTACTTGCATCAAGTTATTAATCAATTCAATTTACTCCACAATTGTTTTTTTCGAAAAGTAATTTACTCCACAATTGTTCAAACTTCATTTCAATTCATATAATTCAACCTAGTGCGTAAAGAAAATGTACATAAGAAAGATGCTAAAACTTTTAAATATTTTCATACCCCTTATTTAAAGAAAACAAAACATAACTTTAAATAACTCAAGCACATTTAGAAGTTTGTTTGAAAAGTTACCTAATCTTTTAAAACGAAAGTAAACACTTTATCATGAATACTCTGAATTACTCAATTAGGTCATTATTTCAAGTAGCTACTAGTACTACTTTTTAACTTTAACCTTTTTATTTAGTTTGAAACTAGTAGAGTGAATTTATTCAATGCTCACCTATTCACTTTTTATATATTTTTATTCTTCCATTTTTCATATGGGATAATGAAATTTTAAATTTTACATTTAACTCAATTGTATATACAAATTATATAAGAAGTATCATAATGAAAATTAAGTATCTATTCTCAAAATTAATGAAGCAAATTAAATTAAACTTAATGATCGAAGTTCATAACTATTTACCTAAATAAATCAAATCACAGTATCAACCTTATGATGATTCATCTCGATCAAAATTAATCATTTGAAAGTTAAATTTTTTTAGTTGTTCTTAATAAGTTAATTACAACAAAGTTGATAAGCATAATCATTAAGTCTCTCTTTGACACTTGGGCTGTACATTGTCTTCACTATGTACAAAATAGAAGAATAATAAAAACAAGGAAAATAATAGAAAGGAGGTAAGGATAACTGATAATCTCCTAAAAATAAAAATCATCACCCTTGTCCAATGCCATCAATATCCATCTTGAGCTGATGAAATTTGATCTCTATTTAGCACGTAGGAGTAATGTTGCCTTTATAACCTTCAAAACTCCATCAAGTCTTAGCACAAGTATGATAATCATGCACTAATGTTGAAAGAATGTGAAAATAAACTTAAAATCATGAGTTTAAAACTACAAAACAAACTAAACTATTTTTAATGATCCTAAAAGCTATCAAATTAAAACAAAAGCTCCTAAAGAATAGGTTACCTCCAATTAGTGCTTCTTTACGAGTCTTTTAAATGGGCTTCTCTTTAAACACTTCATCATCTTATTTCTAAAATCAACGACTTACATCCATTTATCTTTCTAAACAAAGGTTTCTTAGTTTTTAGATATGTCATATGTTGAAGTATAATATGATCATATGGCATTAAAGTAATAATATCATATGAATTCGTTAGTGCCCTTAAAAGGTTAGTGAATACAATTACATTCTTTCAAGAATTAAGCTTAAGAGGCTACCTTAATATTTTCTGATATTCTAAATAAGTGAAGCATAGAGACATATCTCATACTTTATATTTGTAAAACCTTTACGTTTGCAAGTAAAATTTTTACAGTTGAACTATAAAATAGTTGGTTTAATTGTTTAATCTTTACAATTAAAAAAGGCAATGTTTTGCATTCATTTCTATTTTTTTTACTTTCTTCATTTCTTATTTTAATGTAGTATCAAACTCTTTAACTCACTGACAATTTTGAATAGTTGATAATTCGTTTTCTCCATAATTAAGTTTAACTTTGTTCCTTTAAATTTGTATATAAGTTTCATATAATATAATCAAGTTTCTACTAACTTTGAAGGCCTGATATAATTTTGCATTACTATAATTTGATCAAAGTATTTTCTTCTTTTCATATTTTTAATAGTTGAAAATTCCTTTTTACATCAATTACATTTGACCTGCTTCATCTATATTTGCAAATAATTGTTACAAAGTAACATCAAATTTTCATTATAGTGTTGGTTTCCTTTGTTTTCCCCTAGGATTCTTATAGTGGTTTTAAAAAAGGAACAAATTATAAAAACATGCTTTTCTTACCATTATTATCATTTCCTGTTTCTAAAAAATTAATAAATCATAGCAAAAATTAATAAATCATAGCAATTTCAATGAAACACAAATTTTGTACTTTTTTCAATTGAGACAATTGATTTTCAAAACCAATATCAACATTCTAATGATCTTTCTTTTTTCTTTCTTCTTTTTATTAGTTCCTTCTAAGTTCTTTATTTGTTTTATTTGTTTTTATCCTCAGTCATCTCGTCCACTATTTAACCGATAAACACTTCAGTATCTATTAGATGTTTTTTTAGAATGTAAGTAAAATTTCATTTCAAAAGGTGGAAATTACAGAATGCATGAGGTTACATCTCTAAAGAATGGAGCTCATACTAATGAAGAAAGTGCAAATTGGATATCCAAGAGCATTGTATTCTAAACGTTCAGTTGAAATCTAATAGCATTGGATAAGAGTAGATGATTAGGATTGATCATGGTCGTCATCTTTAGCTTGAGCAACAAATGGTTCCATCCATATTCTTTGAACTCCTCCGCCTTAACGAAGATTTTGGTATTTCTCATCCTCCAGATGTAGTGTACTAACATAGCAAAACCAAATTTGAATAACCTTTGATCTTCTCTATTAGTCCATCTCAGCTTGCCAGCTCAAGTCAAAGTATTCATCCAACTAGGATGATCATCTTGTAAGCCAAAGATATTGAGAAAAGCACTCCATAGTAGTTTGGTTTGAGAACATTTAAAGAAAATATGGCATAAGGTTTTGATTTCTCCAAAGCATAGAGGGTAATTAGTGTCCAACATTTGGAACTCAATTCTATCTCTAGTTCCCAATTTTTGTAAAGTAGCTAACCATAAGATGAAAGAGTGAGCTGGAGCAATATTTGATCCCCATATCAATCTGTAAAGTGGACACCTGACCATAGGTCATAGCAACAAATCTTTGCATGATTGAGGTGTAAATTTTTTAGAGTTGTTTAGTTTCCATATGATGTATTTGACTTAGATTGTAAGAAGGTCATTTCTCAACAATAGGACTGGCTCCTTTACACATATGGAACGACCATTGCCACCTATTATTTCAAATCAGAGTTTGGACTTTAGTATCTCCAGAGATAGATCCTCTTAAGACTATAAAGAGGTTAGTGTTATATAAAGGCCCTAAGGCATACCAATTATCAAACAAAAGAGAAGTGTTCTTCCCATTGCCAACGTGATGCTTGATATGAGGATGTATGAAGGATCTCATTTGCAAAATATGTTGAAAACTGTAAGATTGTAAAGCAGTTTGAAAAATAAACCAAATGCTTTTTTTTTTAAGTGAAACATGTCAACCCAACTTACCTAAAGGCTTTCTTTGTCCCAAAATAACCTTCATAATCTTTTTACCAGCAAAATTTTTCTCATTCTACTAGCTGAGTTGATTCCCAACCCTCTATATTGCTTAGGAAGACATAAGACACTCTATTTAACTTTCGATAAGTTTCCCCCTTTTGAATTATGTCCATTCCAGATGAGGTCTCTAATACTTCTGTTAATTTTATTTAGAACTCCTTTTTTTTGTTAAATCAGAAAGAATATATAAATAAAGAGAAAATATGTACAGCTAGAGTTTGTACAAACTACAAACTCAAGTTCAATAGAACAAGTTCAAAAGAACAACCAAAACAAAATCATCAGGAACCCTTCCAAAGACCAGCAGCCAAACCAACTCAAAAGCTAGACAACCTATGAATCCAAAGCTAAATCAACAAACCTCTATACAAGAAACTACTACTGAGCCCAACCTTATATAGTATTAATACCATCAGAAACCGTGGTTGAACCCCTTAGGAGCATACAGAATCTGTACAGCTGAGGAGAGGTCTAAATTGCCTCTCAACCTTCTTTAATAAGTATAATAACTAGATGTGATAACTAGTAGATATAAGCAAATTATTAAGAATGGTGATGGCCAACTATACTCTACCTCCATATGATAAGAATATGTTATTCCATTGAGAGAGTCTTCTGCTAACTTTTTCAATAAGAGTTTTGCATTCAGCTTCATTAAGCTTCTTTGTAGAAATGGGGACACCCAGATAAGTGAGAGGCGTGTAAACTGAGTCCAACATCTACTATCATAGTCATCAAATGCTAGTGTACACTGAGTATAGCATCTGTTAGATTTTTACTTAGTTCATATAAATCTTTATCCTCAAATATCTAGTTTTAATGAGTTAGTATAGATCATATTTGCAACTTTAAGTTACATCTCCTTTATTTTTCTTAATGTAGATCATATTTGCAACTTTAAGTTACATCTCCTTTATTTTTCTATCTGGTATATTAAAAAGGCATTATACTTATGATTGATGCGTGGTATGCTTATGTAGTTTCTAGATTATTTCTAAGTTTATATAGCCTTAGGAAGGGTTGTTTATTTGATTATGCTTGCTTAGGTAGAGATAATACTAATGGTAATAGTAGTGTTTTTAGGTTTATGTTTACTATTTCCTTAGTAGGGTTTTATATTGTGATCACTTTGGAATTTCTTGGTCACTTTTTACCTATGAAGCTTGTCAATAATAAGAATTTATTATAAGAAGTATAGGAATAAAGCGATTCTTATATGCTGAATATTACTAATTTTGGCTCTCAAATGGGTTGTGAAGTAAACAATAACACTATGTCTTATGACCTTCTAAATTTATGGGCAACAACTTTGACATTTTTAATACAAAAAATGTGGTTGTTTGTTTGGTACTATCATAGAGCTATCGTGTAGGCTTAACTTTTTCCTTTTCTCGACATCCAATTAATAAAGAAAGTTCTTAATTGTGGCACTAACAATATTATAAGAAGATAAGAAACATCCTTTTCTCTAGTCCACAAGATGGATGTTTCAATCTTCTTCCATAATTTGTTGTTATTGTTTAAGTTGCTTTCGTTACTTCAATCCTAGCTTTCATATTCCTTCTTCATTTATTACCTCCACTTCTATTCTAGCCACCTACCTCCTTTTCACTTTCGGTAATATGGTAGGTAGCCATGAAATTTTCTTGAATCTCATTTCCTCTTCATTTTGCCCCCTGTAAACTATAGTTCTTCACCTAGTGTTCCAAACACTAACCCTCAACCTCCCTATTTAAACCTTCCTCAAACATCTGAAGTAACGGCTTTGGATGTCCCTAAATGCATATGGACATAGGTTGTAGGCGATTCAAACACTAGTTCTCAACTACATTACTTTCCACTTAACAGACTAGATGAGTGCCCCATTGAAAGTAGGAGAAAACATCACTTTTTGCTTTAATCAAATACACCCAAGTGTCATTCTAGTGCAACAATGAATGAAAGTAACAACCATCGATTTCTAGATAAAGAAGCAGTCTATGTAATAAAGAAGCAGTCTATGTAAACCCCTAAAAATTAGAATGAACAAGCATAAAAGGAACAATGGCTTTATTATCACTTGAATGGTAAGATTTTTTAATATGCTTGGCATAGTCACAAGCATCACAAGATAAAGAATCAAATCGAGTTCTAGAAAATAAACTGGGATATAGGTTTTTCTAAAACAAAAAATGATGGATGCCCTAACTGCTTATGCCACTGTATTATTTCCTGGTTAACATCCTAATATTCCCCAAAAACGGCCAAGCCTGGACTGTCTTTCATCATGTATAAGCTAGCATGTTCTTTACCACTACCAATCCTCTTCCCTATTTGAAAATCCTGAAGGATACAATAATCAGGAAAAAAAATCAACCTTATAATTTAGAGCTTTAATGATAGCATTGACATATAAAATATTGACAGGGAATTGAGGAACATAAAGAATAGAAGACATCTTAATATTAGGAGTACAAACAATAGAACTTGTCCCAAAAATAGGAGTTAAAGACCCATCAACCACCCTAACACTATCCTCTTTTAGATAAGGAGAGTAGTTAAGAAAGCCTTTAGAAACGCCTATCATATGTCTATTCACACTAGAATCAATAATCCATGAGTTAAGTTGACCAAAAGTGTTACCTGACTTGACAAAATTGGAGGTAACACTGGAAGAAGAGTTGAGTTGTGACAGGAGACGTCTGAAATGCTGAATTTTATCAAAAGAGAGACTATTAATTGAAGTGGACTCCTTAGATGATTCTACAGTTTTTAGCAAATTTTCTTGAGCCCTTGTGGAGTTAGCTTGTTTTCTCCCTCAGCCCCTAGTAAGTCTCCCATGCAACTTCTAGCAAATCTCTTTTGTATGCCTTGCCTTTCCACAATAATCATAGTGCAAATGATCTTTATCAGAAGTAACATCCTTTGGCTGCTCATGAGTAATATGGGCTATTAAGCCCGACTTCTCAACTGGTGCAGTATAAAGCATGGCATTTCTTCTGGTCTCTTCCTGCTAAATTAAAGAGTGGGCCTCCTCAAGAGAGGAAAAAGGAGATCTGCCAATAACTTAAACTCTCAACTGATCAAATCCTGGATTCAAACTAGCCAAAAAGTCATAGAATCGCTCCTTTTCAAGCATGTTTTGAATCAGAATCGCACCATCAACACACTTGGCTTGAAAATCTTGATGATAATCCAGTTCCTATCATAAACTAACCAGCTCAGAAAAGTAATCTGAAACAGTAAGCTCACCTTGCTTTATGCCATGAATTTTGTTCCATAGTTCAAAGATCCGAGCATCATTTCCTATACGAGAATAAGTGGTTTTTGCAACTTTCCATATCTTCTCAGTAGTGTCAAGTAGTAAATATTGGCGAGAGATCTTAGGGTGCATGGAATTAAGAATCCAAGACATAACCAATGAATTATTAGACTCCCATTGACCAAAGGTAGGATCAACAACAGGTGGTGTTTCTTATTCCCATCAATATAACCTTGTAGCCTTCGGGCCTTAATAGACAACAAACATGATTCAGACTAGGCTAAATAAGTGCTACTGTCATTTATTTTAATCGGACTAATCAGCGAATAGAAACTATCATTAATTGGATAGTGTTTCTCTACCTCCTTAGAAGCTTCCTTAGTATTTGACATAATGGCACGACATAAGTGAAGAAGGAATTATAGAAAAACGACTGCGAAACGACAACAAAATCTGTTCATGAGAGGTACAAAAAATCAAAAATATCAGAAGTGATCATATCATAGCTGGTCGAAATCATAGAGGCCCGACAAATAGAGTTGTCAAAAAACGAAGATAGACGGTGGCTGGAGGTGGTGTCACGCGTTACACGTGCCAGCAAGTGGAGGAAGCTTCCGAAATGAAATAGTGGCGCGTGTGCTCACGCGAGAGGTCAGACGGCACTAGAAACTTGAGTACCTGCTTAACTTCTCCTGGGCTATGCTCTGGTGACGGTTGTGTCAAAAGGAGAGGAGCGAAACACGACATCTTCACACTACCATAAAAATAGTATACCGGAACCTATTCTTCCGAACTAACCTACTGCAGAAGGGAGTAAACTCAACCTTCAATTGGCAGTGACTTTGATACTATGAAATTTTTTTAGGAATCGATGAATTTCTTATTACTCACTTACTTTAAGCGTAAGATTGCAAATGGTTATATACAGATAATCTAAGCACTTAACCTAATATAGGAAAATACACTATTATTTTTAATTACTAATTATACATAATAACCAACAGTAAAAGGCACCATGTTTTGTGATGTCCAACTCTCATCATCCTCTTCTTTAGTGCTCCACACATACTCTGATAATGGGAGATCCTATTGATTGTATTCTACAATTAGTTTTTTATTTTTATTTTTTAGTGATTCTCTTTATCTCATGAAGGAGCAAGAAACAAATAGTTGTAGCATATTCCACCAATGAAGCAGAATATCAAGCCTTTACTAACACAACTTTTGAACTGATGCGGTTATATTAGCTATTACAAAATATGAGAATTGAACATTCATCACCTACTACCATCCATTGTGACAACCGTAGTGTTATTTAAATTACTCATAATGATGTAATTCATAAGCACGGAAAATATTCGAAGACTGGTTATGACTTTACTCATCATCATGTCCTGCAAGGAACTATTTATCGTCTTTGTATCATCTCGTGACTAGACAACTGAAGTCTCTAAAACTCAACTATTAACTGGATTCAATGAAATAATTAAGAAATTCAAATTCGCATGATACCATCTTGAATTTGAGAGAGGATTGTTAGTCCACTATAATATTCTGCATAATATTTGTATACGATCATTTCAAGATCA
>JAOQMQ010000006.1:16539227-16551114 GCA_027563845.1 Erythroxylum subrotundum
CATCTTGAATTTGAGAGAGGATTGTTAGTCCACTATAATATTCTGCATAATATTTGTATACGATCATTTCAAGATCAAATAGTATAAGAATATCATCTGTAGCTTATGCAGAATATATTTATTCCTTTTGTTCTTGAATTTGCAATTCTATATCCCTCTATTTATTGTCGCTAACGGCGCGGTGGTTATCGTCATTGTGTTTGGCACACCAAATTAGAGAGGATGAATTAAAAAAAAGATGAAGAAAAGAGAAGACAAAAAAAGTCTTGAAAGTTGTGTTGTGGAATGATGAAAACTAAAAACCTGTATTTTTTAAAAATTTTTGTTGTGGTTTCATACTTTCATTAGCCAACAAATGTGTTTCCGGGGTTCTGTTTAGTTTATTTTAAAAACCGCACCAAGAAAAGAGCGTTGGTTTATACCCTTGCAGCCAATTTTGGTTGTACATCCGATGTGCTAAGATTTACGTTATTTTTCCAACAAAGAGCATCACTTCAGAACAGCTAGCAGCCTGCATGACTGGCAAATGGCAGCACTCAGCGCAGAATTGATCTTTCCTTCCCTGTACAAGTTCTACAACGAAAGTTTTTCAAAATATATTATCAGGCATGTCCCTTGCTATGCGCAGCAGCTAGTTCAACAGAGATGATGAAAGTAGCCTTTCCTGCTTCCCTTAGATACTGCACATCTCCATTCATAAGCCTCACCAGTTTTCTGCTGATAAGCAGGCTGGTGCCCTCCTCTGAAGCATCTTCACCACTTCCATACATTTCATTCAGTAATGCTTCAGGCACCCCACTACCTGCATGTGTTATGCTGACCACAAATGAATGCAACCGTGTTACTAGTTATAGAAGACCTGAATATATATCAAACATGGATGTGTTTTACAGATTCATTATCTCCTGTATCAACAAAACACGCTTTCCATGTTATGCGTCATGATTTTTCATAAATGTGACTTGGTTTACAAACTGTGAATTCTTAGATCATTTGAAATTGTCATCTTTCAACACTGATGGGAAAAGATGCGAGGTAATTGTTCTCAGTTCCCTATTTAGAGTGCAAGATTCTGACATTCAAATAATCCTAGAAGAGAAGTTCCTTAAAAGAGTAATTTCATGACTGGCAGCATGCTATTTTCAGTGGATGTTTTCAGTGAACATAAAACTAATTTATAGAGTGAAGATGGTACTTTGCATCTTGTTACTGTTCCTACTCCTCTATCTCTACTTACACAGGAAAATGACTGATCCACACTGTGTCTAAGGTAGTACCTGACCTCCAGATGCACAAGATGTACTGAATGTCCTAATTGATCCTTGGTCAACCTAGCGGTAATAGTAACCAGGCTTGCATTTGGTGTATAATTTACAGACACCGACAGGAAGTCTGCTATTATCTGTTGAAATCTAATGCTATCACCATACAATGTTTCGTTCATCATCTCCTCTGCTCCATTATTGATTATCTGAACACCCTTGCCCTTGCTCTTCATCATCACTTGACTAATGGAGGCAACTAGGATTTCGTCTAGTGTAAAGTCCACCATCTCCAAATCCAAATAGCTGTTAATCAAAAAGAGATGCAAAAGTTAAAAGAAGATGGAAAATATATTATATCCAAGATAGAAACATCATGTGTGAATAAGCGCCAACCAACTCAGAGACAGAACCTCAATTTCTTCTGTTCAATCTCCCTAATGCTCAGGTTGCTATATCTAAACCATATTTATCTTGTCCACGTTATATAATGAATTTCATGGAAACTCTTCTACCAGAATTTAAACCACATCTATCTTGCTCAAGTTCTATCATTAAAAACTCAAGGATTTTCATATTTTATTCGTACCAGAATTTGAAAGATATCAAAAACATTCCACGTGAAGCTGCAGAAACAATCAGGAATAGGAAGGATGGATAAAACACAAGTTCTCAACTTCAATAGCATAGCATAGTTAACATCAACTAGAAGGAGCTTAATGCTAGATATGCAGGATGGAAAGGCAACTCAATCTCAATTAGGTAACTATGTTAACATTAAAATTCAAATGGATAAGGCCAAAACTTCCATGAAGTAAGCACAAATATAAGGCAAACGCAATCCAAAGTTTACAATAGGGGATGCAAAATACGTATCTGTTTGAGCAATGCACTTCAAATTCCAAAACCAGTCTATTTCAGTGGAAAAAGTTTTGGAGTTGGCATATATTTTGCATGCAATTAATCCTCAGAAAGATTTCAATCATAATCCTAAAACACATGGCTATAAAAGATTTCAAATGCCATCATCATCATAATGGCAATCTTAAATATCAAGATAAAACAAAAGGGTAAAATGTATATTCTATGAGAAGGAAAATGCCCATCGAACCTTCAGAGGATTTCTCTCATTTATAATCAGGAAATAAATGCATCATAACAGAATTTAAGTTGAACCAACGCAAATTCGGATTGAACAATTTGGAAGAAAAGAAAGATAACGCTCAATGAATTTAGGTTTATCATACCCCTCAACGATACTGTCAAGGTTGGAATCATCAAGAATCTTACTAAGTTGTCGCTGGCATTGGACACTAGTATGCAAAAGCTGTTTTTGTTCTGCTCCCAATTCCATACTTTCCATCATTTTTCCAGAAAATATAATCCCAGCAAGAGGATTTCGGACCTGCCTTTTTATATAAGCTAATGCTCTTAATCTTTTTGCAGCTGTTTGCTCCGATAATCGCTGGACATGAAGAGCTTGTTGCAGTTCTTGGCTTGCTAGCTGTAGAAAGCAGAAAACCCCAGTGACTGCTCCCTCTCTGTCCAATTTCTTACTAGCACATAAGAGGCATTCTACATATTTGCTGTTCCTAGCAAAGAATCCAAAAGAGATTTTTTCAGGTTCCTGGCTAATCATGGCATTATTAAGCATAATCCCAACATTTATAAATGCATCTTGATTCTTAAGGCGACAACATGCCTTGTTAGTCCCAAAAACCTCTCCCAAGAGCATTTTATTTATTACTTCTTCTCTTCTCCAACCAGTCAACTTTGTCATGGCTGGATTCCACTCCGAGCACCAGCCAAATTCATCAGTCCCAAATATTGGGGGAATCAAAGGGTTTGGGTTTTGTACAATTGCTTTGTAATCACCTTCTATACGGGTGAACTTGTCCATCACTGTCTTCTGGCCAGTGATATCTTGAGCAACAAAACACACACCCACCACATTTTCCTGAAGGTCCCTGCTTGCACATGCATTAACAACTAAACTGATGGGGCCACTGTCAATCCTGTAACGGTGTGTTTTAATCTCAAATTCGATATTCTGTTCCTCTTTACCTGATTAGAAAGAAAACTAATTGATATTAGAATATCACTGGAATGTTTGGAGATACATGCACATATAGATAGCAGCAATGTGAACTAGATATTGTTCCTTATTTCTGGCAATGAAAATGAAACACAAACATATCTTACCGATAATCGTGCAAACAATAGAGAGATATAATGTAATCATGTCTCCTATCCTTGCCAGGGAAGTTTTTTGGAAAAAATCACTGTTAGATAATCCTTTCTCTTTTTCATTTTTGTTAATGATGGTCACAAATGATGAGAAAGAACCAAAGAACTACTGACACACAACTTATGTTTTATTAGAGCAATACAACACAGCTACAGTTTTCTTAGGGGTGAGTACAAACCTGGACAACCCACAGAAACAGTTCAAATATACACATAATCTGCCAAACAGTGGTCATGAAATTATCAAGTTGGTTCTAGATATTATTTTGAAAGAAGTGAATAGATGGATTTATTATAGGTTAGTGGAAAATTGAAGCGCCAACCTATTCTCGACCTACTTTGTCAAGACCTTAATTGTCAAACTAAAAAGTTGACTTCCCATTTGATCTGTAAAACCATACTCAAGAAATAGTAAATCTACTGTTTCAGGATTCTATAAATTTTACTGTTTCAGGATTCTATCTTTCAAAGCTTCAAATAGTTAAATTTTGAAATATAGAAGAACATGCAATTTCTCATCTGACATAACTAAAGGCCATTGTTGGTTTTCAAATTCCCCAACCTGGAATTGTGGGGTTGGTTAGGCTAGAGAACCAAAATTGCTCTAGTTTTCCTATGAATAATTCCTAGTTCTATCAATGTACATATTCTTGTTTGAATTTTTTATGCATCTGAGGGCATCGGCTTTTAAGAGGAGAGATGGTGACTTGAATCTAACCTCTCAGGGGTTGATTAGAGAATTGACTGTCAGATCACTCTCCTCTCATAGTATAAAAATGTTCCTTACCCATTAGATTTAATAGCATAAGGAAATTTGAGGGCATACCCTGCAATGCCAAGAGTAACATTTTTTTAACTCTGTCAACAGAAGAATCTTCAACAAGTGTTAGCAAATGCTTCCCAATAGCTTTCTCAACAGCTAGCCCTGTCAACTCAGCAACTTTTGTATTCCACCCATTCACAAGGCCATCAACATCAACTGCCAATATTGGTACTGTAGCTGTTTCAATTAATCGGACTATCTCGCTTGTCACTGCTTCAAGTTCCTGCATTCCTTCAATCTTTAAGTCACTGAGCTGGGAATGAATTCTTTTGGTATCTGAATCCAAAGTTTCCATGTCTTTAAATGCACTTCTCAATATTAATTGCAGAGAGTGAATTGCATCCATTTCATAGTCCTTCCAAGGCAGACTTCTTGTTTTGACAACATCAAGAAAGGCCTTGAAGGATGACCTTGGATGCATTTTCCTACCATCGTCCTTCTCACCTGGTTCATGTTTTGCACCAGCCCATCGAATTTTTGCTGCAGTTTGAGATCGAAACCAAAACAGTGCATCCTTGGAACTTATTCTTACAACTGCCATGCCACAGACCACATCACCAAGAGCCAGTGCACCTGGGTACCCTGCATCACATAGGCTATCCGTACTCAACCCTGTAGAATCCATATGGCATTCAGAGAGCCATGCAACTATGTCGTGAATCTGGAGATCACTTGGAGTTACTCCCAACCTCCATATCTTGTTATTGTATAATAGTGCAGCACCATCACACTTCACGAGATTCATTATGTTTGGGCTCTGAGTCACAATACCCAATGGTGCATCACGCACTAGCATATCACATAATAGTGTCTGGGTGCGCAAGATGTTCTTCTCAACAATCTGATTTTCTAATTCCAATTCCTTGTTCACATGAATAGCAAATACTTGAGCAAGAAATTCACAAGCATACCTTAAAGGGAAAGGAACAAACCTTGGACTAGTGTTATGGCATACAATTAAACCCCAGAGTCTCTTTCTTTTATGTGGATGTGTCGAATCAGGCCCATCAAGATCTTCATTCCCCTCATTAATTACAACCGCCATAACCAGTGAAGCAATTGAATTCATGTTCTCCATGTACTGTAAGTGGCAATTGTGCGGAGCTCTTAGGGTTGAACCACATAAAGTCAGATCAAACTGAAGTTTCTCATCTTGAAGCACCCTGACATGTTTTGCACAACAATCAACAATCATCCGGACCTTATTCTTCATAAATAAAAAGCGTGCAGCCTGAGGAATATCAGTAGCTGGATAATGCAGACCCAGATAAGGCTCCTGCTCCAGACCAGGCTTAGTTATTTCGGAAACAACTTCCCCATGGTCATCATCATGAAACTTATAAGCCATCACCCTGTCATAGCCAGTCAATTCAAAAACCTCCTGGGCCATAGTGTCACAAAGCCTTTTCATGCTTCCACTAGGTAAGGACTGCAACTTGGTAATTGCTTTGGCAGCAAGCTTGTAGGACTGGAGTGCCCCAGCTGCTGTCATGGGGACCTCATAAGGCTTCACAGGCTCAAAGTCAACAATCAAGCTACCAGTTACGCGATGAATGATTGCATAAAAAGGCTTCCCAGATGTCTTGCAATGAACTAAGATAGGATTCAAAAGTGCAATGTCCCCAAAACCCAAGGCTTTTTGCAAGGCAGAAGCAGTGGGCCCAGTGAAGATAGTTCTGATGTCAGTTCCAATGCCAAGAACAGGGAAATCTCCAACACTTGGGACTGCATGACTAACCATGGTTAACATTTCAGGGGCATTTTCACTGTAAGCAATGACCTTGAAAGTTTTCTCATCCAAGGCCAGCAAGCATCCAAAAGGCTGGATGAACTTGCCTTTCTGGATGTGATGAAGATAAGCTGTGGTCACTTTGTCAGACTTACGTTGTTGATCACCTCCTGCAAGGGAACCATTGAAGTGTAGTGAGCTTGAGTAATCAAACGAACTGCCTGACTCTTCAAAATCTGCATGAAGCTTTGCATCCACGGTGGTCTGAGCAATAATTCTAGTACTGTGTCTTGATCTCGCAGAATTGCTAGACGAATGGCTAGGCCTTGAAGCAGACATTTCCCTGCAGACTGGGGAAATTAAAACAAGGAATTGTCAGAAATTACTTAATCAACAACAATCCCTTTGCTTTTGCTCTTCCTTTTTCTTTTCTGTTAATGTCCTTTTGGGGCTACGAATTAAACATTACTTAACCTCTTTTTAAGTTAGAAGTTTCTATCATCGACATAAAAAACATACTAGGTTGTTGGCTGTGGAGGTAATAACTATAGCATGACTATTATCCAAAAATGGCAAACGTTGTTCCAAGTACACAAGACAAGTGCGAACAATTTTCTAGTCTAGTCATCTTTTGGTTGGAAAAAATAGAATCAAGAAAAGAAATAATTAGTGAAGTCCCACGCCACGAATTATTCTATCTTTAATTTGCTTGATTCAACAAGCTCAGCTGTGGAATAAAATAAATAGAAGAGAAATCATTAATTGAATAATTAAGGATAATAACCGAAGAGAGTATTAAACAACAAAAAGCATTTTGAGAAAGATGAAAGATAAAGAACAGGCGTCCAACCTGGTGGAGTTGAAGAAGAAAAAGAAGAAGAAGACGAAAGCCAAATCACTGCTTCAAATCCAGTCCTTTTGAATTGGGAAGGCTACTCATCGACAAGAAGAAGTGGAAGGAGAAGAAGAAAAGCTTGGAAATGAGAATCCCAAGTGAGTGTGTTCTGGCCCTATTTCTGTCCCGAGACAGAGCAGGGACCACCATATTAGTATTCCAATTCATTATATATATGTTATGTATAAATCATAGGTAAACAGAGTCGTACTCGTAGCTCCAGCAAAATTCACAGAGATTACACTGTGAATTGTAAATGGGAACTCTTTTTTTGTTGGTTCCCATGTGGATAACAGTTGCCATCAATACTATCTTATTCTTCACTCACTCTCGTGTTCTCCTAATAAATTTATTAACCACACTATCTGCTCTTTTTTTTTCTGCTCTTTCAATGTTCAACCCAAGGTTCTAATTTTAGCAGATAAAAGTTGGTTGCCAACGAAAAGGTGAAAAGTGGAATCTAAGTCTAACAAAGGATGTCGTGTTGGAATTTGGTAACAAATAATTGTATAAGTAACCATTAACCAACCAAAAGAGTGGGTCAAAGTCAGAGAACCATACGATACGATATCCTTATCCTCCGTCTTCTTCTTAAGAACATGATGATGATATGATATGGCGACCCATCAAGCAACAGCAAAATCTATGGAGCTCAAATTCAATACAGAAAGAGCTAAGTACACACATAGATTTACTCCGTATGGGTCCCATTCCCATACTCCCTGTCTGCCTGTCTCCCTGCCGTTCATCTTTTCATCCCATTCGCAGAAACCTGTCATTTGTTTATGTTTTATTTTAATTATATTTAATATAAACACTTTCTGTTTCTGTAGGCACATCCAATTTCAGCATTTCTTTCCATATTATAACCTAGGCCAATCAACTACCGTTGTAGCCTTTTCAGTGCAATGTTATGTACGTAACAAACCAATCCTATTAAGTAAAGTCTTTAATTTTTGAAGTATACTATGTAATTTATAAATTTAGATGTCTCCAAAAATTATAATAATAACAATCTATTAATCTCTATTAATATTATATTTCACATATTTGACATATAAATAACAATTATAATAAATATGAAAAAAGATCGTACTAATATAAAATTAAGGACAAAATAAAGTATTTAAAATATTACAATTTCATCATATAATAAATATTATTATATCAAAATATCAAATAAAAAAGAGTAATAAATATCCATAACTCTCTATGTATTACAATTTACAACGAGAGTCTCATTATCACTATCATTCAAATTTATTGCACCAAATGATATGTTAATATTTTCTCATCTAAGATTATCTTTCAAGTCACTCTCATCTATCAAAATTGATTCCTCATAAACTCAATCTACCAAAAGATCGATATGGTTAAGGTAAATTGGATATACAAGACTACTTATTTTATTAAAGGTCCTAGTAAATAAATAAAAAAATTTATTAAGAAATTACATTCAACTTAACAGTGATAACAACATACTTTTCTCGAAGCTTTAAGTTATATTGAACAAAGATCAAGTCCTTTAATCTTTTGTGTTCTAATATATTTCCTTTCTTGGAATGGATGAATTTAAATGTGCTTAAATTCTTTTTACACCTCGTTGTACTCACACATTAACTTAAAATTTGATTTCCACACTAGTCCTGATTGGTCTCATCAAGCAACTATAAGACAACAAAAGTAATATTATAGAAAAAATAAAATGATGATTAATTTCCAACAAGTAACAAAGGTGAAAAAATATATATCTAGATTAAAAATTTCTCTTTGACACGTAGCAACGAGCATCTTAAAATCATTATAAGCATCCTTATAAACCTTCATTTGTGAGCTTAGAAGAGCTTACATCATCTCATGTGCAGAAGTTGTTGTTACTTGTAATAGTTAATAACATCAACCTATAAAATTCAACTTTTTTTTTGTAAAATTTGGTCTAAAATAAACGCTAGGATTAAATGGCTTAAGTGACCTTCCAATTTTGTCCCTCATGCATCCTTAACACCTTAACATTATAATTCAATCAACTTATGTCATAAAAAAAATCTTACTCACATTAACATATTAATTAACTCCACAAAATAATATAATATAACAAAGCCTCAAAATTCATTTAGTCATGCTTAACTTCTTCCGAAAACAAGACCATTTTTTTAATCATCAAATTGAAGGAATTTGCTAACACTTCATTTTATAGAAATGTTCCCCCTTTTCTCAATTTTCCAATGACACCAAAATCATTCAATTTGGTTTAGTAATTTAAAAGTTATGGCCCAAACACTTTCGAACTGTTACTAAACCAAGACTACACACTAAACCCAAATTCACTCCAGAAATTGAAAGTCTTAAGGACTGAATTGAAATTCGATTCCTTTAGATAACTTGTAGCTCCATGTCTCTAGTTTAAATAGGAACAAGAATCACCTCATTAGGATCTCTACAGATCGAGATATCATCAAAATACTGAAGCATGTTCAGAAAAATATGCAACTCATACTCTTTTAACCGGTCCTATCACTTTGATTCAATCAATCTTTCTCAAATTAATCTCAAAAACTATAAATTTTTATGGAGAGGTAGATGAATGTCTTAGGAATCCAACGCTTTAAAAATTAGGTCAATTAAAGGTCGGATGAAAAAGTTATGGCTAAAAACGTGGAGAGAGGTCGGATTAGGGGAGAATTGGCCGCGTCGCACTCGCGACGCGTGCTATGCGCGCGCTCCGCGCTCGTCCTCGTGACGCGTCGCACTCACGAGGGTTCTTCTTCCAACATCCTAACTTCTAAAATTTATATCTTTTGACCGAGAACTCAAAAATTTTTAAATTTGGTATCAATGGAAAGCTAAAAGTAAGCTCTACAACTTCCATGAAGGAATTAAAAAAAATTCGGTCTAAAAAAGGGTCAAAAGTCTACGACTAAGTGATTGTCCGACAATTTCATCCTAAACAGCATCAGAACTTTTAAACATCATAACTTTCTACTCCATTGTCTAAAAATTCCATACTTTATATCAACGGAAATATAAAGAGATAATCTACAACTTTAATGAAGACCCTAAGAACAATTTCTACCTCTATAAGGGTCAAAATTCCAATCAAAGTGGTTGTCCCGAAAGTTCACCCTAAACAATATTCAAACTTCAAATGATCATAACTTCCAGCCTCGATATCGAAAAATGTCATACTTTATAGCGTTAGAAAGCTAGCAAGATAAGCTACAACTTTCATGAAGAAACTTTTATCAAAATCTCTCTAGATCAACCCAGAAAATTCATGGAAGTTCGGATCGAAAAGTCAACTCTCTCCTACTATTCATTCCCAAAATTTTCAGATGTCAAAGTTTCAAAAACAAAAACAACATTTCAACTTTTTATTCTAGTCATTTCCACTCCATTTCTACCAACTTATTCATCATAAATTTCATAGTACCCTTAAACATACAAGTTTACTCAAAAATTTCATAATCATCAAAAACCAAAATTAATTATTCACTCTTCATCAACTTACTACATTCATACCTTAATCTTGTAAATCATTTCAAATTCAAGAATTCTCCTTTTCTTTACTCATAACTAATCACTAACAATTTCTTATTTAATAGTTCTAACTTTCAAGAAAAGTTCAAGGTCCAACACTATCTACCATTTGCTCTCTTAATTAGCTCTCTCTCGAGTCACTCTCCACCGATGCCTCCTCCTTCATCTTCATTTTATTCTTCTATTTGGAGCTATAATGGGCAAGTCAAAATGTCAATCTTCATCTTCTCACTTGGAGCAGTCACTGACAACTTCTCTTCCCTCCACCGCTAACCCTTCTCGACGTTCAAGTCGTCTTTGACATAACCCATCTCATGGGAGGCTGTCAATCAGTGTTGGGTCATCCTCGATAGTGCCCATTGTCATACCCGACCCTCCTCTGTTCAGGAACAACCACATGTTGATGATGATGTGTTGCAGGTATTATCGTCTATGGTAGAGGAATCTGCCTCTGATTCGGAAGATGTTCATGCCGAGGCTACTGCCCTTGTCTCTTAGCTTACATCACCATCGACAACCACTCCCTTTGGTTCCCAAAAATTGGTTAAACATGTTGCTCAAAAATTTGTTCGACTGCTGCTCCAATAGTCACCTATCTGAGTTTCAGTGACTGATGCATTGTCCTACAATTTTATTCTTCCATTATAGAACAAAGATGGGACTCCGTTACGAGTATCAGGTTAGTTCTTGATCATCCTATTGATTTGGACGGATATCAGCAATTGCAGTTGGATGTTCTATTAACTAAAAGAAATTTGTTTACTATTGCTCTATTGCAAAAACATTATGACTCTAAATTGGTTAGAGAATTTTACTATAATCTTGATAAGGATGTCTTGAATGAATCTACCTTGAGTTATCATATAGTGTATGTGAGGGCTACTATGGTTAGAATTGATCCAAATCGGTTGAATATATTTTTAGGGTTTGATAATTTGGTTGGTGAACGAGTATATGATGATGATTGAGTTGTGACTAATGATATGATGCTATTTTAACAGGGTAAATTGACTGCTTGGCCATCTTCTTCTACTCTTCGTGCGACTGTGTTATCGCAGAAATATTTTGTGCTCCATAAGCTTGTGTTGGCAAATTGGATGCCCAATACTCACACGGTTATAGTTTATCCGGCTCAGGCCAAATTAGTTTATGCCATTGCTACAAAGGCAAATTTCAATTTGGGAAGAATTATTATTGAGGCAATGATTGCGATTGGTAGTAAACCACACTCTCTATTATATTTTTCCTGTTTGATTACATAATTTTTGTATGCCAATGATGTTCCTCAGACTACTTATAGTGTACTTGATGTTGGATCCCGAACTTTTGGTGGGAAATTAGAAAAATAAAATAAATGGAAATGAGTGTTGTTGAGTATAAATTGTGTTATAGAT
>JAOQMQ010000006.1:16561757-16573974 GCA_027563845.1 Erythroxylum subrotundum
CGCTTTTCGATTTTCCGTTTTCTGTTTCATTTTCGGGTTAGGGTCTGGTCTCAAGATCGGGTCCCAACACTTGAGCTTGTGTCATTGCTGAATTTTTCGCCTCAGATATTAAATGTGAACAAGCAAGCTCAGGTGATCAACTTGGCTTATTCTTCATCTGGGACATCTAAACCTTCGACTACATCATTTATCAATTCGAATGCTGCTTTGTTTGTTGAAAATGATCGGATTGAAGGTGTTTTTTAAACGGGTTTAGACGCACTATGTCAACTAAAACAGAGAGTTCTTCGTCGCTCGGGTAATTCTTAATTTTATTTTTTAGGATATTTTTATCCCAAAGGGGAGAATGGATGATGAGTGTTGGTTGTTTTGTTTATTTAAGACTATTGTTGCCTTGATTATTTGAAAATTGCATATGTGAACTTGACAAACTATGTGTTATTTGAACTTGATGTCAATTGAAAGTTATTTGGAACTTGATGTTCGATTAAGGGGGAGTTCCTATGTATTATATGCATTTAATGATATGTGTGTAATTATCTTTTTAAAGGGGAGCTTTGATATGTGACAAATAATGTCAGAAAGGGGAAGATTGTTAAAATATATGTTAAGAAATCTTAATTAATTTATTTTGAGCATTATTTGTAATTGAACATCTTTGGCTATTTGAGGAATATGATTATCATGAGTATTTTATCTTATGTGGGATTCTTTGAAAATAAGGTTTAATTGGGATAAAATTCTAGTTAAGATAGGATTTAATTGGAATAAAATCACCATATCTTGATTAAAATAAGATGCAATTTTTTAGTATTTTTGGACTCTTCTTGACAGCCTATTTCGGAAGTTTTATCCATATTTGACTGTTGCATTCCATGGGTAATGACATAAATTTTTGGACTATTGAGAGGTCATTTTATGTGGGAAAAATGACTAGAATATTGTGACTTAGCAATTGTATCTTTAGGTACATTGGGCTATCTTTGCTAGCTAATTTTTGGCTATTCTATCCATCTTGGACAACTGCATTTTTTGTAGTGTTATATGTTTTTTTGTGTTGTCCAGTTATTGCGTTTGGGTGGAAAAACTTCTAGTAGGTCGTATGGTTTTTGCAGCTCTATTGATTGTCATGTTTCGATGATGAAACGTTTATTCGGTTTATGTGATTTGTGGCTATTGTGCGTAGAATGCTTCAATGATAATATCAAAGGTTCACAACAGATTTTTTAGTGGACAACTTCTCATTCTGTCGTTAATGAAGCTACATTTTTAGGGGAGTTGTTTTCTTATCTCGAGTGTCTTTGTTTATGTCCTTATTGTTCTAATCATTTGAGTTATTTATTTCTTATCGTTATTATCATACATTGTTATGAAAATTCTTAGTTGAGGTTAGCACAAGCTGGTCATATTAATGGATTAAAAACATAACAAATAATATGTCGCTATATTATTAAAAATGTAGCAATTAACATTTGGCTACATTATGAAAAACGTAGCTAATACTATATAGCTATGAAGAGAAAAACGTTGCCAAAAATTGTTGGATATGCTTTATTTTCATTGTCAATCATTTGGTGCCAAATTTTTTTCCTGCCAAAATTTGATTTCTATCTACGTTTTTGTAATGCTTTAGTTACGAAAAATTTTCGCCGCTAACACATTTTGTCTATGATTTTTGAAAATGTCGCGTATAATTTTCAACAACGAGAAATTGACGATACTTTATGCGATGAAATAGAAGCGTAACAAATAACTATAGACGACCTTTTTGAAGCAATTGACTAAAATTTTTCGTAGCTAATTGTCTACTTTGTTGTAGTGTCTGATCGAAATTCAACCCATTCTCGAGCCCCATCTTAAAATGGTCATCGCCGGTCTAACCTAGCCCATTCCTATTTATGTTACCTGTTGCTTTTGTTTCAAGCATCCTCATATTTCGAATAACTTTGGAAGAAAACGTTTCATCAAAAGAAAGGAATATTACAAAACCATGAAAATATGCACATCAATCTTCCCGCATCAACTTTGGTCCTGCCTCTTTAGGAAAAAAAAAAAAGCTTTGTTCCTGCATATATAAACGGTCCTTAAACAAAAAGAATTAGCAGTATATACTGTAAGCTGTCTACAACTATGACAAACAACGAGTATAATAATGTAAATCTCATTAACATGATTTTGGGTTGTAGAACCGTACGGATGAGTATTGAGTTGATAAACAGAAAACCGATGTTATTTGAATTGTCAACTCATCAAGCCCTAATAGTTGATTAGATGGAAACAAAAACAAGAATCAATCTTATATATCTCAAGTGTAGTGTTTCGAAATGTTAAATTTGCATCTTCTTTAAGGACACCAATCACTGGGAATTAGCTCTACGATAATTATCGAAGCTACAAACTTGTAGCTGGTGCAATTTTCTGGTATCCCTGTCTATAAATAGCTAGGACCAATTCATGAATCTTCAAGTTAAAGTTCATATAATTAACCACTTAATCCACAAAATGGAAAAGGCTTCCAGGTTCATTGTCTCAACCTTGATTGTAGCAGCCATTGTCCATGCAGTTCTCGTTCGTGCAGGAGATCCAGATATTCTTAAGGATTTCGTGGTTCCTCCGAGTATTGACCCGAACAACATAACAAGGCAATACTTAACGTACACAGGATTCAGGCTGCTCCGAAAAGCTAATGTAACTGGGAAAACAACAGCTTTAATAGCTAAAGCGTCAGTCAAAGAATTCCCAGCCCTGGAAGGACAAGGAATATCGGCTTCTATGATCATATATCCTCCTTCCGGAATCAATCCTCCTCATATTCATCAAAGAGCATCTGAGCTGCTAATGGTGTTACATGGAGAGCTGGAAGTAGGGCTTATTGACTCATCTAATAAGCTCTATAAGCAAACTCTTCAGAGTTCTGACTTGTTCATCTTCCCTAAAGGGCTTGTTCATTACCAGATAAATACCAAAAGTGATTATCCTTCTTATGCTGTTGCAATGTTTGGAAGCGCAAATGCTGGAACAATTTCTCTTCCTAAAACCCTCTTCGGAACAGGGATCAGTCCTGACATACTCTCAAAGGCCTTCAAAGTTGATGGGGATACGATATCAAAGCTAATACGAGGCAATCAGTAGCCTACTTATCTCTTATCATTGTCATTTTCCTTTTGTCTACTAATTTTGATTAGTTTGAATAAAGAAACACAAATAAGTCTCTATGATGACTTGAAATCGTGTCCATCATACACACTAAAGTTTCACACTAAAACACTTTTGTTACTTTCGCAAAAGCGAAAGACCCAAGTTTCACTCTTCGCATGCGGACTATTTTGATTGAGAATGATTATTTCTATTCCAAATGATTGCAACCCTGACTTGTTGGCAACCTTGCAGTGACATTTTTAAAATGTCGCATAATGTTGGTATTTTTCGTCAGGTTTTACAGAAATATCGCAGAAACCTTTTACTTACATCACATTCCATGATATTTTTTGTGATGTTTTTTAAAACATCACCAATTGGATTCTGTAACATTTTTGAACATTCTGTGTCATTTTACAAACGTCACAAAATGCCTTATTTTTTTTTATAGTGATTTATGCCGAGCTTCTCTCACATCCCTAATAACATATGCTTTTCCATAATGAGATGAATACGATTTTAGCTACCACACAATCACCCATAGTCAGTTTTATATGAATTTTTTGATTGAACGTAGATGTCTTCGTGAATTCAGTTTTTTTTCTTCGAAAAGAAAGTAGTATAAAGTTAGGGGCCTTGACATAAGTTATTAGAAAACAATCTAATAATTAACATCTCTCTGTTTTTTCTTTTTTCAGATCCAATTGTACTACATTACAAAATTCCTTATTTTTCATTGTAATTTTAAAGATAAAATAAGATAGTCTTATCAAATTATTTATCTTTTCTTGGAGTACCAAAAAGGTTTTTATTATCCTGAAACATATGAAATTATGTAGCCTTTTATAATCCTAGATTCAAATACCACACAAAATTTTAAAAAATTGGCCTAACTAACCTTTGCTTCGTAGATGATCTTCTTCTCTTTTGCAGGGCTAACTTGGATTCAATCCACTCTTACATGCAAGCTGTTGAAACTTTCAGGCAATTCTTGGGTGTACAAATCAACCTACACAAGAGTCACTTTCTCTTATCCAAAAGTGCTTACTCCTTGGAACCTCTTATAATTGAAGCTACGAGCTAGCAACTTTAAGTCTCCCACACTACTTTTCTTGGTCTCCCAGTGGCGACAAAGAGACTCAATAATTTTGAATGTAGTCCTCTCTTAGAAAAGATTAAGAAGCGAGTCAGATCTTGGGTGAATAAATCCATCTCCTACGTGAGTAAGTTGCAGCTTATAAAATTAGTCCTTAACTCTTTGCATGTTTATTAAAGTTCCTATATTTTCTTATCTCAAAACATCATCAAATCGATTGAAAGGATTCTAAGATCCTTTTTATGAAGCCACCCGAATGGTGACCCTAGAGTAGCTAAGGCTAGTTGGTCTGACCTTTGTTATCTGAAAGAAGAAGGTGGTCTCAACATTTTATCCATCAAAACCACAAATTATGCTTTGATTCTCAAGAGGTTCTAGTGGATTTTGGAGAACAAAAATACTCTTTGGATTAAATAGTTACATTCTTACTTCCTTAAAGGCAATTGCATAAGGGATATCAAGCCAAAGGCCTCACAGTGCCACTTCCACACTTAGCTTCTAAAATTAAGAGATACAGTCCAACAAGAGGTCTCTTGTAAGATAGGCAATGATAGATTGGTTTCACTCTGGTATGATAATTGGTCACGCCTTGATCCACCTAAACACTCTCCTCAACATTTGCGTATTTTTTTCACTATAGTTTCGACACACTAGGCTATGTTTATTTATTAATGGTAATTTCTAGAACTTTCCCCGTTGTTTGGAGCATCTCCAACCTTGATACCCCCTTGATATACACTCATCTGAGATCTTTTTTCTGGAAGGATATTCCACTCAGTAACCTTACCAACAAAACTATGGTTAATTTGTTACGTAGACGAGGTGACAAAGTATCCTGGTTCAAGACAGTACGGAGTAAGGTTTTAACTCCAATAATTTCTTTTCTTTTCTAGTTAGTAATACATAATAAGCTAACCACCACTGATAGAATGTCTTACTTGCAAGTTAATAAATCATGGCCGATGTGCTCATTGTATGATGAATCACGGAACCATCTTCTATTCGAATGTCTATTTAATAACTCTATTTGGGATTATGTTATTGCTAAATATTCACGGTCTGATCCGGGGCCTCTCTTATAGACATTACACATGGAATCTCAACTCAAACCGCCTACTCAAAATTAGATCTTCATATTCATACTCTTGCACTAGGCAGTTGTATCTACACGCTTTGGAGAGAACTCATCCTGAGACGTGTTGCCAGTAAATTTTCTTCCAAGGAAGCTTTAATATCAACGATCATCACTAAGGTCCGGAAACTCATTTTTAATGAAGAACCTACACTTGACTTCTAATTCAAATATATGTTTTTCACTTAATCTTTAGTGTAAACTTTTCTACATTTAGTTTCACCGTGTTTTTCTTGTTCTTAATGCTTTGCCTTCAAAGGCAAGGCAGATAGGGTACTCCCTCTTGTTTTTAAGCTTGTATGACTCTTTCTTCTTTATTAATTAATTCTATTTTTTTTTTCCTTAAGAAAACACATGAAATTTGGTAGCGTCGCCTGTGGTTTATTAATATTATCACATAAAATATAAAAAGTCAATTTGTAATTGCCAGCTATGTCCAGATAAACTTAAGAAAGGTTTATTTTTCAAAAAAGAAAAACTTAAGAAGAAGGTCAAAAGCACAACCTGTCGAAGATATTAGTATATGGTGCGATCACTGATTTAATGACTTATTTTTTGCTAGGAATGAATGCTTCCATTAGCTTCTCCGGTGAGGGTGGAATGTTAATTAATTATGTTATTTATAACAGATTCCATTGAGTAAATCTTTCTAAATAGGACACTAGTGGTTAAGATATTAATGCAAAAAAAAAAAAAATTTATAAATGAAAAAGGAGGAGTATGTTGAGTACTGAATAATGAAATGCAATCCTTGGCGTTGACAATTAACAGTTGTGTGAGTAGCTAGAATAGAAACATTTCAAAGTAATATATAGCGTAAACGAATTTGTCGGAAGTGCTAGCTGCGATGGCCTAAGCCTGATTGTTTAGAAGTCTGAATCCTTGCAATTTACTCACCAACTCAACCAGCAACGTACGACTACTCTATATTTGACGAAAAACAATAATGAATAATTGTTCTTTGCTTCCTTTAAATCTTGAACTGGACCGTTTTCAATCGTTGCCTGTCTTTGTCTTTCTTCTAAACATTTTCTCCACTCCCTCTCTCTTGAAAATGCTGCCATATCATAGTATGCAACAGGCAGAGACAGCTCTAGGTAGAGAGCTTTCTGTTGCTGAGAAATTGTGGTTCTCTTACTCCGCAAATAAATCTGATTTTATTCTTGACTTTCACAACTTCCTCTTCTTTTTCTTCTTTTACTCTCTCTTTTCTCTACCATACATTCTGATTGATCTGATTGAGTGCAAGAAACTGACCAAGTACAAAATTCAACCCAGAATCAAGATATCATTCTCAGGCATGCTAAAATGCTACAAAGATGTCGTTGTCAGTTCTCTTCTTGTTTTTGGACCCCTGCAACTGTTTTCTTATGATACTATGAAGGTATGTTCGTTGTATATACAACTTTGTTTCCCTGGATGTGTTCGTGCTTGATGATTGTTTCATTATTTGTCCTCCAATTTTTGCTTTGGTCTGCCTCAGGTCCCCTATTCTTACCTTGCATAAATGTACTGTCGAATATAATATTCCTGATTGTAATTTCATGGTTAACCCTTTCTTAGGTACATTACAATCTTTGTGCTACATTTATTGCAATTTTCTAACATTTTAATGAATGCACACCATTTACATTACGAGAATAAGAAATCTGAAATCATAAAGTAGCTAGCCACCAAGAAATATAATTCAACAACTGTACCGTAGTTTCTTTTGGCTAAAATTACATATATATATATCTTGTGTTAAGCATATTTTAATGTCTTATAATAATGTCAACTCTCTATTTAAATGCACGATTATATTCAAAATGATGAATATTTTTTGGAATTCAAAATAATATTAAAATACTAATGTTGACAAAGTACTTGATTAGAATATAAATAAAAAATTAGTGACCAAACTAGCTTATATATATCATTGATAATCATAACTTTTAGCATCTATTAACGGTTTCTTTCAATAATTTTTTTTCATTTGACTGATACGAAAGAGAAGGAAAAAATATATATAATAAAAGAACAATTTTAACAGACTTTTGTGTAGGATGAAGGCAAGATGGATGTATATATATATATATATCAACAATACATTTGGTTTACAATATTCATATGATGGAAGTTTGATTTCTGGATGTCAGTATGTAAACATGATGATAGTAGACATGAATAATTAAAATGTTATTGAAACCTGATGACAAAACTTTGCCTGGAAACATAAGAAACGACTAAATCTAGCGATAACACATGAACACATAATGATTTTCTCACAATCATATCCATTGAATTTATTTTATAAAATTATCCATTATATATTATGTATGTAGATTTATATGTAAGGACTGACTTTAATGCGGAAGCGGTTGATCGATTTTCTGATTGTTAATCCACATTTCACAGTTGGCTACTAGAGTCACCGTTAATCCACGTCCCAAACTCTAAACTTTGATGGTGTGTTTCATGTGAGAAATAACGAGAGAGTTTTTTTTTTTCTTTTATCGCAATGAACATTTTTATTCCACTCCCTGATTTCTCCTTTTATACGAGAATAAACATAACCGACGGAGGTTATGTTATGCAGTTGTTCATCTTGTGTTCTTTCATGCTGTCTAACTGTCAACAATGTACATATAACATTAAAGGAATAACAACACCACGCATATAAAATTATTATTCAGTCAACACGAAACTATGAAACAGAGCAATATTCTTATATGTTGAGATTCAATTAAATTGTCGATTTTTAACGATACTTCTAGATTCTACGAATTACCTTGTTTTAGAAAATAATTTGAAGCAATCTTAATCACTCCTAATCTCTTTGACTACATTTACAACACTCTCGCATCACTGCTAAGGGTCTTTGACACTGACCTTCCTTTTTCTGATGAAATATTTATATGTTGAAAAATGATCTACACATATCACTAACTTCCTCTCCTCCGTCCCTAACACTACTGATAAACTTGCAACCATCAATGACAATATCTCACAGGAGGATCTTATCCTCTTCACATTAAATGACTTACATGTAGAATACAAATCCTTCATCACCATTATCGAACATCAAGACTCCACTATTCTTTAAACTAAGATCCTTATCTGCGAGTAGCACCTCCTCTCCTACGATTTGCTACTTTTTTCCTCTTCTGAAACTACGTTCGTCATCTCTTGTGGTGGAAACCCCTTAACTGGCAATAGTGGCAAATGCGACTCTCGCAGGTTTATAGAGACGTACTAAACTTGAATGGTTTTGTACCTTATACAAACTCTTGGCAGGTTGGGTCTCAACATGGTTCTCAATTTAATTTTCCTCACTAGTACCCTTATTTAGCCTAGCCCAATCAGGCCCCTTCTCTAGCCAGCTCCATCCTAGTCCCTTATCCAACCTAAACTCCTAACCAAGCCCCTAGTTCAAGATTATTCAAATTTTGACAAATCTAATAAACATCCATCCCAATGTCAATTTTATTAAAAATGGTCCCCGTCATGATCCTAATACTCTTACCATAATATTTTCTTCCATGAATATCAAGGCTAATCCTAATAGTTTGTAATTTGCTTAAAGTAATGTTATTAATTGGTTACCTTATATTAGTGCAATTGCTCATATGATACTTGATCTCCAACTTATGGATTTTGTAACTTTGTATGATGATCCAAAGTGATTACCAATAATGGACATACTTATCCACTTCACCTTACTAATATTTTGATAATTCACCAACTTACTGCAAATCTTTTATCAATAGAAAATTTTGTTATAGATAACTATTATCTTATTGAATTTAATCTTTGTTACATTATATATGAATGACATCAAAACCAAGATACCACTATTCTCAAGTTCTATCCACAATAATCTCTATCTTATAAAAATGTTAGATTTTAATAGGACGTGAGTGGGGGAGTTAAGGATTTCTACAAAAAGAACTTTATTACTTTAGCTTATAATATACTTACAATGTTTTCTTCTCACTCCATTGGCTTACATTTCTAGCCTATTTATAGTTGTAGGAAGTCTTTGGTGACTTGTAAAATATTCTAGATATTTTTCCTACTATTTATGTTACTTCCTATTTTAAACTTAGAATTCATATAAGATATTTCTTCATAATTAATTGCACACACTTTCCTAGGCTTTTTAGATTAAATATTTTTCATAGATTTCCTAGACTTTTAGATTAATTTTCAACACCACTCCCAATCTAAAAAAGTCTAGCACTCTAAGCATGTTTTTCAATTTAATGAACTTTTCTACTAAGACTATCTTAGTGAAGATATCTGCTAATTAGTTATCGGTCTTGCAAAATTCCATCTTGATCTCTCTTTGCCCTATGAGCTCTCTGATGAAGTTGTGCCTTATCTCAATGTTCTTTGTTTGCCCATGAAATGTTGGATTCTTTGTCATTGTAATGGTTGACATATTATAAAAATGAATTACTGTTAGATCCTCCATGTCTTATTGTAGATCTTCCAAAACTCTTCTAAACCATATAGCTTGATACATAGCATTTGTTGCAACTATGTATTCTTCTTCATTAGAAGATAGTGCAATAGTCTTGGTGCTACCGGTAAGGTTACTCTTTTGTAACTAGAAGGTCATAGGTTCAAGTCATAGAAACGACCTCTTTGTAAAACACAAAGGGAAGGTTGAGTATAATTGATGACTCTCACAAAGCAAGGAGCTTTGTGCATTGTCTCTTTGCCCGATAGTGCTTCAGTGCCAAGCAAAAATACATACCTGTTGTTCTTTTTCTATCATTTATTCTTCCAGGCCAGTCGTCTTTTGTATAGCCTGTCAAATTATTATTTCTTTCTATCTCGTATTGAATAACAAATTTCTTTGTACGTTTGACATATCTTAGTATCCTTTAACCTCCCATAAAATGTGCTTTGATAGGATCACTCATCATTATGGACACAATACTTACCGCATATATAATATCTAGTTTCATATTTGTCAAGTAGATTAGTAAACTAACTAGGATTTTATATATTGTTGCATCCACTTTCTCTTATTTATCATTCTTGTACAACTTTTCATTCATTGTCATATGTGTGACAAGTGGTTTACATTCTTTCATGTCAAATTTCTTTAGTAGCTAATCCGTGTACTTTTCTTATGAGATAAAGATTAATTTAGGCTCCTGTTTGACTTGCACCCTAAGAAAGTATAGTGATGGCTCATTTGGAATTCCGGTAGACCCATACTCTACAAGAGATTTGTCAATCTTACTATTCCATGCCCAAAGAGCTTGTCTAACTCCATATAATTCCTTTTTCAACTAATACATTGTCATTTTTCCTTTGAATTTTGTACCCTTCTGATTGCTCCATATGGACTTCATCTTCAATTTCTCCATTTAGGAAAGATTATTTCACATCCAATTGATATACTTGAAGATTTAGTTGCATAACTACGACTAACACTACTTTTATTGTTTATATGTAAATAACCTGAGTGAAAGTCTTACTGAAGTCAATACCTGGTTGTTATGAGTGGCCTTTAAAGATAAGTTGAGCTTTGTGTTTCTAAATGGCTCCATCCTTATTGTATTTGATTTTGTAAATCCATTTAAACCCATTTACTTCTTTTAATTTTGTCTTTTATGTGATTTCCCATATACCATTTTTCTCGATCATTTAATTTTCCTCATTTATGGCTTTTCTCCAAACTTCTTCTTTAGTAGTTTTTTCATATTCTTAGATTTGGTTTTCATTTACCCTATTGATTTTCAGAGTTAAGGTACTTCTTCCTCTACTTGACTTTCTTCTTTTTGATGTTGTCGATCATATTATGCTAATGATGGTAACAGTGTGCTCAGGATTGGATCACTTGCGCTCTATGGCTCATTGACCTTTTATAAAGCTTGACTCCTTTTATGACTTCAACATTCCATTTTCTAACTTGCATAATCGATAGCCTTTTGATTTCTCACTGTAGCCAATAGAGACACATTTTTCTCCTTTTTCATCTAACTTCTCTCTATTCCCTTTTGGAATATAGTATACATCCAAAAGCTTTAAAATGGTCAATTGTTGGATTTCTTTTCAACTATGCTTTATAAGGAGTCATACTTAAGACTACCTTATTAGGAGAACGATTAGAATGTATATTATAGCATTAACTACTTCTGCCCATATATTTGTTTGGTAGATTATTACCTTATAGCATTGATTAAGGCTTCTCGACAATGGTTCTATTCTTCCTTTTGGCAAGACCATTTTGTTATGGTGTACATCGAACAATTAGCTCATTTTTTATGCCTTGTTTTGTTGGATCGAAAAAGAAAACATGCAATATTTGGTTAAATAGTGGATTTCAAAAACTTTTTTAGAAATCATAACGCAACGGAAGCATGATAACCAAATCAACATGATAATCCATACATGATATGGTATATGGATAATAGTTAACATAAGAACAAGATAGTGAATATTACCTACTCCTTCGCTACAGCTTTAACTCCTCATTATGCTATCCTCTCCTTCTTTTTGTATCCAATCCTAGCTTTAGCCTTGCTATTGAATCCTTTCCTTTGTCAATCTATCTTCTCCTTGTTGTTGTATCCTTAACCAATTTGATTTACCTCTTATTCTTCTAGGACAACTTGGTTAACAAAATCCGTTGGTTTGAAAGGAGAAGAAAATTTTGGAGGAGAATTTTCTTAGAATAAAGAAGACAAAGAATGAGACACTCTCACGCAATTTTCTAAAATCTTCATGCAAGATAGGAGAGAGAGTGATAAAAATGTAAGAACACCTTCTTACACTCTCACAATTTCGGTTAACATCAAAGGAAAGAAGAGTTTTCCATCCAATGCATCACTTCTTCATTTAATCAATCATAA
>JAOQMQ010000006.1:16574074-16588525 GCA_027563845.1 Erythroxylum subrotundum
CCAAACTCTTTTGTTTTATTAATAATAAATATTTTCATTACAAAACTATAACTGAAGAAGATTAAGTTACATGTAAAGACACTTGCTTTCCAGGGCACTATATTTACATAACTCCAACATGTTCCTTATAAAAAATGATGAACCTATGACTACTAAATACTCCACCATGATCAGTTCTCAAGATTTTAAGAGAATGCCTATATTGTTTTTATGCTAAGGCTTTCTAGTAAGCAAATGGATCAAAAAAAATTTGGATGAAATACACCTATATCATTGGCATCCAATCATTGACAAAGAGAAGAAAATATCTTTTTCCTCCAACACTAATGGTTCTTGATGGACCCTAACTGTCAATATGCACCAACTAAAAAGGAGTCTTAGCTCTTAAAGATGTTTTTGAAAATGAAATCCTATGCATTTTTTCATAAATGAAACCTTCACAGACTTTGTTTTCAGAAGAAATAGAAGGAAGCACAAGCACTATGTTCTTTTTCTTTAGAAGTTTAGGGCCATTGAAATTCAGATGACCATATCTCAAGTGGCACAATATGGATTCATCCATTTTCTTGCATCTCAATGCATTTTTTTCCTGAATGGCATCTCCATAAGAAAATCCTTGTTAGGGTCCATTTTGATAGAAGATTGAATTAGCCTTTCTTCTTGTCAATAATGATGCTTATATTGTCATCAAAGATGACTTTATAATTTTTGTAAATCAATTGGCCTACACTTAATAAATTTTGAGCAAGGCCTAGCACATAGAAAATATTAGGGATTTATTTTTTGTTATCGTGTTGGGATCTAACAATAGCAGTGCCTTTTCCTTCAATAGTAAGTATATTTCCATCACTAAGTGTAACTTAGGATTTAACACTTTCATATAGTAGCATAAAGCAACTTTTATTATTGTCATATGGTTTAAACAACCACTATCAATGTATCAAACATCCATTGATTCTTATAAAGATCAATAAATTCATTATTTTTTGAGATATTCGATTCTTCCTTTTATTGGTACCAATAATCTTTCTCATACTGAAGGTGCCTTTTGCAACTTTTACATTTGTTATGATAATCTTTTGTGTCGTAATCATTTTTCTTGCATAATTTGCAATAGGAGCTTGATGTATCATTGCTCTTTTACATTCCTCTTCCCCTATCACAGTTAGTAAGTACTTTTCTTCTGTGAGACTTTTTATCGTGGCTATTTTTCTTATTTCCATCATTTTGGAGATATTTGTTTGTGTTTAGAATGCTTGCTCTAATGGAATCTCAAATCTTTATAGTCTAGCTTTATAAGCTTCTAGAGAGACCATTAATTCCACTAGAGGGAGTTTTGATAAATCTTTTTATTCTTCTATGGCAGCCACAATATGATCATATTTTGCAAGAAAAATTCTTAATATTTTGTATTATTTTCTTATCTTATATTATGTCCCCATAAATTCCAATTTGATGGAAGATATTATAAATACAAGAGAAGAAAGATTATAATGATTTGTCTTCCCACATTAGTAGTATGTTAAAATCTTTCTATGAGGATTAGAGTTTGATGGATATTACCTTCTCTATGCCTTTGAATTCATTTTTGAGTGCCTCCTATACCCCTTTTGCACTGCCTACTTCATAATTCTTCAAAAAAAATCCCCTTGTTTGATGATAACAAGGCTTTGGCATCATGTTACTTATTTTTCCTATACTCCTTTTATAGTATATATGTCTATGTAGCCAATCCTTCTTAGCTTGATAGGACTTTATAACCATTCTTTATAACATCCCATAAGTCTTGTAAGATGTCTTCATTTGGATACTCCAATAATTATACACTTCCCTATTAAAAATGGGAATTAAGGTTTTGGTATAGTTAAAGGTTGGTAAATTAGGTAAACCAAGGAAAGCCATTAAGAAGGACCAACATTACTCTGATACCATTGTTAGACTTTGAGGATGTGAGAGGGGAAATGAAGGATTTGTACAAAAAAAAGGTTTCGTTGGTTTAGCTTACAATATGCTTATAATATTTTTCTTCTTACTCCAGTGGCTTACATTTCAGGCTTATTTATAGTCGTAAGAAGTGAGTGGTGACTTCCAAAATATTCTAGATATTTTTCCAAGTATTTATTTGACTTCCTAGTTTCTATCATTTTGGACTTAGAATTCATATAAGATATTTCTTTTGAATTAATTGCATTTTCCTAGGCTTTCTAAATTATTTTTTTACACACTTTCCTAGACTTTCTAAATTAATTTTCTTCATAACTTCCTATACTTTTTAGATTAATTTTTAACAAAAAATTCCTCTAAATTTCGTTAATCTTATTGTTTTCACAATCACTCCTGCTTTGCTCAATCTCTAAAATCAACATCTTGATCATCCTTTTGGTTTACATTTTCTCATTTATCTCATTTTTGTTTGTTAAGTCAAATGTCCTTAATTCTTATATCTTATGTCTTCAAGAAAAAAGTACTAAATTTTTTTTTTCATTATCTTCTTGTATATATACAAACCTTTACAACTTATTCAACGTGAAATTTAAGAGCCTTTCCTATCGCTTTCCTTTTCTAAGTATTGATAGTTTATCATTTTATTAATGATTTTAGTTACTATATATGGATATTTATTTCTAATAGTAAAAAATCTCACTCTTTCTTATTTTCAAATTTTAAAATTGTTGCAGAAACTTTTTTCTCCACCACTATTAAAACTTTACAATGTGACAGAGCATATGAACTCATCAAAAGGGTGTTTACTCAATATAACATCACCTACTATATGTCTTTTCCTCATACTCCTTATCAAAATAGCCTCGCTGTATGCGAAATCCATCATATCCTAAAATTGACCTCATACTTCTTCTCCAAACCCCTCTTCCCAAATTCTTGTTCAAGCCTTCTCTAATTCTATATAATTATTAATTTGTTACACATTCTTGTTCTTTATTTAAAGTCCCTCTACATGAGATACTTCTTCTCACCAAACTAAGCACTTCTCAATTTCATGCATTCGGACGTACTTATTTCTCTTTTCTAAATTGCAATTGGATAGATAAACTTATCCCAAAATTTATATCATATGCTTTCCTTAGTTATTCTTTTTAATATAAAGGATAATGATGTTTTGACCCTCACATGTCCAAGCTTTGTAGCCCTTGTCATGTTCACTTTCTTTAAAATGAATTTCACTATGATAAATCACCTCTCTCACTCCCTCTCTCTCTTCATCTTCTACAATAACATTACCTTTTCCCTTCAATATAGATTCTCGCCTTACTTCTTCAACTCCTTGACCACATCATACTCTTACATCGTTGTTACCATGTCCTTATCCTATGATCATGCACAGATCCCTTAATTTTTTTTTCTAATTATATCATATATTTTGTTAACAATCATAATCCTCATGATTCTAGCCCTAAGTCCTTTTCCTAAGCATAAAAATTTTCGCATTGGTTATAAGTTATACTTAACGAGTTCAGTGATCCTCATTGTAATCAAATAAAGACTCTTATTCCTCTAATATCACATATTAACATTATCAGTTATAAATGAGTCTTTCGTATTACATGGAATCTTGCCTTGTTACCAAGGGATATCATCAAGCTCTAGGTATTAATCAAACTAATACTTTAGTCCTATTGTCAAACTTATGACTATTCAGATTATTCTCACTATTGCTCTTTCTAATAAGTAACATGTTTATAAACTTGATTTCAATAATGCCTTTATTTATGGTCATCTTTAGGAACTAGTCTTTCTGTATTAGATTCCTAGCTTTATTGATCCCCTTCATCCTCACTATATTTTTCACCTTCACAAATCCCTTTATTATCTTAAACAAGCCTAGTGCTTGGTTTCATCATTTAATTCAAAAACTTTATTATCTCAATTTTACTTTCTCATAATTTGGCACATATCTTTTCCTTCACATTTCTTTGTCTCACACATTCTTACTTTTAGTCTATATCGATGACATATTGGATACATTCACTCTATTCATTAACCCACTTATACATGACCTTAACACTACTTTCAACTTTACAAACTTAAGTCTTGCTTATCACTTCCTTGGCATCATTGATCAGAGGCTTCATTACTCTTTTCAATCTTGATGCTAGTAACTTGGATATAATTTCATACGAGATATTACAACATGATATGTGTCTGTATTTATTAAGAGAGCTAGGATTATAGATTTTGGTAATAAGGCAAAAGAAAGTTTTATTGATCTCTTTAAGCAACTTCTCTCTTTTTAAAAATATAAGAATAACTTTCATTACCATATCCTTCGTTAATATCTTGGCCTTTTAAAAGAATAACCTATTAAGTCTACAAGGACTTGAGGCTTTATTAGGGTTTAGTACAAGCACTGCTCTCTTATCATCTTTATCTTTAAAAGGCCTCCATAGTATATCTTTATCTTCATCTAAAATCTAATCATTAATAAAGGACCTGAGAATTTACATCGAGGAATAAGCTGAAACAAAATGAGTTTTTAGAGAAGGAAAATGCCTCTTTCTTAAGGTCATTTTAAGAAACAACAATCTTGCCACTGTGCTTTATTAGGGAGATAATTTTGTTAGTAGTCCTTCTTTCGAAAATTGGTTTATAAAAAGAAAATAGTATTTTTTTGTCTCCATTATTGAGTCACAAAACCCTACATCTTTACTTATGCAAATAATTATGGTTAGCAAATACAATTCAATAGAAGTTGAGAGCTAATTATTTATCATGGGTCTTAATATGAGTATCTATGATCATTATATAACTCTTTTAGGCCCTTAACAAGCTTGAGCTTAGTTGACGTTAATGATAAGTAAATATTGTTATTCTTTTGAGAATTGAGTTGTTGAAGCTATTTTTTTGGTCTCACTTTCTTGATATAAATAATGGCTTTGTGACTAGAGATAAAGCAAGACATCCCTCTTAGAATAGCCTCATTATATCCCTCTTCCTCTACAAGAATTTTTTTGAATCTAAAAGGGAACTTCTTTAAACATTTTGGGAAGATGCTTATGATGATTATTGGAGAGTGATCTTAAAATGATGGATTTATGAAAAGGGATATAGTTTCAGGGAGCATTGCCATCCAATCTCCATTAACAAGAGCCTAATCCATTTTTTCCCTAATTTGCTAACTTGAATTTTATTTATTGCTCTATGAAAAGAAATTCCTCTTTTGTTTTGAATTAGTGATATTTAGTTCCTCCACAAATTCCTTAAAATCAATACTAAATTTTCTTAAACATACATTACCCTCAACTTTTAAATTATAAAGTGTACTAATGAAGTCACATAAGAAAATCCAAGGGCCTTGAATGGAAGAGTGAATGCATTCAAGCTTAACCAAGAAAGAATTTCATTGAAATGAAAAGTTATAATCATATATGAATTAGACATTAGCATTGATGTTCTATTAGGAAAAGAAGACTGATAAGTGTACAAGTTGGTCATTAGTATGGAGTAAGTTGACATTTTTTACCCTAAAACCAAAATCAACCACTATATACATCCATAATAGTAATATTGACAATTTATGAGTAATGATTATTGATTACCTAAAATTTCCAACTTATTACAGTTATCCAAATTGAGGTTGGACTCCAAAATTAAAACAAAATAGGCTTTATGTCAAAAATAAATTCCTTTAAGGATTGTAATCTCTTAAGACAATTAACGTTGCTCACATTACATGAAATTAAGGATATAAAGAAGGAGATAGGTTTTTAGATTTCTTGGATCTACTTTTCCTAATAGATTTTCTACTATTATTAATCCAAAAAAATCTTTAGTGATCCTCTTCTTTGTCTCCAGACTTGGAATGAGTATAAGCAAAACTATTTGTGATTGTAATTGAGGAACCACAAATACATGGTACATATCTTGAGTTAATTTTATTATTTTATGGCTAGGTGCTTCACCATGCATATGTTGGTTAGCATATCACTGGACTCAAGGATACTTGGATTCCCCTTAGTAGTTATAGGTTATTCAAGCATTACCTTATTACAGTTAATGGCACTTATGTCCTTAGGGACCTTATCATCAACATTATGAGCTAGCTTAAAGCCTTGAGATTTATTAGTTTTAAGAATAACATCTAGTTGAGTTTTAAGGCCCATAAGTTCTGAGTAGTCTTCTTTTCGGAACCTCCTTCTCATGGCTTTCCATTTCTTATCTTATTGCTTCAAGGTTGGCTACCATTGATAAGACACTATAATAGAATCTTTAACCAAAGATAATGTAAGGCAAACTATGTTTTAGCTCAACAATCCAATTCTTTTCCTTAAGGTAGTTATTTCATCGATGCATATAGGCTTGCTCGTATAACTTGCCAATTAACTCAATCCACTTATTGACTAATACTCAAGAGGAAAATTATAAATGTTAATCCATATGGGGATAAGTTTATACTTAATTTTTTCCATGGTAACACCTAGTTTCCAAAACTATAAAAAGATGGGGAAGCTATTAACATGCCAGAGCCTAGCTTTGAGGATCTCCTTTTCTCTAGCATTAGTACAGAATTAAAAAAAAATCTATTATCCTCATAAAGGAAAAGCTCGCTAAGGACTTTTCCTTTCTAATAATTTGTGGCCTAGCTATTGATTATATAGAACCAAGGGCACTTCCCTAACAAGAAGACAACCAAGGTAGATGATCAACTTTTAGCTCCTTCTCTCGTGGTTTCTATATGAGGAGAAACAATATGACATCTTTCTAATTTAGTAGGAGGGAAATAATTGAGAGTTAGCCTAGAGCTCTTGCTTAGTACCTGTTTCCAATTGAGATAAGGGTTGATACTAAAGAGAGGAAGAGGTATGGTGATCTAGAAATGATCATTTTCATCGAAGCTTGCCTGCTAAAGAGGAGAAGTTAGATAGTGGGGAAGGCAGAACCAACAAGCAAAGAGCTGGAGCTTAGAGGGAGCAAAGGGTTAAGGGTGGGGCGAGTAAGCAGGGGTAAAAATGGATCCATAAAAGAAGGTTTTAGCCTAGGTTTAGGTGCGTAAAGGACCATTAATTGAAAATTAGAAAAGAAATTGAGTTTAGAGAGAAAAATGTTTTAATAATCATTCCTAAAATAGTAATAAAATAGAGGACATGAAAGGAAATATATAGAAAGAACGAAAATGTCCTTAAGAAGTAGAAAAACACTCATGTACATCAACAACAGTGAGGAAGAGAATATAAGGTGAGATCTAGCACAAAAGTAGTAGATAAGAAGGAAATAAATGAAGGGTCAAATAAGAATGGACTAAGGAAATAAGAAAGCACTTGGAGGAAGAAGATGAGCTTTGGAAAATATAAGAAGAACCCCTCTATTCTTAAGAGAAGCTATAGCTTCTCTTTCCACTGGTTGGACTAAAAAAATATTTTATTATCATTATCAAGTCAAAATGTGTAAGGTTACTATGTTATCATTCTAAACAGAAAATATTAAGAAAGAGCATGAAAAGAAAAAAGATTGAGGGATTTTAATAATTTGTTCTTCAAAGTTTATATTCGTAAACTAAAAAAACATAAAAAGTTACAATTTTTTGTCATACTTATATAATACCTAAAATACTTACCTACAAAGAGAATTGAGATACAAATTTTACAATAATATGTTTGATCTATAGAATTAGTTGATTAATCTTGAAAATTAATAAAATTTTATTCTAATTCTTGCAGTCATTTGATTAAAGTAAATTTAATAAATTTCTTGATATTTTTACATAAAGGATGCGAAGGATACTGGCTATTTTAATTTGTATGTCATGTTATAATGAACTCAAAGTGATGATTCAAATGCGAAGGATACAGGTTATTTTAATTTGTATGTCATGCTATAATGAACTCAAAGTGAGTATTCAAATGTCTTGCACTTAGTTATCAACTCTATCATAGGACATCATACGCTTTTAGCTTGCTCATACACAACCTTCGTGTACTTTTATCATCGTCACTACACCTGTAATAGTATGTTTATCTTCTTTGATGCATGGTAAAAACAATTTATAGAGAACTGTATGCTTATATTAGTTGATCAAAAATTTTTTTTAATAAAAATCTTATCTTCAATTATTTTGTTGCAGTGGTTTGGTATCCGAACTAGTTTGCCATTGCCTTGTGGTTGGGAAGTCTTCTCTCAAATATTAATCTATTTCCTTATAGAAGACTACATAGGTTACTGGCTTCATAGGTGGCTCCATACCAAATGGGCATACGAGAAAATCCACCACGTTCACCATGAGTACACTGCTCCAGTAGGACCTGCAGCACCTTATGCACATTGGGCAGAAATTTTGATCCTTAGCTTTCCTTCATTTATCGGTCCGGCGTTAGTTCCGGGACACATACTCACCTTTTGGGTTTGGTTTGCTTTGAGGCAAATGGAAGCAATTTATGCTCATAGCGGGTAAGTCTCGTCGAACTCTTCCAGTGACAGACAACCCATTTTTTGTGTAGCAGACCTCTTTCATGTAGCTGCTTTAGCATTAGGATTGGATTGTCCTTAAAAAGGCAACTGAAAACATCATCATTCATTAGGATTGGATTGTCCTTCAATAAGCATCTGAAAACATTAATGTATACAATAGTCGACTGCATACATATGTTAAAATTTTGTGAAAAGCTTATTTGAGTTGCTGTAATAAAGTTACCTCAATATTCATATGAAAACATCCGACGGCTGGCTTATTATAGCTCAGAACAGAAACTCGCGAAGATACATCATTTATTCATGAGAAGTTAACTGATGTAGATATGAATTTCCATGGAGTCCTACAAAGTTAGTTCCCCTGTTTGGAGGTGCTGAGTATCATGATTACCATCACTACGTGGGTGGAAAAAGCCAAAGCAACTTCGCATCAGTGTTCACATATTGCGATTACATCTATGGCACCAATAAGGTATCTCACATTTGTTCTCTCTTTTTATTTATTTTAAAGCACAGTTAAGAAATATGATTTTGAGTATATTAATCCATCTACATTGTTAATTTCTCAATAGGGTTATAGGTATCAAAAATTGATCTCGAGGAAGGTACGTATGTGCTACTAAAATTGCTTTTGGTACTTGAAAAAGCAAGTCAACGTGATCATCAAATATTTTTATTTTACATTAAGAAAGGTGTGCGCATGTGAAAAAGTAAATATATAAGAATTTTGATGTGGGATGAATTTAGCTTACATTGCAACTCCAAGATATCTTCCGTGATTTTCTATTTGAATTGCCGATATGCATGGCAAAAATAAGTTTTCAACCCTTCTTTTAATAATCTTTTGTTGATGAAGGGACATCAAGGAAGCTTGCAATGAACACAAAAAGACAAGATATACCTAACAGTTAGCTTCTCAGGTTTCCAATGTTTAATTCACATGCCAGTGCCTCAGGTTATGCTTCTTAATGTGTATTAAAAACATAAATCAACACATGAATTTGTTTTCTTTCTCTTTTTAGTGCATTTCTTCTTTAAAAATTGTAATTAAGTGTGGTTTTGTTGTATCATTGGAGACGTGTCAGTTGATATTGAATATATTGGTAAGTGTGGATATGTTGGATATATTGAAATTTGGATACAACATATCTTTCTTTTTTGCAAGTGTAACACAATTCGCATGTTAGACATTTCTCTATATATAGGAAACAAATATATAAGGAGCCTACTGATAGACCCTTATGAAATTGTGTGAGCATTGGAGAGCCTTAATCAATGTTTAATAGCTGAAGTGACAGAATGAGGCAAAGACTTGCAAGTAGGTCAGAAAAGCAGGCATTGTTGATGAGTTGACATGCATTTGTGTACATTGACGGAAATCTTCAAACATGATACAAGATTCAGAAGTGAGACAAAAAGATTACTTGAGATGGACCTTGAGTTAAAAGTTTGTTGGATCATATGTATGAGGGAGACATGTGACAGCTCTAAGGACTTTTTTTTAAAAAAAAGGAAAAAGCAATGAATTAATAAATAGTGGAACTTACATCAACAAAGAGAGGTTCATGGGATTATCCCTCAACATAAAAAAGAGCACATTGGATATACCTACAAAATTATATTTTGTAAGCGGAACACATATTAGAGATTTAAAGAGAGCAGTAAAGTGGAACTACAATCAGTTGCATGGTTCCTCAGTAAAATAATTTCTCGAATCCTATTGATAAGTTCTTATACAATTTTGCATTTGGATTCAAACCTTCTCGTATTCCTTTGTTTCCAAATTGTTTACACACATAGTCCCATAACTAGTAAGTAGATCAATTTGTCAGTCTTAGGAATAGAAGGTTAAGTAGCTAGCCAATGAATAATGATGGAGATAGAGTTATGAGAACCAGTCCATAAGCATTTTAGTTTCTCTTATTCCCAAATGAACTTAGAAACTGAACATATGAAGAATAGATGATCTCTAGCTTCATCATGTGTAGAACATGGAGAGCATCTTCTAGTTATGTCAAGGTAAGAAGGTCTATTTGTAGTATTAAGCCTATTCCTGATAATAAGCCATAAGAGAAATGATACCTTGGGGGGAAGAACTTTGTGCCACATGATTCTACTCTAGTTGACTTTTGGATTTTTTAATTTAAGCATATCCATAGTAAGCTTGTTTGAAAGTTGGAAGATCCTTCCAATAAAATGTATCTTCTCTAGATGAATTTGGAGAATATTGTGGTTGCAGTAGACTAAGATGAGCAGGAAGCCTCCAAGAGTTACTGTTAATGAATATACTGAGCTTAGTATGAAGGGGGAAGAGAGAGATCATTGATAACGCTAGATGGTGAATAAAAAGGCCTTGGCCTGACCAATTGTCAAACCATAGAATGGTAAGTAAACCCATTGCCAACTTTACACTTGACATCATCCTGGACTAAGTTCCTTAAATGCAATAGTTAATTCAAAAAGTAAGAGTTTTAAGGGCTCTTACTTATCTTCCAAATGCATCTACCTTTCAGAAAATAAGAATGCACCTACCTAAACTATAGAGATTTTTTGTCTTCCAGTATCCACTATAGTATTTTAAGTACGAGAGCTTGATTAGAGAGCTTAGTTGAGCTAATGTTTAGTCCCCTCCTTCCACCCCCCTCCCCCCCCTTCCTTGGGAGAACATAAGTCTGTCTACTTAACCTTAGCTACCCCTTTATTTCCTTTGGAATTATTCCATAGGAAATTCTTGAATAATTTTTCCACAATCTTGATTACTTTTTTGGATAAGAAGATATGTGAACTCTAGTAGATGTATAAGGGATTGAGCACTAATTTAATAAGTTATATCTTCACCTAAGAATTAATCCATTTATGGTTTTTTTCAATGAGTGGAATGCATTCAAGATAGTTTAACCTCTTTGTGGTAATTGGAAGCCCCAAATAAAGCAATGGTGGAGTCTTCATTGAGAGTGGTTTTTCACTTCACAAAAGGTCATGCTAGATCCTGTATCTATCTGTATATACAATCTATATACACAAATTCTATATATACAAATAGATAGACGTATGGACTCACACCAAATGTCTTTCTCTAGTACAATGATGATATCCACTTTTACAGCCATGCTCTATTCGGCGGAATAAAAAAAGTAAAATAGAAATTATCTTTCAGAGAGATGGCCGAGTGCATGATAGCTCCGATCTTGAAAACCGGTATAGTTCACAAGGAACTATCAAGGGAGCCCTTTGGTTGTCACTAATAAGGAGAGTGAGTACCTTCTTTAATCTAGTAGCAACAATCTTGGATATGATTTTGTATAGAAAATTGATGCAAGAAAATAGCCTAAAGTCAGTGAAAGAGGAAGGGTGAATTCTTTTGGGAATTAAGTATAGGAAAGTTCTGTTAATTTCCTTGAGAAGTTTCCCATTGGTGAAGATTTCAAGAACAACCTGTTTAACATAAGTCCCAACAATAGTCCAATATTTTTGGAAAAAGAATCCATTTAGCCCATCTGGTCTAGGAGCTTTCATACCTTCCAACTTGAAAACAATATCTTCAATTTCCTTGTCTTCTATAGGTTTAGTTAAGAGTATACCATCCTCTAGAGTGATTTTCTTTGTGATAATGCTTGTAAGGTCAGTACAAAGGCTACATTTTGAAGTGATAAGCAAAGAAGAGAAGTACCTTATAGTTTCCACTTGGATATCATTATAGTTTTATAGTTGAACTCTCATATGATTAGTAATGGAGCTGATCCTATTTTGGTTTCTTCTAGCTAGGATGATGTTGAAGAAAATTTTTTCACATTTGTTACCATCTTTGAAGTAATTAAATCTTGCTCTTTGGTGAATGAGGCAGATATAAGTGCTAACTACCTACATTTATTGAGATGAAGCTATTTTTCTTTTGAAAGGAGAATAGGATCTTGTGGAGGGATTGCAAAAAAATTTTGGATATCAGCTAGCTCATTCCTAGATTTCATGAAAGCCTGATTAGTGCTTGTACTCTTAAAGAATTGAGAAGCCTGAGTTCTTTCTTGATACCCTTTAACTTTTGAACACAAACAAATTGATTAGTACCCTATAAATACCAGTAGCACCTTTTCTAAAAGCATCCAAAAACCAGCTTCATTAACCAAAAAGTTATTGAATATGAAAGGGAAAAACATAGTAGACTTTTGGAATAACTCTTTAATGATGATGGGAGTGTGATCCGAGAACAAAGGATTTCTGAAGTTGGAAATGCTATTAGGGAACTAAACTAACCAATTACCATTAATAAGAGCATGATCTAATTTCTTCCTTATGAACTAGGAAGAGTTTTGTTTGTTGGACCAGGAGAATTGATGTCTAATTTGTTTCGGATCAGTTACTGCCAGCTTTTCAACACATTTGCTGAAATCATCCAAAAAGCTTCTAAGTTTGCAATTACCCTAAGCTTTGGCCAATGCAAGATAGAATTGAAAGCACTATATAACATCTATGGCTTATCAATGTTGCTGCTAAATTAGATTAAGTTATTCCATAAATTCCTCCTCTGAACCCCGAAATTGCTAGCATATACAAAGGAGATGAGTATATTTGTTTTCTTATACAAGAAATGTAGTTGAATATGCATAACCTGATTTGTTGTATTAAGGACATCCACTCGACTAACTTCCTCTCTATAACTGATGATAATTCTTCCATAGTGGTGATGAGAATGGTTGGAGAGCATTTTCCATTAAGGCCATAAAAGATTTAGTTTGCAAAAAATTTTAGACTTTATTTTTGTTTCAAGTAATCCTATAACTAGAGGCTTTTCCCTCAAGACAAAATCCCTTAAAACAACTTGCTTATAGGGCAATTTAATCCTCATATATTTCAAACTAAAATGGACATATCAATACTTATTGTCATGGTCCCTACTCCATAATGTTTAATAAATTGAATTTATTGTTAAACTTAAAGATGTAAGTGTCCTCTTTTATTATCAAGATTTTTAAAAAGCCAAAATTTCCCCACCTCAGTAATGCCTACTATTGTATTTGAGTAAACAAAGGCCATTTATCAAGGCAATAACCTCCTAAATAAGAGCTTTAAAAGGCTATATTAGTTTATAAAACTTCTAGAGGGGGAAGACACAAAGTTTTAGATGATTGTGAAGGAATATGATATCAACATAGGTCAGTGTTCAGTAACATGGCACCATGTCTATCCTATGTTATATCCTAAACCACTATACTCCTTTGGAGATATTTTCATATAGCCAAACATGCCTAAAATGTGGACTCATATTCTTCAACATGGCTTATACACAAACTCATATTTATGCCTTTAAGAATTGTGTTCGTAAGAAGAACCCTCAAATGTGTGATAGAGAACCTACTAACCTAATACGATCTAAACATGGTACCCTATTCCAAAGATGAGCTCACAGTGATTTCTTATAAAACAATTCTAAAGAGAGGTGTTAAGCAAAATTGTGGGTCAAAAAAAACCCATATTGGTTCTGTATTAGCACTAAATTTTACAAAAATTCTAGGATTTTATGATATAAAAGGTTAAAGAGGACCATGTGAAAAGAGAACAAAAAAGAAGCTGCATTAAAGTGTCTTGTGACAATAAAGGGAGAAGTTTAGGGGGAAAAAAATCAAGATTCCATTAAGAATCTAGGATTTTAAGATCCATGAGAATGATTTCATGTGTTTTATTTTATATTCTTTTATTGTTAGGTTCCTTTATTCTATATGAACTAAATACCTAACTAAGTTTACAATATAACTTAAGTGTGATATTTCAATTATTAATATATGATTAGTTATCACTTGCCTTGAATTTTATTCTCTTTAAGAATGATTCTTGAATTTATACTTATACATCATAGGTTTAATCTTAAGAATTGTATAAAGAACTAAAAAGAGAAGTATAATTCATAAACTAAGGCCCTGTTTGGTTGGATATTAATTAATGGAATGGAATGTAATAGATGGAAGGGAATGGAATGGTTTATAATGGAATGGAATGTAATATAGTAAAAAGTTGTTTGGGAAGGATGGAAGGGTT
>JAOQMQ010000006.1:16607199-16628144 GCA_027563845.1 Erythroxylum subrotundum
ACTCAACAAAAATATTTGAAATTACAACCAAACTTAAATAAATTACAACGAAAATTAGACTCGAGATTATAATCAAACTAAAATTACAACAATCAACTTAAAAGTAAAACTAAAGCACTTGAAAATATTAAATTAACATAAATAATTAATAATTTGGAAGGTCATCCCCATTTCTTCCAAAATTAAAATATTGGCTAAAGCTACTAGATGAGCCAACTCCTCCTTGAGGTTCTCCTTCTTGAGCTCTTTTGGCAAAATTTTTCATTTGTTCATTTCTGAAAGCCTCACGCATCACTGGATCTTTGATAGAATCCAAATCTTTGCATAAAATTTTGTTATCTTCCCGTCTTTGGCGCAGCTCTAATTTTTTTGTCTCATTTTGAGCTCGTAACAACTGAAGTTCATAATTTTTTTTCAAGAAGAGATTGACTTTCATGAAACATTCCTTTTATTTCTTTATTCGTTGACATAAAAAGTTTTTTCATTTCCTCATTTTATTCCTTTTTCATTTTTTCTTTCTTCTTCCCAATAGGACGATCAGCTTCATCATTTCTTTCAATAAATGGATCTTCAGCTTCAAAATCATCATTTAAATCAATACAAAATGAAGATGATCCTATTGACTTATCTGATTTTTGAGATTCGGACGGTGACATTTCATTGCAATTGGATCGTTTTCGATGACCAGACGCTTTCTCTCTGCTAATATCAGCATATTTCTCCATATTTTTTAGATTTGGCCATACATGATCAAATTTGAAACCTTTCTGAAATTTTGGATATTGAATGAGTAAATCTTTTGCTTTTTCAAAATGTAAGACAATAATGTAACTTAAATTAGATTTTATGGTATAAATCAAACGTATTTCAATTCATACAAAGAAAAATAAATAAATAAAGCACTTACAATATCTTGTTCAGAAGCACTGCTTGGATTCAAGTTTTCAATTTGTCGAACACATCCTCTGAATTTCCCAATAGCTGCCATTATAGTTTGCCATCGAGCTTGTAAAGATCTCCAAGGTCGAATAGTAGTGATATGATTCGGCAGCATTTGATGGCACTCAGTTGTGATGCAAGACCAAAACTGAGCCATAGATTCATCTCTACCAGTGACTGGGTCTTGTGAAACATCAAGATATACATGGCACAGGACTCGATCTTCTTCAACTGAATATGATGCACTTCGAGAGGTATTTGAAGGCTTGGGCAGAAAATTAGAGCTTGTCATTTTTCGGATAGGGTTGAAAGAGTGCTCTAGTTTAGGATTTCAAAAAGAGTTATATAAACGAGGGTTTTAGTTTAGTAGAACAAACAAACTATTTATAGAGATGTTGTGGATCGAATACGAATACTAATTAACGATTGAGATGAATGCAATCTAATCCAACCGATGGGAAGAGATAGAGTTAGATTATGTGCAGAGATTCCTTATCTTGTCTTGGATATTGTGTGGATAGGATACGAATACTAATTAACGGTTGAGATGAATGCAATCTAATCCAACGGATGGGAAGAGATAGAGTTAGATTCTGTGCAAAGATTCCTTATCTTGTCTTGAATTATTTACTATATAAGGGAACGAATCACTAGCAGATTGTTCTTTGAACCCTTCACCATATTTGTCTACAACCATGAGTACTAATGCTAGTTCTTCTCATATATCATCCTCATCTTCATCCTCATCATCGGATGATGAATTAGATCTCACTTCTGCAATATTAGCACAAAACAAAGCATTACTATCTGCATACACCAATAACAACCTTGCAATGGATTACTACATGAACAATATAGTAAACCAACCAAAGCACAAAGGCTCAATCTCCGGTCATAGAGTAATTTATCGTGATCATGCTGCAACAGATCAAAGATTGTGGGATGATTATTTTGCAGAAAATCCAAGATATAATGCAACAATGTTTTGCAGGAGATTTCGAATGAGTAGGAATTTATTCCTATGACTTGTTGGTGCTGTTGAAGGTCATGATGTTTACTTTATGCAATGGAGAAATGGATGTGGTAAACTAGGATTGTCTAGTTTACAAAAAGTAACAGCAGCATTTCGAATGTTGGCGTATGGTGTATCAGCTGATTCAACTGATGAATACATTAAAATTGGAGAATCAACTGCAATTGAAAGTACGAAAAGGTTTTGTAGAGCCATTGTGGAGGTCTTTGGACAGATTTATCTAAGAGCACCGAATGCTAATGATGTTGCAAGACTGCTTCAAATTAATGAAGAACAAGGTTTTCTAGGGATGCTAGGGAGCTTAGATTGCATGCACTGGACATAACAAAATTGTCCAACGGCTTGGGCATGACAATATAGTGGACGTAGTGGATTCCCAACTATTATTCTCGAAGTTGTAGCTAATTATGATTTATGGATATGGCATGCACATTTTGGTTTGTCAGGGTCAAAGAATGACATTAATGTATTAGAGGCATCTCACTTGTTCGCAAACCTTGCCAAAGGTATAACACCTTCTGCTCATTATGTTATTCAAGGAGAAGTGTATGATACTAGATATTATTTAGCTAATAGTATTTATCCTAAATGGTCTACTTTGGTACAAACCATTCATGATCCTTGAGGCCCAAAAAAGAAGTTATTTGCGAAGATGCAAGAAGCATGTAGGAAGGATGTCGAGCGTGCATTTGGAGTTCTCCAGTCAAGATTTGCAATTATCAAGGGACCGGCACGCTTTTGGGAAAAATCCGTATTACATGATATTATGTCAGCATGCATTATAATGCACAATATGATCATTGAGGACGAACGTGATACTCAAGCGGCCATATAAGATTGGAGCGAAACAGCAGTCTCTGAAATTAATATAAATAGAGATGATACAGTTATATTTCAAGAATTCCTTGCTAGACACAGGCAAATTAGAGATAAAGAAGCTCATTATGAACTTCGTAATGTACTGATTGAACATTTGTGGGAACGATATGGAAATTCAAATGATTAGAGGTTAAATGAGAAATTTTAATCAGTTTATATTTGTGTATGTTATTAATTTGTTGTTGCAATCATATTAAATATATTTTGTAAATAATATTAATTTAATATAAAGTATATATTAATTAATTAAGAATAATGAATTTACTTTAATTTTTAAGTTAATAAATAAAAATTATTGTATAAATATAAATTAATTTAGTTAATAACTAAATTATTGTGGTTGTATAAAATTTGGTGTAAAATTTTGATGTAAAAATTTGGTGTATAAATTTTGGTGTAAAAATTTGGTGTATAATAATTGGAGTAACACCAAATTTGGTGCAAAAAGATTATTGAAATATTCCATTTTACACCAAATTTGGTATAAAACTTTGGTGCAATAGTTGGAGATGGCTTTACAAGCACGAATTAAATAGTGGATAAAAGTCCAAAACATTATAATTTTTTATCTTTCAGTTATATATATATATATAGAATTCCTATTTATTTAACAAAATGATCTCTTAAATAAATAGTAAGTTTTAACTCAATATATATTTAACAAAATGATCTCTTAAATAAATAGTAAGTTTTAACTCAATATATATATATATCATTTTGTTATATATATATTGAGTTAAAACTTACTATTTATTTAAGAGATCATTTTGTTAAATATATAGGAATTCTTGCGAGATTAACTCAAAAGTCAAAATAAACAAGTGAGAAGGGAAAAGAAAAGCTGAGCTGTACAAGTAAAACGGGTGGGCTTGACCCATTGAGTAAAGTGCATAATAAAGGCCAGAGCGAGAAGAAATATCTAATTCCAAGTATGAGCTTAATATCCAGGAGCAGGAGGGGATAGCATGTTAAGTGAGGTGGAGGTTTATTCATTCACTCGTTTCTATTTTACTAGATAGAAAGGAAGCTGCCGCCTTATCCCTCTCTCTTTCTCAACATCCGCCTAAATATCTGTCCGTCTGTCTTGTGAGAAGAGAATTTAGGGCGTTCTTTGGATTCATAGTATAATCAGTGGAAATGGTTTCTTCTTCAGTGCTAGGTGTATCGTGCACCCCTAGTCTAGAACTTGGTTGGAGAAAGACATTATTGTCCAACCATTGTACACCCTACAACAACTGGTTTACAAGAGGGAGACCACAACTGGTGCTAGTAGCAGCAGCTGAGCAGGGTTTGCGGAGGAGGTTGGCTCCTTGTGCCATAGCCACCCCGAATTCCATCCTCAGCGAAGAGGCTTTCAAAGGCCTCGATGGCGGCCTTTCCGATTTTAGTGATGAAGATGATGTGAGCGATGAGCAATCCCAAGCTTCAACACTGGACGCCGATGAGCTTGACATTTCCAAGTTGGGTTTGCCCGTTCGGCTGGTGGAAACCCTTAGGCAACGCGGCATTACTAGCCTTTTCCCCATCCAAGTATCTTCTATCTATACTTTTAGACTTTAGCTTTGTTATGTTAAAATGAATGAGCTTATAAGCCTTTTTTTTGTTTTGTTTTGTTTTGAATGTGATTACTGCCAGAGGGCTGTTTTGGTCCCCGCACTAGAAGGTCGTGATATAATTGCTCGTGCTAAGACAGGGACTGGCAAAACATTAGCGTTTGGGATCCCAATCATTAAACGCCTCACCCAAGACACTGAACTATCGTCTTCTAAAAGGTAATCAAGCTTTTCTCTTCATCTCCATTTGTTCACTCTATCCTACCTCACTTGTATTTCTTTGCTGCAGACGTGCTGGTAGGCTTCCTAGAGTTTTGGTATTGGCGCCTACTCGGGAGTTAGCCAAGCAAGTAGAAAAAGAAATCAAGGAATCTTCTCCCTTCTTGAATACGGTGTGCGTTTATGGTGGAGTCTCGTATGTTACACAGCAAAGTGCTCTTTCCCGTGGGGTTGATGTTGTTGTTGGGACTCCTGGTCGTATTATCGACCTCATAAAAGGCAACAGCCTCAGGCTGGGAGAAGTTGAATATTTGGTACTTGATGAAGCTGACCAGATGCTTTCTTTTGGATTTGAGGAAGATGTGGAAGTTATTTTAGAAAATCTTCCACCAAAACGACAAAGCATGCTTTTCTCTGCCACTATGCCTACTTGGGTGAAGAAATTGGCAAGGAAATATTTGGACAATCCTTTGCAAATTGATTTGGTATAGTGATTTTACCATTTTAACTTAATTTTGTATCCTTGTCATGCTTGCATGCATTTGTTCTCAAAATATCGTCATTGACCTTGCGAGCTGTTGTAGGTGGGTGAAAATGATGAAAAACTGGCAGAAGGAATCAAGCTTTATGCCATATCAACCACAGCAACTTCAAAGAGGAGCATTCTTAGTGATCTTGTAACAGTATGTGTCAGCATCACCTTGAGTGAAATTTATTGATTACATTGTTACTTTTAATTCTTCACAGGCAAAGAGCCTGCCTGGGATGCCTGTTATGCTTATTTAATCCTAGTGGTTGTTTCAGGAAATATTAAGGTTTTTAATGGCATAAAGAGGTCTAACTCCAATCTTTTACTCTGGACATATGAAGTTATTACGTAATTGCTGTGTGCGATTAGCATCAGAACTTGTGTGACATAGTTCTCTTCTCATGATCAGGAATTATTCCATGGATACTCATATGAAAGTAGTTAGCCATGGGAAATTGGATTTGTGGACCTTATAAGCTATGAAGACTAGGCTAATCTTGTTTTCGGTTCCAGGGCTTCTTTGAGTATCATCTTTAAATGATCATAAGTTACTAGGAGTTAGTCCCTTTCCTATTATCGAGGACCTAGACTGTTCAAAGTAGCTAATTTAATCATTTTATAATTCTTAAGCAATGCTGTGGGTAGTAAATGTTAAGGTTGTGGAGATATAAGTTTAAGTTAGATACATGTGTAACATTGTGTTGGTCATCCTTTTCAGCGTGGAATATGATTACTTTACTTCATCAGTGACCCATTGTGTAGCTGCACTGCGATCTATATTTCTAAAGCTGTAAATATTATGTAACTTTCAGGTGTATGCAAAAGGTGGGAAGACCATAGTTTTCACGCAGACCAAACGAGATGCAGACGAAGTCTCAATGGCACTAACAAATAGTATAGCTTCTGAGGCATTGCATGGAGATATATCTCAGCATCAGAGGGAGAGAACTTTAAATGGTTTTAGGCAGGGGAAATTCACTGTGCTTGTTGCCACTGATGTTGCAGCTCGTGGGCTTGATATCCCTAACGTGGACTTGGTAATGTTTCTTTGATTCATTCCTTAATCTTTACCTTTGCAGTACCTTTGCATATACGGTTATATGGTTTTTACTTTGAGTTTTCTCTGTTTTGGATTTCGTATATTATTAAATAAGATAGGAATGGGAAAATACACGTTGGAATTTCCTCCCAATAAATGGATTGTTTGAGTCATGCCTGTCTCTGTGATACTTGATGGTTCAAATGCTCTAGTTAGGATGGTGGCCAGAATGATATATATTATAGGTGGTGGGAATATCATGAACTTCATTGTTTGCTCTAGGTTATCCACTATGAGCTTCCCAATGACCCAGAAACCTTTGTGCATCGTTCTGGTCGTACCGGGCGTGCAGGAAAGGAAGGTACTGCTATTCTGATGTTTACAAGCAGCCAAAGGAGGACAGTGAGATCCCTTGAGCGAGATGTAGGGTGCAGATTTCAGTTTGCTAGTCCACCTGCTGTTGAAGATGTTTTGGAGTCATCAGCTGAGCAAATTATTGCGACTCTAGGTGGAGTTCATCCTGAGTGTCTAGAGTTTTTCACCCCAACAGCTGAAAAATTAATCAATGAGCAAGGAGTTAATGCTCTCGCAGCTGCACTGGCTCATTTAAGTGGCTTTTCTCGTCCTCCATCATCTCGGTCCCTTATTAACCATGAGCAGGTGACAACTTTTCTCGATTTGGAATTTTATGAGGAAGTCTGTTTTTAGCCTGCACTATTATTTATTTTGAACTGGATCCTGTGCTACAGGGATGGGTGACTTTGCAGTTGACTCGGGATCCATCTTATTCTAGAGGCTATATGTCTGCTAGATCTGTAACTGGTTTTCTTTCGGATGTATATGCTGCAGCAGCTGATGAAGTTGGAAAAATATTTATAATTGCAGATGAAAGGGTGCGTCTTTTGCAAAATATTGAACACTTTAGCTACAAGTGCTACCTAATTAATGCATCACTTTTTATCTGAAAGAAGTGCTTGTTATTACAGATTCAAGGAGCAGTTTTTGATCTTCCCGAGGAGATTGCAAAAGAATTGCTGAATAAGCAATTGCCACCAGGAAACACTATTTCCAAGATAACTAAGGTTATTTAATTGCTTTTACTGTTCCTCATTATGCCCATTCCACATACAAAGATGTTACATAAGTTGTTTCTAATATGATGATTCATGACCTCAAATTTGCCTATGATGCATTGACCTAGAACTAAAGCATTCATAATTTTTAACAGTTGCCAGCTTTGCAAGATGAGGGTCCTCCGAGTGATTACTATGGTAGGTTTTCTAACAGGGATAGACCTCCCAGAGGAGGCTCTAGGAGCCAGAGAGGTTTTAGATCATCCCGAGGTTTGGGAAGTGGCCGAGATTTTGATGATGATGGTGATGAGAGCACATATAGGCGTGGTAGACAAAGTGGTGGACGAAGCTTCAGAAATGAGAATAGCTGGTCTAGGGCTTCGAGAGGTAGTGGAGATGATTGGTTGATAGGTGGTCGGAGGTCAAACAGGTCATCATCTGGGGACAGGTCTGATTCTTTTTTTGTTCTTGCTTCCTCTCTTCTTTCTGCTTCTATTTTAAGTTGATGTCAGGGGTTTTGGAATAAATGGTCCTATTTGGTCAGTTGCTACAGCTATATTGTCATTCATTGCACAAGAAAAATTATGGAGCAGCATGTTAATTTAACAGTGAGTGGTGACGTTTTGTATGGGGAGCACTGGAGCAGGCATGAGAGTGGAATAACTATACGGATTTTCCTGAATAACAAAATGAATTGATGCCTTAATGAACCGGGATAAACTACACCTTGTATAATAATCCAGGGACTTAAAAGTGCTTTCTACCTGTGGCAAATATTTTAATCAACAATTACTGTTGGAAATCAAATAGGTACTGTGAAAACTAATCGATGAAGTTGATTGTTGAGTAATGAAAGTTGTTTTTTAAAGGTCGGTTAAAACTTGTTGCAAACCAGGGCATATTTGAGAAACTTTCTGGCATCCAATTGTGCTGTACTGCGATGTAAGCCACTGTTCAGTTTCTGATTCACTTCTAGATGCATAGATCCTTTCTGGGCATTTGCCTTTGGGAACCTTCATTGGTTTTTCTATTCTCTGTTTAAGGCTTTACCAATACTATTGTGTTGGAAGATGTAAACTACCAGTTGCATTTTGCAGCAACTAGATGTTTTCAACTCTTTAATCCCTAAAACACCAGCCTATGCTATTTGATGTGTGGAAGCTGATTCATTTTTTTATCTGCATAACAGGAGCTTTGGAGGTACTTGCTTCAATTGCGGTCGGTCTGGGCATAGAGCATCAGACTGTCCTACCAAAGGAGATTTTTAACTGTATTTGTCAGTCAATGGTTCTTTCGGGGCAACAAAATGCTTAAGTGGATCCTATGGTGGCTGCTTTTGCTGCTGGGGTTACTACCCTTCGGCAGCTTAAGAGTTAAAGACCCAAGGCGGTGTTGATGGTAGCTTTCGTTTTGCCCTTATCCATTCTTCTCCCTAATCCATCCATCTGGTGGATTTTTAAGCTCAGTCCAGCTAATGGGTGATGATTTCATCGCATTTCTGAGATAGGTAGTTTGACGTAACATTGGTCAGCCATATCATATGCAGATAGGAATTTTCATTCACTTCTTTGACTAGTATTGGGAAGCCATACCTTAACGGCAGGGGGAAGTTGGCCATTACATATGTTTGTTACGAAATTTAAAACCAAACTCATAGCATGTGAAGTTGGTAATCTATCTATTTCGTCATCTTTATAGCTTCCATATTTCTGAGTTTGCATTATGAATGCTTCGCAAGGCAGTCTTAATAAAGTAAGTTGTTAATAATAAAGTAATTGTTATTTGATAATAAATAATTTATGTTACCATATTATTATAGGAAGAGGGATGTGATTTTCTCATGTAAGTGGATAAAGACTGATGAAAGGGCCAGATTTATTATAAATCAGCTGAATGCTGAGAATAAAAAGTTGAAGTTTGAGACTAAGAAGTTAAAATATGGCAAGTGCATGGATGACATGCATGAGCTATACGATGAATTGGCAGAAGTTAAAGTGATGCTAAAATATATAATTTGTGAAACAATAAGATTGGAAAGGTCAGTATTTAATTATAAAATAGGTGCTATAATATTTGTAGCTATATTTATAACTCTATTTATTGAAAAATTAAAGGATTGAATCTTCATCAACTTTGCTTGTATACCACAGTAATTTGTTAAGAAAGTTATTTTGGATTTAAATGTTATTGTAAGTGGTGTAGACAATTATATTATCCTTTTATAAGGTGATGTTTGAAGTTGTTTACGGAATTGGATGTACCCACCAATACTCTCCTCAATATTGATGACATGTTGTAATCAGCTATCAATGAATTGCAATGCAATACGATATCTAGAATTGCAAAAGTAACTCCATATATACAAAGAAGGAGTATAGCTTGTAACATCAAATTATTTTCTACATCTTCTAAGAAAGGATGCAAGGAAATGCCAAGTTTTAAACTAATACGGCAAGTAACTTTCATTTGTGATATTTGAAATTTCGTATGTTTTAACAAAATTATTAACAGAGGTTAGACATACAACAAAATATTCTTTCATTCACATCTAGTGTAGATATGCTAATCAAGTTCCATTAATGATATCTAGAAATTCAAAAATAAAAACACAAATGGATGGAAATTAAGTTTGACTTAACTTCAAGGTCGAATGTGATTACCTTTTCATTTTTGCATCCCTCTTAATACATGAGGTAGATGAAAGGATATTATTCCTATCATTCCATTATATTCCTCTTAATTGGAAGTCATTTTAGTTTAAGAATTAGAGTTGGTAGTAATGGATTTTTATGAACTATATGGCCCTATTATCTATACTTTTTCTCCATGTTGTGTATGTATGATGATAACAATAGTGAATTTGTGTTTTTATAATTTTAAATAGTAATAGAACATAGTTCCATATATTAAGTAACTTATATTGTACTCAATTGAGCTAGTTGACTCATAAAAGTGTAATCCATATTTACCAATCCTTTTATACCTACATCTGCCTCTATCTTACCTATTCCTCTTCATCTAACCATTATAGGGCATTTGGTTCACTTGCAAGAATATATAAGGAATTGAATGATGATTCTTTAGGAATACAATAGAATATGTATTATTTAGTTTAATTTATTCCTAAGAATTTCTAATGATGATGTAATGTCAATGTTTGGTTTAAAAACATAAATTTAGAATGACAAATTAACTAACAAAAAGACCAATTAATCCTTACTAACTACATCATCATTATCATCATTATTATTATTATTATAGCTAAGTAATTATATGGATTCATTAAGGATATTTTTGTCCAACAAGTCCCCTTTTTTATTCCCAAACCACTTGAAATAGATAAAGATAGGGAGAAGATAAGTTTACTTATTCCTCAAACTCAAGGAATAAGTAAACCCTTGGATTATATATTCTGTATGTTTTCTTTAACCAAACAAGGGAATAACTTATTATCAAGAATATATCAGGAATGGAATGATGATTCCAACCAATCAAACACCCATTAGTTTTTGATCTTTATTGTTCTCGTATCTAATGACTTTATGTGTATATGTTAGTTGATACAACATTGATTGACAGTGAAGCTTGGTCCCTATTTTTGTCTACTAATATTAATGTTAGATAATTCGAGCACTTATTAACATTTCATAAAAGTAATAATTAGTAAGATAATAGTAATAGCAAAATCTATGTCAATTATAATAAAATAATAATACCCCTTACATTTAATGCATTTTTTATAATCTTTAATTATTCCCTTGCTTTACATATTTGGTGCAAGTCACTCTCTTTCCAAGTTTAGTATCTTTTCTTGTTTTAAAATGCTAAAATTTCTCCTTCTTCCTACATTTTAGGGTGACTGGCCATTCTTCTTATTGCTAGTGGGTCAATGACCTCACACTAAAGCCAAAATCTTGGTCCATTAAGTGGCTTAAAGACATACTTGTAAGTTTGCATATACCTCTCTTTGTTGTAACATTTGACAATTTATTCCTTTAGATTTTAATGACTATATGAAATGGCATCCATTATATAAGGAGATATAACTCCTTTTAAATCCTAAGATCTACATACTGCTAATTTTCACATAAAACATATCTAATATATTTTCAATCTTATCAACTTTATTCTGGCCAATAAGAAAATTAAAAATTTCTCTTATTCTCACTTAACATAGTCAAAATTCAAGGAGTTATATTATTATACCATTTCTCCTTAAAACTACTTTTTGTATGCATCATTCTTTATAACCATATTTCTAATATGCTCCATGAGATATAATTTTTATTTTATTGTTTTAAAGAACAAGTGCATGATATAGTTATAACTAGTATTGGAAAGTACAGTTCAACCTTACGAGGATTACAAGTATTAGTGGTGACCTCTTTTCTATTATCTAACTATCGATTAAGAAGATAATTTAATTTAAAACTGAACTAAAATAAAACTCAACACAATAATGAATCAAGACAAACTTAACACAAAGATTAATTCAATATTAAATAACTACTTACCTAGGTAAGGAATCCCCCTAAGATATCTTAAGTGTTAACCCTTTATCTTGCAATTCAATTATCAATCATTGGATCAAAAAAACTCGTATCTTATGTTAATGTCTTTCTTAAGACTATTAACAATTAATCCTAGGTTGATTAATTGAACTCTCTTTCTAGTTACAACCCTAAGATTGCATTTCTCTGATTTGTGAATTTCTCTATTAGGTTTGACCCTAATCTAGAGGATTTATGTTGACCTATTTTTAGGTTTACTTACAACTCCTTCCAATTATGGTAAATATATTCATACAAGAGTATTTCTCAATCTCAATCACATAAAATTAGAAATTGAACTAATTTCCCAGACATATTAATTTAAGGATATAAACACATAATTGAATATCAATGAATCAATTAATTAAATTGTACTAAATAAAGAATGAAATCATATTATCCATCCTAACTTGGAGTTCATCTTACCTAGGCACTAAACAAGTTAGCTCTTAAACATAGAAAGCAAAATAAACATAAAAATTCAAAAGAATAATAAGAAAGAAAAGAATCCATATATATGTATATCCACTTCTTTATAGTGAAATCCCTTTGAATTCTTGATTAAAGATTGTTCTTTATTGGATCTCTTGAAGTATCTTCATGTTTTTCTTGTTCTAGCTTCAAAATTATGTCTCTAACTCTAACTTTAGTTGTAGCTTTCAACTCTAGCCTCTTCTCTTCTGTCTTCTCATCATAATTGCCTTTTATATTATGAAACTAGGGTTTTTGGATTATACACAGTCAGCCATATGGCCGTCTAAATTATTGTGTATCTTAAAAACCCTTCAAAATTGTCAGTTTACATGTTTATAAGAGCTTACACGGGCAATAGACATGGCTATGTATGTTGCTCACACAAGCATGTATTTCAATACAGGTAGAACAACCTCTTTGAAGTTTTACATGTTTACAATCTCCTACACAGTCCTTGTACATAGGCGTGTATATATTCACATAGGCATATGTTTCCCAAATAATTCCAATTCTTCTATTTTATACCACGATTTCCCCAAATTATTCTCCTTTTGATCCATAAAGGAAATTGAGACCTGAAAATACACTTGAAGAAAAACAAGTAACAAAAACAACGTAAAACTCACAAATAACAAGCAAAACACACTCAATATGGCATAAAAATATATTCATTTATCAAACATCCCCACACTTAAGCTTTTGTTTGTCCTAAAACTAATCATAATCTAAATAATCAATTTTAGAGATATTATCTCTTCTTAACCTCAAGTTGTCCATCCGCACCCTAAATCATCATATTATATTAATCAAATTAAAATATAATTAGATTTAAGTTATCCTAAAACCAACTTTCGTAAGTCAATATCATTAACAACCATATTGATAATCCTTTTGAAATTAAAAACACAAGTTCCACACTGTCACAAAGGATTCACTCATTACACTTAAAGTTTTTAGGGTGGAAAATATATCAATCTCTCAAATTAATATATAGAAGGATTCTTAACTATAAGCTTGAAATAAAATTACATCTTCACCACTTCTAAGTAAACCAGAAACAAAAATCAAAAGGTCTTTTAAACAGGATGAAATGAAGCTTAATTAAAGGTATGGTAGGGATAAATAAAAAGGGTAATATAATTGAAGAAAATTCTTATGCACAAGATTGAATAGAACTTGGTTCTTCACAAAACAAGTCCTTCAAACAATAAATTCATTGGTACACATTAATTCTTCTCACTCTCTAACAAATATCATAACTTTTCATCTTTTTTTAGTATGCTCAGAACATATATTTCCAACTTTTGAACTTTTTGAGCAACTTTGGATAGAACATAAAATTACAATATTAAAGCACTCAAGAAGAAATAAATTTCACAATTACTAAGTACCAAAAAGCATAAAAATATCATATCTTTTCTTTAACATGCTCATTATAACCCAAGTTCCAAGCAATGAAGTAAAGGCAAATTCCTTTAGGTTTCAAAAATAATAAAAAAATTCAAGAAAAATAGGGTAAAGGATGAGTCTCAAAAGTGATTATAAAGGATAAAAATATATTAGGTGAAAATCTAAGAAAATAGATAAAACAAAGGGTTGAATCTAAGTGCCTTTATCATTTTAATGCCTTTAATTTAAAAATGTGGTCTTGAAATGAATAATAAAAGTAAGTTTTAGAATTATCCAACTATTCATGATAACACACATTAAAGTATAAAAGATCATTAAAATGATGTATTAGCTCTTAGGCTCAAAGGCTCACAAATAGGTTTCAAGTGTGTGAATAATATGTAATTTTTATTCTAATTAACTATCTCAATGATTACTAAAAATATGGATTATAAAAGAAGTCTATTCTAACTTTTCATCTTTTTGCATTTTAATTTTATTCATTAATCTAAAAACCTAACTCATTTGATATAGATTCTAGCTAAAATAAGATATCAGTTAATAAGAATGAATAATAAAGATTATAATAAGCTTAAGAAATTTGGAAATTTTTCTTCAAATTTTCCATTACCCCTTTCACACATTTAAAGTTGTATATTTTCTCCAATGTATAGAATAGAAGCAAAAAAAATTAAAATTAAAAAGTAAACTCTAAATGTAAGAAAGGTATATTTTGGCACTTCCTTAAATAATAAAATTTACAAATTTTGAATTCGGTGAAGTTTCCATCCGATATTATGTACAATTATCCTTGCAAAATATAAACAAAAAAGGATAAAAAGATACAAGAAAATAACATTAAAATTTCAATAATAAATGATAAAACAAAACAAAACAATAATAAAGCAAATGAAAATAAGAAAAAATATACAAGCAATGAAAGAAAAACAAAACCTTAATAGAACATCCAAACTATCAATGAAATTGGCAGTCTGCTGGTGAGTTTATTATGTTTGCCACTGGAGGATCCTTAGGTCTTTGAACATCATTTGGTTGCAGAGCTGAGGATGAGGTTATCGCTTCAAATGGTAGAGATGGTATACACATCCTGAGATTTCCTACCATCTACAATATGGCCTCCTTTATACATCTATCATAGGCCTCTCATCTTGCCATCCCCTCTAACTTGTCTAACTGGTTTACCCAGATAGTGAACTAAACTCCCAATATCTGCCCTATATATTTCTCCAACCGAACAATCTTTAGTTAGTCCCAGTGTTCAAGGAGTGTCGACATTGTGAGCGATCCTACACTAGCTGACAAGTTTATGTTCTCCTCCTAAGCTGCTTCTCCCGTACATGATGCTGATAAATCCTATCTTGATGGCTACTCGACTATAATGGCATGATCCCTGTCTGCTCCCGAGGTTGCCTATTTATCTAAGACCCCAATCAATTGATAAACATCTCCTACTTGTTACTGTCTCCTGCATACCATATGCATATTTCTCATAACATCTAAGTTAAAGACTATCATGGTACCAATCAGCATTATTGGTGGTAGCCTCCCGAAGGCTACCATCCTATTCACTAATTGAATCATATAAGGCCCGATGCATATCGTCCCTATCTTCTTATCCTCGCTCTGTTGTTAAAAAATTGAGCTAAAGAATGCCCAAGAATCTCCTCGAGCATCCTGAATTGGATTGTACTTGACCGATCACAATCATAGTAGCCCTTTTTCACTAAGAATATGGAGAGCACCTCGAATATGGGATCCCAATATGTGGACTTTATGATCTTAAAGAATTGGGACCATGCTTAAACTCTGATCAAATCTCAAACTTGTTGGGCCAATCTGATCTATTATATAATTGATCATGTAAGTCACTATGATAATGTGACTCCAGAGACGGGGTGTAACTTTTTGCAAACTTACACGATCACATACACGATGATGAGTGTGACTATGTAAGTCACTATGTACATTACAGGTAACTTGGAATATGCGGGTGTGTCCTACACTCATATGGCTCAATGTAAATATGTGGAATTTTTTCTTTAACAACTTCAGAAACACACATGGTCTTGTCTAGTGACGATATATGTCACTGTCACCATGTAGAACATGATGAAATAAAATTTGGGTGTGTATATGACTATGTATACCTAAAAATTCCTTAAAACTTAAAAATTTTCATTCAAATTCATAAGAATAAACAACATATATATAAAAAAGAAGGTAGAATAAAATGAAGATGTTCTATAACCTAACATAAAACACTTCAAAAGAATTGAAAATTTACACTAAAGCTTAAAAATAAACAAACTAACATAATCAAATCAAATAAGAATATCATGGTCATCGAGTTGCCTCTCAAGTAACATTTATTTAACATCTTTAACGTAGGTAGTATGCTCAAGGTAGTTTATAGAGATTTAGTTTGTTATTTCTTATCACAGGGTCTTTAACCTCTAAATAGGCTATCTTCTTTTTTCTTATACCACTTTTTTCATCCTTCTTTTTACTTTAAACTAGAAATAGCTCTTACATACTTTTAAAAGAAGAATCCTGTAAAAATTTCAACACTAAATTGTTAAATAAATCAATAGACTGATTAGAATCCATAAGGTTAAGGGAAATTTTTCAAGACCTTAGACATTGTAAATATAACCTCTTTGTCCCCTACCCTAAGCACTATTTTCCCCTTACTAACATCAATAATTTATCTATTAGTGGCTAAAAAGGTTGACCTAGAACTAGAGGTACTTCTATATCTTCTTTTATGTCAATAATCACAAAATTTAATAGGAAGATGAACTTATCAACTTAAGAACGACATCTTTTATAATACCTTCGGGATGCTTTATTGATCTGTCTGCTAATGTAAACTTATCATGGTAAGTTTCAATTCATTTAATCCCAGTTTCTTGAACAATTTATAAGGCATCATATTAATGTCAGCCCTTAGGTCAGTTAAATCCTTTTCTATTTTTAAGCTACATATTTGACAAGGGATAGTAAAACTCCCAGTAGTAGCTTGCTTTAAAGAATCGTTGAGCACCTTCCATTTAACATCACAGTTGCTAACTCCTCCGACTTCCTCTTGTTTATTATTAACTCCTTTAAAAATTTTGAATACTTTAGCATCTACATAAGGGTCTCAACAAGGGGTAAGTTAATGTGGAGTTATTTAAATAGTTCAAGGAACTTACCAAACTATCATTCATTCGATCTTTCATTACTTTGGAAGGATAATAGATGATAGGTTAAAATTCCTTGACTTTTTAAAGGCACCCTCCACCTTTAGCTTTCTCTTGACTCCTAGTATTATTCCTCCTTTCATTATGGGTTTAGTAGTTTTCCTCTTATAGCTCTTTTCCACTCTTAATGGTAATTTCCATCATATGTTCTTTAGGATTTGTCTTTCTGGTAGTAGCAAACTCCTTTATGGTCCTTCGGAGATTAACTTGGCAAGCTGGCCGATCTGTATTTCCAAATTACATATAGAAGCATCTTGATTCCTAAATGACATCTTTGTGGATTCAAATCTTGCCTTTGAATGATGAATCATTCTAGATATGATATCCTCTAATTCTAGGTTCTTATCTTAAGGTTATTACTGCTAGAATTTTAGTGAAAGGTTGCTCTTTTCTACGAGAGGTGATTTCTCCATCGTGAATTGTATGTGTTTCTATATGGATTGTTCTGGGGCCTATGAACATTTCCCATGTAATTCACATGTTCGAGTTGTAATGATTGACAGTTTTGACTTGAATGTCCTACCTTGCATACCTCACTCTATATAACTTGGAATAGTTTAGGATTCATAGTTAATCCATCGATATTCCTACTTATTACTTTAACTTGGTTTGATAATGTTGTAACTACATCAACATTATATACTCATACTGGCTTGCTAAGTCTTGCTTAAGAAGACCACCGGTGATCTCATAGCCATGTCTTCGATGAGGTTCTGATCTACTTCTGGCATTCTATTATTAAGAGTACCCCTAGTTGCTGCATCTATCATCTACCTCATTTTGTTGAGCCCATTGTATAAGGCTTGTATTTGCATCTACAATGGTAAACCATAGTGTAAGCACTTCCTCAACATCTCCTTGAATCTCTCCTGTATGTCATATAACATCTCTTAATTAGCCTGGGCATAGGAGGAGTTTTCATTCCTCAGTTTATCAGTCCTTGTTACTAGGAATACTTCAAAAGGAACTTCTCTGCCACTTGGTCCCAAGTAGTTAGGGATGACCTAGACAGAAGGTTTAACCTCATTTATTCACTTTGCCCTTTAGTGAAAATGAGAATAATCTCAACTTGATTGCATCATTATTAGCACCATTGATCTTAAAAGTATCATAAATCTCCAAAAAGTTGGCCATTTATGCTTTGGGGTCCTTATCTCATAACCCATTAGACTGGATAGAATGTTGCACCTTTTTAAATAATACTTGGTTTAATCTCAAAGTTGTTGGCTTCAATAGTCATTCTCATGATGTTAGACTCTACTCTTATCAAGTTTGGTCTAGTGCAATCGAATATGGCCCTTGGTTGGTCTGTCACAATTCTAGATTCTTTGATATCAATCTGACCTTCCAAGTCCTCTATTTGCCAATCTAACTAAAATTCTCTAAGTAGGATTTTACAGAGATTTCTATGAGTTTTCCTCTCAATCTCTCACTCTTCGCTGACTAGATGCAATGGATTCCCTTGGGTCATAAACTAACCCTAAGACTTGTGACAGTAATAAACTAAAGAGCTAATAAAATAAATAAAAAAGACAAAGAAAAAGTAAATACAAATAAAACAAATAATAATGGCTAGATTAATAAAAGCAAGACTTTCCTAATATTATCATCCATGGAAATGGCACTAAAAACTTGATATATAATTTGTATTTTATTGTTTTAAACTGTAAGTGCATAGTGTAGCTATAGCAAGCACTAGCAAGTATAGGTCAACCCTACAAGGATTACAAGTACTAGTAGCGGCCTCTTTTTATCATCTAAACATTAATTAAGACGATAATTTAATTTAAAGCTGAACTAAAATAAAAATCAACACAATAACGAATCAACAAAAACTTAACATAAAGATTAATTTAATATCAAATAGCTAGTACCTAGGTAATGAATCCCCCTAAGATATCTTAAATGTTCCTTTATCATGAAATTCTATTATCGATCATTAGACCATGGAAACTCCTATCTTATGTTAATATCTTTCTCAAGACTATTAACAACTAATCATCAGTTGATTAACTGAAATCTCTTTCTAGCCGAAACCACCCTAAGATTGAATTATTCTTATTTATGAATTATTCTATTAGGTTTGAGCCTAATCTAAAGAATTTTTGTTGACCCTAATCTAAAGAATTTTTGTCAACTTATCTCTAGGATTGTATACAACTATTTCCAATTATGCTAGATCTATTCATACAAGAGGCTTTCTCAACCTCAATTATATGAAATCAGAAATTGAACTAATATCCTAGACATAATAATTTAAGAATATAAACATATAAGAATCAATCAATTAAATGGCATTAAATAAATAATCAAATTATATTATCCATACCGACTTAGGGTTCTTCTTACGTGGACACTAAACAACTTAGTTCCTAAACATAGAAAATGAAATAACCATGAAATTTAAAAAGAATAATTAGAAAGAAAAGAATCTATAAATATGTACATCCCCCTTATCTCTAATAAAATCCCTTTGAATCCTCGATGAAATACTATTCTCAATCAGATCTCTTAAATTATGTTCATGTTTTTCTTATCCTATCTTCATAATTGTGTCTCTAACTCTAACTTTCATTATGGCTTTCAACTATAACCTCTTCTCCTCTATCTTATGATCATAATTGCCTTTTATATCGCGAAACTAAGGTTTTTGGATTATACACGGTTAGCCACATGTCCATGTATCTCAAAAATCCTTTGAAATTACGACTTTACACATTCACAGGGCTTACATGGGTAATGAACATGACTAGGTATGTTATTCACATGAGTATGTATCTCTACCTAGGTAAGAATAATGTCTTTGAAGCTTTACATGATTGCAGTATCCTACATGATCCCTATATACGACCACATATGTTACTCAAACAAGCTTGTGTCTCCAAAACAACACCAATTCTTTTGTTTTATACCATGATGTTCCCCAAATTCTTCTCCTTTTGTTCCACAAAGGCAATTGAGTCCTGAAAGTACTTTTGAGGAAAAATAAATAAATAAACAACGTAAAACTCTCAAATAACAAGTAAAACACACTTAATATAGGCTTAAAAACATAATATACTAATTGTTTATCACTCTAATATACTAACAATTTGTTTTACTCTAGCCACCAATATCCAACCATTGAAGGTCTCACTCATGTTGTTATCTACATTATCATATTTAGAATTAACTCTATCTCAGCAATCTCAAACTTCTCATGTTGCTAGAAGTGGAGCTCCTTGCAAGGTTTCTAAGCTAAACCATTGTGAGCTTTTTGAGGCATTATATTAGTAACACTTCCATAATGAGTTACAAGAGCGATCTAAAACTATAGAGAGTAGGAAATATAGGCATAAGGTTAGGGGTAAGGCCTTTATTTCTACTAATTAAGCTTTGTATTTTCTTAGAACATAAGGGAGATAAACAATCCTATGAAGTAATTGATTATAACTAATTACATTAACTTACTAAAATTAATGCTTTTTAAACTTATCAAGACTAAATTGGGCTAACCTAAAATTATTCAAAAATATTGGTAGCTAATCACTAATCATGATTAACACCATCTAGGTCAAATTGTAGCTGTTTATGGTCCTAATTTTGTTTATATTGTAAGCTACTCTACCATTTAGTGCATCCACTTGTTACTTCATCTTTCTTGGGTATCTTTCATATATACCAATTTTATGGAAGGAGCTTATGTTACTAAAGAACTCAATTAGGGATATGTGGAACTTATTGGGAGACTTGAATAACACCATACTAGCTTTTGAATCTAAGGATGTAAAATGTAGGACTAAATCTTGTAAGGAATTCAAATCTTGCTTATTAAACCTAGAGGTTACTATTCTTAAGTCAGAAAGCTGCTTCTTTACTTGAACTAATGGGCAATAAGGGACTTAGTTTTTAAGGAAAAGTTTGATAGGGCTCTAGTAAACTATGAATGTGTTGGACCCCGAAATTTTCTTGATAAATTAAGCATGATTTAGATGAATTTTGAGGTTTGATGGATTGATTTTTGGA
>JAOQMQ010000006.1:16675724-16686392 GCA_027563845.1 Erythroxylum subrotundum
TATAGAAGTGTGTTTAAACCCTTGCAGGTTGGGTTTTTGAGATACAGCCGTTATGCTGTCCGATTTTCGATAAAATCGGTTAAGATTAAATAAAGAGAGATAAGAATGAAGAAAAAAATTTATACCCGATTCGGATTGGTTTAATCTTAGGGTTTCCAACGCGACTCTTTTGTTTCGTTTAAAGTTTTAGTTCTCGGATGTCGGACATTATTTTCGTTTCTTTTGAACCGTTTGCTTCAGTTCGATTCGCTTTCGATTTGCTTTCGACCCGTTTCGCTTCGGAATTCGTTCCTTCGATTTCTGCTTTCGTTTTTGTTTCTGCCTTTGTTATCCGATTTTTCGATTCGATTCGTTTTAATTTGATTTCCTTTCGCTTTCGGGTTCGATTTGATTCTGTTCTTTCAGATTTGTTTTCGTCTTCGCTTTGCTTTTCGTCTTTCGTTTTTCGCTGTTCCGGTTGGGGTCCGGTCTCAAGATCGGGTCCCAAAATTTTATATCTTTGTTATAATTTTTATACTTAATTTGCTCCAAGTGCATTTATAGGTGATAATTGCCTTCATCAACCAAAAGGAGAGGAATTTGGGTGAAATTGTGGCATAAAACAAATATTTGAAACAAATTGGACATACATGATCGTGTATGTGGCCATATAAGCCTCTCAAAATCTGTAAAGTCATGATTTTAGGGGGTTTTGGAGCTACACTATCACCTACATGATCGTGTAAGTGACCATGTATGTCCCAAATCCCCTAAAATTTGCTATAAAAGGACATAAATGGAGGTAAACAAAAGGGAGCTGACTTTTGCAATAGATTCCAAACGTGAAGAATGTAGAGAAGGGATGATTTTGACCAAGGAGTGTGGAGAACATGAAGAATTCTTCAAAATATCCAATAGATTACAATATCAAATCTCAAACTTGCAAGAACATTCAATAAAAGAGAAAGAGAGATTTAAAATTATGATTCCTTTGTTTTCTATTCGTTTTTCTTTCTATTTATCTTTAATTTCATTTTCTATTATATGTAACTACATGTGTTTAATGTCTAGGTTTGATGAACCCTAGTTGGGATAACAATATGTCTTGATTATTTTATTTAATGCAACTATTTTAATTGATCTATTATGATTAAATTTGTATTTTATGCATGTTCAAATAGATCGAGAATATTAGTGCATAAATTGATTTTATATCATTGAGATTGAGAAATCTTGTGTATGAATAGATCTACCATAATTGAGAGAAGTTGATTGTAAACCTAAAGATAGGTTAACATAAATCCTCTTGATTAATATCAAACCTAATAGCGAAATTCATAAATCGGTAATTCAATCCTAGGAACTTTAACTAGAAAAATTTCAGTTAATTACCTTATGGATTAGTTGTCAGTAGTCTCGAGAGAGTTATTAACATAAAATAGAAATTTTCACGGTCCAATAGTTAATAAAATAATTGCATGATAAAAGGTTAATTATCTAGTGGTTTTTAGAGGGATTCATTACCCAGACATTAATCTTTGATATTGAGTTTTCTAAGTAATTTTCTCTATTCTTCATCATTATTGTTTCTTATTCTATTTTTAAGTAATATTTTTAATTAAAAACAAAAAATCCAATTTGTAGGCTAGATAATAGGATAAAGGTAACTACTAGTAATTATTATCTTCGTGGGATTGACTCGTACTTGCCAGTGCTAACTACAGCCACGTCATGCACTTGTGGTTAATTAAAGGAGGAGGAAGAAGAAGAATAAGAAGAAGCCTCCGTCCAAGACAAGGAAGTGGAGAAGTGGTAGGAAATAATTGAAGAAGACTAGCCAAAAACCATTGCTAAGAAGAAGAGTGGACAAAGGTGGTTGAGAAAGAATTAACAGATGAACCAAATAAGGAAACTGCTGATGAGTAATTAGTAGTCACCTTAAGTGTGGAGGGTTCCCACTTCCTCCAAGACAAATTGCATGTTTCGACAAATGATTCAGGGAGTTTTGTTATTCCTAATTTTATTAACAGTGTTGTTATTAAAAAGACCATTATTGTCGTCAATAGGATTTATTAATTTTATAAATTATGCTTTTATCATTATCTTGTAACATGTAGCCTACTTACAGGCTACAAAATCGTTATGTGGAGAAAAGGGTTGAAGCAAGCTGATTATAGACCCATAATGATAGTATTGTGTAGGGTACGTTGAGCTGCATAGGAGGCAACCTTTGAATTACAATAGGTTTTATTTTAAAATTTTATGTTATTTCTATTTTTATATTTCGTATTTATCCTCTTTATTGTTAGTGTTATTTTTATTTTTATTTTTATTTCTCTTTTTATCCCTTTTTATTTAAAATTTGCAAGAATGTTAGTCTAATATTAGATGGATAGTCCCCAAATTGGAATCAAAAAATCGTTATTAAGGGAAGTACCAACTAAATTTTCTTACTTATTATATGTGCTTATATTGTGTACATTGAGGACAATGTACGACTTTAAGTATGGGGACAAGTTTATTGATTTTAATGATTTTCTTAAGTTTATTATAATCTTGGTTATCAAATTTTATTAACTGATATTCTTAATTAATTGAAATTTGTCCATAAATACTTTATTTCATTATTGAATATTGATTTGAATTAGTATGCAAAAGGATGATAGTTATAATAAAATTCCCTTTATAAATTATATTGTTAGTAATAATTGAAACAGTCAAGTTTAATAAAAATTACATATTATTTACGCATAAGAGCAAAAATTTTCAAAAAATTTTAAGCTTTTTTAATTCTTTCATTGTGGAACAATTGTAGAACTTGCTTTTATTATACATATTAAGATCATATTTTATTAAATTATAAGCATTGAAATAATAAAGGTAGATTCAACACTTGTTTTAGATTATTTCATCTTTGATGATTATCTTACCTTATTTTATCCTTTAGGAATAACCAATTTTAAGTCTTATCCTTTTTCATTAATCATAACCCAATTATTAACCTTTATCCTACATTCTTTAAAGCCTTTTTATTGTTTTGACCCCTGAAGGTTATTTACATTACTTGCTTGTTTGAAAATTGAAAATTTGAAAGGTCCAATATTTCTTTAATTGTGATACATGATGAATCAACAAGTATTGTGATTAAAAAAAAGTGAGAATAGAAAAGAAAAGAAAAAAATAGAGTACCAAAGGATTTGTAATTAAAGGATCTGTTTATATTGTAAACAAGTTTCTAGTAATCTCTCTTTAGTAAATTTCCTTTAAATCAACACATTTTATCCCAATAATACCTTACCTAAGCCCCATTACAACCCTATTATGATCTTTTGATTTTTGTTTCTAGTTTATACATAAGTAGTGGTGGACATGTGATAATATTGCAAGCCTATGGTAAGTGAAGAAAGAAGTAATCTTTTTTCTTATTTTGCAAAACAAGTGCCTTTGAATATATACACAAGTCCTAGCTTAATTTAGGTAACTAAAATATTTCCTATTTACACCAATATCCCCTATTTACAGCAATTTCCTAAAGTAAATATCCACGATATCCTCTTGTTTCCTATTTTATGATTAGGAAATAATTTCTCCTAAATCATTGTTATGATTTCCTTCACTCCCCTTCAAGCTGGTAGGTAAAGAGGTGTTTTGCATTCCCAGTTTGCTTATAAAATCTTGAAATTGTGCATTTACCAACCTCTTAGTAAATACATATACCATCTATTTAGTGGGAACGTATAGGGTGCAAATAAGCCCACTTTCTAATTTTTCTTTAATGAAGTGCCTATCAATCTCAATGTGTTTAGTTCTTACCGAGTTATGGGCAATACTAATAACTAACTTATTATTACAGTAGAGCTTCATAGGTCCTTGCCACCTAACTTTCAAATCATTTAGGATGATACGAATCTATAAGAGCTCACAGATATCGTGAGCCATAGCTCTAAACTCTGCCTCAGCACTTAATTTAGCCACAACTGATTGTTTCTTATTTCTCCAAGTAATAAGATTGCCCAAAAACATAGTGCAGTACCTATTGATTGACCTTCTATCAATGCTTGAACCTACCCAATCTACATCTGTATAAAATTTAACTATTTCATTTTCATTTTTTATAAACATAATCCCTCTGCCAGGGGTAGTTTTAAGGTACCTCGATACCCTACACACTGCTTGAAGATGGACACTTTTAGGGTTTTGCATGAATTGATTAATTACATTTATGACATATGCTATGTCAGGCCTGCTATGTGACAAATAAATTAGTCTTCCCACTAGTCTTTGATACCTCCTCCTATCAACAGGTTCATCATCTTTGGCCTTGCTTAGTCTATAATTATGTTTTATAGGTGTATCAATTGGTTTGCACCCCATCATTCCAGTTTCTTCTAGAAGATCCAGATTATACTTGCGTTAGGATAGAAAAATTCCCTCTTTCTAAATATTTCAACTTCCCCAAATATTTGATTTCAAACTCTTGGGCAAGTTTAAGTTTGATGTGTTTCATCTCTTCAAGATCATTACCTATGACTATGATGTCATCCACATAAACAACGAGGGCTTTCATTTTATTTTTTGTAGCAAATTTAATAAATAAAGTGTGATCTCCTTGACTTTGCTTGTACTTCATTTCCAGCATAGCCTCTGTGAATCTTCCAAACCATGCCAAAGGAGATTGTTTAAGGCCATATAAGGCTTTCTTTAATTTGCATACTCCATTCCCAAACTTATCTTTAAATCCAAGAGGGGCTATCATGCATACTTTTTCATTTAGATTACCATGTAAAAATTACTTACATCAAATTGCTGCATAAGTCAATCAAAATTAGCTGCAAAGGATAACAATATACGTATAGTGTTCATTTTTTTTAATATGGCAAAAGTTTCAAGATAATCAACCCCAAAAGTTTGAGTATACCCCTTAGCTACCAGCCTTGCTTTATATCTTTCCAATCAACCATCTGCTTTATATTTAATTGTGAATACCCATTTACATTATACTAGTTTTTTTTTCCTTTTGGTGAATCCACTATTTCCTATGTTTGATTCTTAATTAATGAATTCATCTCATCATCCATGGCATTTTTCCAATTCCTATCCCTAAGTTCCTCATCAAGTGTTTGTAGTGTGGAAATTGAATTTATTTTTGTACGTTTATGGCTTGGAGAACAATTGTCAAGTGAAGTATAATGTGAAATTAGGTATTTAATGTATGTTTGTGTGCCCTTCCTAAGTGCTAAAGGGATATAAAAATCATCAAGTTCAAGGTTTTGTATTTCAATACCTGATTATGAGTTAGATCCTTGAGCCTGCTCTGGTAAGGTCTAAACAATATCCCTTCGTGAGTAAACTAAAAGAGGCTTGTTAAGATAGGTGTAGTATTTTTTAAGGTATCTAGCTGGGCACTTTCTGAATTATTTTGGTCATATTAGTTAGGTGGTGTAAGGACGATAGTGGCTGACTCGGTCTATTTATTTGGCAAAGATAAATTAAGTAAGAAGTTAGTCTCGCTAAAGTTATCTTTCGCAAAATTCCCCATCTACCCCTGAAGATAAGTATTAAGGAACAAAGATTGACTCTCAACAAATGACACGTCCTTAGAAATGAAGAATTTATGCGAGAGAGGATAAAAACATTTATCTTTTTATATAGGAGAGTAGCCAACAAAGATCCACTTTAGGGCTTGTGAGTCAAGTTTTCCCTTATTGTGAGCATTAATATGAACAAAACCAACACATCCAAACACCCTTGGAGTTAGACTATTTATATTAAAGCTGGGTAAGAAATTATGGAGCACTTTTACCGGTGTTTTGAACTTTAGAGGTCGTGAAGGCAATCTGTTTATCAAGTGAACTCCAATTAAAACAACCTCTTCCCATTAGTGTTTAGGGACATTCATTTGATATAATAATGCTCTAGTGACTTCAAGTAAAAGTTTATTTTTACGCTCAACCACCCTATTTTATTGAGGTGTGTCAACACAAGATGAAAAATAGATAATGCCTTCACATTAAAAGAAAGAAGATAAGGTTGATTAAATTATTCCCGAGCAATATCACTCCTGAACCCTTTTATGCTCACCCTAAAATGGTTTTTTATCATATGGAAGAAATTAGGAAAAATCTCACTGACCTCTAATTTGTTTTTCATGTGAAAGACCCAGGTGACCCTTATGTAATTATCAATAAAGGTAACAAACCATTTAGCTCCTGACACGTTAGGTATCCTTGAAGGTCCCTATATATCAAAATGAATCAAAGTAAAAGGAAATTCAGATTTATTATTGCTTATAGGAAAGGAAGTATGACAATGTTTGGAAAACTCACACACATCACAATGGAAACTATTAGGATCACTGTTTTTAAATAAATTAAGAAACATTGTTCTTAATAAACTAAAAGAAGGATGACCTAAATGATAATGTTGAAGCCAAATAGGTTTAAGAGTATCTCTGGTCATGAAAGTCAAGGAGGGATGTGAGGTTTTGTCTCCACTATTAGACTCCAGAAGGTAAGGTCCATCTTTTTCCTTAGCATGCCCAATCATCTTCCACGTTTCCCGATCCTAAAATACAGAATAATTAGGATCAAATATGGAAAAGCAATTCAAGTATCTGTTAAGTCTTTTAATGGACAAAATATTGGCAGAAAGATTGGGAACATGTAGCCTCTGCAACTTTAACTTTTCTGTTACTAGGACAGGGGTTATAAGAAATAAAAGAATGATGAGAGTTAGTTATATAGTCTGTAGCACCTGAATCTATGACCTAAGAATCCCTACGAGACACTAATAAGGTAATAAGAGCATGAGAATTAGAAAAATCACCTAATTGGTCTAATGAAAATGACGCACTAGCAACTTCCAGGCAATTTAGAATGCTCTTTAGGCACTCAATCTCTTTGTTGTCAAGTTCTTTTAGTTATGATCTAGCTTGATTAGAATCTTTAGAGTTTGTAGGTTTAGTGAAGTAGGCTTTGTCCTATCCATCCTTGTTTACCCCTTTTTTCCATTCTTTATGTTGCTTCCTATGTAACTTCCAATAGGTCTCTCTAGTGTGATGAGGCTTCTTACAAAAATTGCACTAGATAGCTTCTTTATTTTGAGGATTATGTTGGTAGTGGTTAAGGGCTTCTTTTTTGGTTTTCATAGAGATGAATGTTGAGCTATCAGCAGATTTGGATTCCAACATCACAATTCTCCAGCTTTCTTCTACCCAAATGAGTGAGAAGGCATCATTTAAAGATTGTAAAGGATCTTTACCAAGTATTTGAACCCAAAGCTGGTCAAATATATTAAGACCTACTAAGAATTCAAAAACTATTTCCCTTTCTACAAACTTTTGTAATTTGACACTGTCATCATTGCATTGCTTTTAAAATTCTGATAATGACCTAACTTTAGCCAAAGATCATATGGTAATATATCAATAACAGAGTGCATACCTTGCTTGATAGATGAGAATTTGGTTTTAATCTCATAAATTAAAGAGGCATCATTTACCTTAGAATAAGATTGAGGAACAACATCCCTTATCTCCTTAATAGATGAGAGGAACATGTAAGTGTCTCTAATGTCTAGTTCCATAGAGTTCCAAAGCCATGACATGATTAAGGAATCCTTTACATCCTAATCCTCAAACTTGGGATCTGAAACAACAGGAGCAGCTCATAATAGGTGAGAAAGCTTTCCCTAGCCTTTAAGGAAAGTCTTAACCATTTGTGACCAGTGGAGGTAGTTTTTACCATTACGTTGGTAAGATGGAAATAAGGTTTGTAATTCACCAATATGGGTAGGGGTGTACATTTTAAGATTACCAACAAAGGAGATTTTAGAGAAGGAAGAGACCTCCTTGTTGGGGATTTTGCTGGTAACAGCATCAACCATTTGTTTTCTAGTAGGCACTATTGGCAATGAAGACCAAGTGTCAGAAAAAGAAACCAGGGGTTACAGCTTCCTGGGATTTGATATCATGAAGAAAGAAGTATTCTTGTTTTTTTTCTTATTTTGCATAATAAGTGCCTTTGAATATATACACAAGTCTTAGCTTAATTTAGATAACTAAAATATTTCCTATTTACAGCAATATCCCCTATTTACAGCAATTTGTTAAAGTAAATATCTATGATATCCTCTTGTTTCCTATTTTATGATTAGGAAATAATTTCTCATAAATCATTGTTTTCATTTTCATCAGTAAGAGTTCTATTATGCATTGATTTAAAAGTTTTCATCCTAAACACGTGAGTGCATTGTGTGAAATCTTGGTGAGGGTGTAAAGGCTTATGCTTTTGATTTCAACGAGATCGTTGATGTGATTATTATTAATATTGACTTAGGAAGTTAGTTTTAGGATAACTTGAATCTATTTGTATGTTAATTTGATTAATATGACATGAAGATTTAGAGTATGAATGGATAGGTTACTATTAATGAAGGATTAATTTTTTATAGATGCTAATTTAACTATTATTATACACCCATATTTGATGTATTTTGCTTGATATTTTATAGTTTGTTATATTTTTGGTACTTGATTTGCTCCAAGTGCATTTATAGGTCATAATTGCCTCCATGGACCAAACAGAGAGGAATTCAAGTGAAATCATGGTATAAAATGAATATTTAAAGCAATTTGGAGATACACAGTCGTATATATGGTCATGTAAGTCTCTCAAAATGTGTAAAGTCACTAGAATTCTCTATAAAAGGACATGAAAAGAGGCAAACAGGAGGAAGCTGACTTTTGTAGTAGATTCTAGAAGTGAAGAACATAGAGAAGGGACTATTTTGATCAAAGAACGTGGAGAACACTAAGAATTCCTCAAGAGATCCAATAGATTACAACATCAAACCTCAAACTTGCAAGAACATTCAATAGAATAGAAAAGGGAGACTTAGAATTATGATTCCTTTGTTTTCTAGTTGTTTTTCTTCTTGTTTATCTTTGATTTCATTTTCTATTATGTGTAACTAAACGTGGTTAGTGTCTAGGTGTGATGGACCCTAGTTAAGACAACAATATGTCTTAATTCTTTTATTTAACGCGATTATTTTAATTGATTTATTATGATTCAATAATATTTTTATGCATGTTCTAATAGATCCAAAATATTAATGCATGAATTGATTTCAGATTATTAAGATTAAAAAATCTTGTGTATGAATAGATCTACCATAATTGAAAGGAGTTAATTACAAACCTAGAGATAGTTTGAAATAAATCATCTAGATTAGGATCAAACCTAATAGCGGAATTCATAAATTAATAATGCAATCCTAGAAACTTTAACTAGAAAAATTTCAGTTAATCACCTTATATAAGATAGGAATTTTCACGGTCTAATAGTTAATAAAATAATTTCATGATAAAAGGTTAATTATCTAATGGTTTTTAGGGGGATTCATCACATAGATACTAACTTTTGATATGGAGTTTTTTAAAAGTAATTTCCTTTTTTCTTCGTCATTATTGTTCCCTATTTTATTTTATTTTTTAAAGTAGTATTTTTAATTAAAGAACAAAAATCGAATTTGTAGGCTAGATAATATAAGAAAGGTAACTACTGGTAATTACTGTCATCGTGGGATTGACCCGTAATTGCCTGTGCTAGCCATAGCGTAGTCTTTAATTAAATATTGACAACATAGAAATTATATATCACCTTTATGTACCAAGTTATATCCATGCCTAAAATTTTCTTTGCAAGTCCCAAATATTTCATATAAAAAGATTTAGAAAACTTCTCCTTTAATTTTTGGATTCTTCCAACATCTTGACCCATAATTAACATATCATTAACATATAGAAGAAGAATGATGAATTTCTCACTTTTGTACTTCATAAAATACAAACAAGCATTGGCATAAGTTTTCTTGTAACCATGATCCATCATAAATGAATCGAACTTCTGATATCATTATCTTGGAGCTTGATTTAACCTATATAAGCTTTTCTTCAACTTATAAACTAGATTTTCCAATCTTTTAGTGTTGAAGCCTTTTGGTTGCTCCATGTATATCTCGTCTTTCAAATCTTGATGCAATAAAATTGTTTTAACATCCAACTGCTCAGAGCAGTCAAATCCAATACTATTCAAATTAAGGTCATCTTAATTGTTATTGAGAAGATTTCATCAAAATATTTCCTTCTTTTGACTAAACTTTTTCACTACTAGCCTTACCTCATACTTCACCATCTTTCTTGATATTAAACCCATTTTTTTGGTTCATGGATTTTTTTTACCTTTTGGAAACTTCACAAGCTCATATGTTTCATTCCTCTTCAGAGACTTCATCTCTTTGTTCATAGCTGCGAGCTAGAGATCTTTATTTTCACAAAATGCTACTTCTTGCATTCTCAAGCTCACCCTTAGTAGTAGCCAATAGATATTTTGAACTTAGATATCTAGTAGTAGGCCTTTTCTCCCTTTTCAACCTTCGAAACTATATTTCATTAGTTGTTGGATCCAGTTTCTCCCCTTGCTCATTATCTTCAAAATTGTCTGAATATGATTCAAATATGTTGGAACCCGTTTCCAGAGCCCAACATCTGGAGTCCTAAACCTTGAGCTTACTACCCTGTAGGGTCATGATCAACAATTCCCAAAGGTGATGTGCCCACATCAGAAAACACCAACATCTCAACTTGACCTCATCAAAGAAATCATTTCCCTAAGCATGCTCTCCCAA
>JAOQMQ010000006.1:16697539-16708456 GCA_027563845.1 Erythroxylum subrotundum
ATAACTTTAACAGGTCGGTCCACTTCTCCAAACAGATCACTTTAACAAAACTTTTAAAATTCATAACTTTTCACACAAAACTCCAAATAAGGCATATCATATCTCGTTGGAAAGCTCAGAATATCATCTACAATATTTAGCAAGCATTTCAATCCAGTTTGAGCTCTCGCTAGTTCACTTTTGCAATCAAAGCATTATCAATCCTACATAATATATTAACTCCCAAATTTCATAACTTCTACTCCCGATATCGAAAAATAGCCTACTTTATGGCCACAGAAAACTCTCGACAAACACTACAAATTTCATGGAGAGCGAGAAATTTTGCCAGAATCAAAAAGTCAACTCTCAAGTCAAATTTTCTATCTCCAAAAGTCAACTTTCTAAAAGTCATCAAAACTAAATAATTTTCTTAATTTCATCAAATTTTCTTAAATTCATAATTTTCTCACCAATTTCTTTCTTAAGTCATTTTCATCTTTCTAATTTTCATCAAAAGTTCGGGGTCCAACAAAAATGGAACTTCTTTTTCAACTTAATGGATGCACTAGGTTTCTCTGGAAAGTTCATCACCTAGGTTATGTAATATGTGTCCACAACTTTATTTTCCATTCTAGTTAATGGATAACCTATAAATATGTTCAGAGTTGCTAAGGGGCTTAGGTAGGGGGATCCTTTATGCCCCTACTTATTTTGCCTTAACATAAAAATACTCACCAGACTCATTGGTACAAACATCTCCAAATAACCTTTCTTTTAATTCCATTACAAATGTAAAAAGACATCTTTATTCTTTCCTCTGTAGATGATCTATTATTACTTTATGAAACAACAAAAAATGTTCATTAACTCCTTTGAGCCTTTCAAAAACATATAAATTTTGAGCTATAAACCTAACAGTAGTTTTACATCTTAACAGGTCCAATGTAGATGATAGCATTAAACAAGGCTTGAAACATAAACAGCTTCATTTAAATATCTAGCTGTCCTTATAACAATAAGGAGGCTCTCATTCTCCAATTGTAAACTTTCAATAACTCAATTCAAAAGTGTTTGAATAGCTAGTGTAACAAGGCCCTATCATATAGTTAAAGACTTCAAATTATTATCTCGGTATTAAACAACTGATACATCTATTGGAGTTCTCATATAGCAATCCCAAAGGAAACAATAAAGAACATTAAAAAGATGCTTAGGATGTTCCTTTAAACTTAAGGATAAACCTAAAGTGCCTAGACTAAAATGGTCAGAAATCTGTTTGCCAAAGAAGAATGGGAGTCTAGGATCAATTCAATCAAAGTTTTGAGTAAAGTGCTACTATTCAAGAGACTCTAAAAGATTTGTACCGATAAAGAATCATTTTAAGTCTAATTGATACACATACACTTCTTAACGGAGAGAGTATATGGTGAGTTAAGCAAAAAGCAAACACTTTATGGACTTTAAGGCAAATTCTACATACGAGAGATTCAGTTATTTTGGTTATCAAAGACTAGCAAAAGCACTTCATTTTGTCTTGATAATTAGAATGAATCGGGTTCTCTTCATAAACTAGAAGAAGATGACACATTAAAAGTAAGAAAGCTAGTTAATACTAAGGTGGAAGCAATTACAGATGATAATAGCTGGAGTTGGGTAATTCATACTTCAAGGGGATTTAAAGTGATCAAAGAGAACCTCCCTGTATGCAATTGGTAAGTCCTTAATGTACAATTGATTGGCATTCCTCTAAAGTTGTCTTCAATGGATTTTTTTTTTTTTTTTACTTTCCAAAAAAAAGTGCCATAACCCTAGTAATTTGGTGGAGAAAATGAAAATTTTATATTATATTATTTATATATGTATTAAATACATGTAAGTTTATGTAAAAATTTTGAGAATCAGTTCCTTAAGTATATAATCAGGTTAATGATTCTATTTTAATGAGTAAAACCATTGTTAAAAATTTTAAGATAATTTTCTTTATAAAGTTTTCAATAGAGTGAAAATTTTGAATTTTGTATATTATACTATTATAATGATAATAACAAAACCCTCGTTTATCTTACCATTCTCTTATTAATATTTGGCGGCAAGTATAATTTTCTTAAACTAAGAGTGATTTGGCAAGCCAACATGTTATGTACAAATATTGGGTAATGTTAAAAATCTAATCTAAACTTTAATAAGACAAGTTGAAATAGTACAAACATTGTGCACAAATGGCAGTGTTATCCTATCATGTAAAAGCACTTGTTAGGTATTATACATACGAATTGTAACATTGAAATATAGCAAAAACATGATAATGAGCAATTAGAATTGTAGTCTTTGATCTCGATATAATTCATAAAAAGATCACTATAAGTTATTTATTAATGGATTGGTGCTATCTTGCACTTTTAGTAAAAGAAAAATTAAAGTTAAATCTTTTATATTCATAAGATCCCTCTCCCTCTCCCCCTCTTCCTCTATTCTTGTCATTTTGAGTCTTTTATTTGGCATAAAGGATACAATTGATCTAGAATAATTTCATTATAGAGCACAATGATGCAAATATTATTTCAAGTTGATGCAATTGTTTAAAAAATGATATAATTAATCTAGAATGGTCTCATTATAAATGTTGTGCTAAGTACAAATGACATGGTGATCTAGAACAATAATAGAACTACTCTGACTCCGGAGGCGAGGCCCCTTGGTTATTACATTGTAGCCTTGAAGGTGGATAGTTGAGTGACATAATGAAGAACAAAGATAAGGACGGTCTTTTTGCAAATCCATTTAAATATAAATAAATAAATAAAGGCTTCAATCCACATTAAATTATTTAATAGCCCTTTTATAACCAATCCAAAATGTGACAGCTCTTTAACTGCAATGTCAGACATAATGTATGATAAAAGGTACAAATTTAACCCTAATCTTTTCATTAAAATATAAATTAGTCCTTTACATTAAAATTGAACAATAGGATTTTTAAATATTTTTAATATTAAATATAATTAAATATAATTATTGCATAATTATTACGTCACACCGGTTCGACCGGTGGTTGAACCGATCAAACCGGTGACCAGTAAGGCCACCGGTTCGATGACCGATCCGGTTTTCAGAACATTGCAATACAACATACATTTCCCACATGCGACTGAAAGCAAAACTCTATAAAATGTTTAGTATTAACAAATTTAGTTAAACTTAAACAAAAATAAGAAAAATTAATTAAAATAATCGAGCATGTATATTTTGCTTTATCATGTGGCATACATGTAACATACTAATACCCATATACCTAATGAAAAATAAGAAATTTGTATATGATGATTAATTCGGGTAAAAAGAGGGAATACTAAAAAGAAATAAGAAACAAAGGTATACTTTGATAGAATATAAATGGTCGCAGACAACGCTACTCCAGCAGTAAATGATATAAAACTTTTACAACCCTTGAGGTGTAAGGCTATCAACATCTACCCAAGAAAATTATCCTTTTTCCCATGGATGATTCTTCATGATTATCTCATCTCTCACCCTATTTACTCTGGCCCTGTAATATCTAGAACCCAGGCAAAACCGAGAGATCTGCTATGCCGCGAGGCAGGTCGGCAATTTTCCCTAGTAAAGCAAGCCTGTTCTTCCTAATCCTTTCATCTTCCTGCTTGAAGGCAAAATCAACATTACATAAAGCAACATGAGATACTCATAAACATCCACCAAAACTATCCCAAGTAAAACGAAAATAGCATGCCAAACAACCTCCGCAACATAATTATAAAGAACAGACCTTTTAAGGTCCTTCAACTTGGTAAAATATACTCAACTCTTCAAAAAAATTTCCCCAGTTAGGTCATTAAATTTATAAAGTATAATTATACAGCGCCTTAAATCCCTGCACTCTGTGAAAAATAATAGATTACAGGATTTATAATAACAAAATTTGAAAGTTTAAAGACCTAAATGGTGAAAATTAAAATTTGGAGATTTAAGTGTACTTTCTTATAAAATTTAGAGGCTTTAAAAGGAATATTTTCCTAATTATAAAGTATATTCAGAAATAATAATTGAAAACAGACATTTCATTTCATAAGTTTATGCATTCAACATACCACCATGACAAACACATTATTGAAGAAATCCTCCAGTGGTTGTAGTAGCTCTGAAGATATTTCAACAAACTCTTCGACTTCGATGCCTATAACAGGGATATGCTAACTCCAGCTTAGTAAATTTATTAACTAATAATTAGCCAGTATAAATTAGAACAAGATGCCAATAATGTCAACTCCAGACGAATGTATATCGAACAAATATGAACTTGATCACAGAAGGTAGCAGCTATGTCGTGAGAAAAGAATATGTACCTGGATGAATTTTGCTTTTTGAGGACAAGAATGTGGCCCACAGAGCTCTTTCTTCGTTAGTCTCAAATGCGCCCTCGTCCACCTAGTTACATAATTTTCAATCACATGACGATGCTTCAGAACAAATTAGCAGTAGATGCTGGTTATCTACAATTGTTAAGCCCGTAAATTCACATTTAGCGTGTGGCACATAATTATATAACAAGGAATCTAAACGTTGCTAAATGCATGCAATCATTGATAATTAATGGTTCGTGTACTGATTAATTTTCAAAAGTTTTTTCCTACAACAGGAAAAAATAACGTCTATCCTTGGGACTTTTCACATACTCAAATTATTAGAGTGATATGTGTTTCAGTATCAACAAATTCTTTTAATTCTTTTTTTATTGGTATAGGTTAGGTTTCTTTTCTTCATAAACTTGGATGTATTATCTGCCAAATTTCAAGAATAAAGAAACAATGAACAAAATTACAAAATGAGATCTTATAACTGTTGAAAAACTTGCAGTATAACAATAACTTCTTGCATAAAGTTAGTGTTCAGGAGGTGGTGAATTTATGCAGAAGTGTAGCTCTTGATTTGTATCACAGGAGTGAGGAGCAGAAACTATAGGTGAACTTGTATTTGAAATAGAATATCAAACTACAATTACAGAGATGCTGGGAAATAGAATTTAAAACAGTTGCATTGTTTTACTTGATCATGATAAGTTTGTGAGATGGACTGAAAATTTCTTTTTTCGATAACCGCGTAATGGAAAACACAGGTGGCACATCAAAAGAAAAATGATATAAACCTAGGCATAACTACACCTCAAAAGTTAGCTTATGAAAAGAGGGTTGCTTAGATCCATATAAACTCCACAGGATATCCCTTTCTAACCGACGTGAGATCACATCATAGTTGACCGCATCAGATTGCACGTCCCTGTGCAGGGGCAACCTGTTTAGACTGCACATCCTCATACAAGGAATCTCACATCACAGCCAAACCCTTTAGATTGCACGACCTTGTGAACGAGCAATCCCTTTAGACTGCACATCCTAGTACAGGGAACTAGTCCAAGGCCCACTTCATCCACCAGACAAGGTGAGACTCTAATACCATTCGTTGTGAACCTAGGCCTAACTACAACTCAAAAACTAGCTTTAAATGGAAGGTTGCCCAGATCCATATAAACCCAAAGGATCTCCCTTTCTAACCAATGTTGGATCACATCAAAAAGCACCAGTAGACTGCACAATCTCAATTCAGCTCAGATCACAATGTGTGATGATTAAATTTGCTCTCACTGGGTCTATACCCAAATGAACAAAAAGAATTTCACTACAATTATTCACATTTATTGTGAAACTTCATTTCATGCTTTCTTCCAAATTTTTCTACTATTATTCTCCGGCAGCTTCATAAGTAACCATGTCTACTAGTATGCTTAAGGGGATAGAGTAAAACACGCTAAAATTGCTATGAAGCCTTCTACACTAGGCGCAAATCATGGAGGACTATGCATTTAATGTCCTAGAAAAAACTACATGACCCTTAAATTAAAATCAAGGTCTTATTTTGTAAAATTAACACTACTATAAGACCTATTGTGAGTTTGATCTTTGGGGAAATATTATGGAAAAAAGGAAACACACATATATGCATATATAGATATATGTATATGTATATTGTAACTTGAAGGCATGGATCTACAAATGAATAACTAAGAATTAGAAAATAGAAGAATTTCCATAATCTTATTAATTGATCAGGCAAACTGAAGCTTTTGAACATTATTGGATATCAAAGAGAGAAATTGTACTATCAGGGTATCTTTTTGTCCAGGCTATTGTTTAGATTCTGATTGAAAGATTTATCACATAGCAAGCCTTCCAATTCTAACATGGAAAGCAATCCGACCTCCAGGTCCTACAAAGTCAAGCCTTTACTAATATGAAACAAGATTTGAGAGCTGCAAATATATAGCCTTTTATCTTCAATGAAGAGTAAAAGAAGTACCTCCATTTCAGCATCTATATCTTTTCCTTGGACAATTCTAGTTGGACGTGAATATGCTTCAACTACCTTTGGGAAAAGGGTGCCGCTTGACATGTCTTGCATCTGTAGAAAATTTCTAAGACAAACTTTTCTTGTATACTTTGAAGAAGATTACAATTTTGACTTTAAAATACATTTCATGTAGATTAACTGTAATGGATGAAGTAATTTGCTCAAAAAAAAGGTTCTTTCATTAGAAAATGCTAGTCTTCTGAAAAATAGAACATAGAATATGTTGTTAAAACAAATATAATCTGGTTCCAAATGAAAAAAATCCATATCTTGTTTAACCATCACATAATTCCCAATCTCCAGTAATTGTTTTTCCAATGTCACGTACAGCATGAGGAACTTGCTAAGCGAAAGAATATAATTTCCAAATTCCAATGTCTAGATTGTGATCATCTTCATCATCAAAAATCTAGATCTATCTGTTAATAATCCACATTCTGATCCTTCACTCTCATGTCAGTTTCTACAAACAAGTAGGAACACCCCACCTCAAGCTTTCCTTCCAGACTAAGTTCAGATGTAATGATAAAAAAAAAAATTTAAAAATGTGGTACAAAGATTTCTCAAAAAAACTTTAATGAATCACTACACCATCAAACAGTTACTTCACACATTAGCAAAAGTAAAAATTAATAACATAAAGAATCAACTGATGAAATTTGCATGTGAAAACAGGTATAGCCACTTACTTTGTATGCTGTCTTAGCAGCCAGACAAGGAAAATTAGCACGCTCTATAAGAACAGAACGAACAATTTCCGGATTTACTCCCTTGTCAACCTGTGACAACAATAAAATCGTAATTTAAATGCACTGCATATAATAGCAGCCTAAAAACAGAGCAGACAGTACAGACAACAGAGTAAAGAACACACAAAAAATTATATTAGCACAAGTTATTAAAATTTTTGTCTATGACACACCCCTCTTACTCGACCCCTCTACACAATAAAGAATGTTCTCAGGATTTTTGTTTTGCACAAATGCATTTAAAAGAGCTAACTGTTGATAATACCATTTTGACATGATATAAACTATTGTTGGGGGTTATACCCATTAATCACTTTCAAGTGACATTAGAACCTAAAACCTAAATTAGTTTTTGAGAATCATTATGTTGTTGGAATCCACTAAAAATATCAGACACCACTACCACCGCCCCATCTATTCTAATTTCCAGATTTACGTCAAGAGTCTCAATGAGATGCCATCAATTCATAATGTTGCCAGCATTGAATTTTCCTTGACTACAAAGACTTGATGAGCATTTGTGATCAACCATAGTTGCCTAAGGGCTTTATCAATTATGTGTTGTTTGTCAATTCATATGCAGTTATTGGAGTTTACGCCTCCCTCAGAGGTTTTTGTCAATTCATATGTTGACATTTGCGAGCCTCCACCAATTTGTTCATTGTTAGTTTCATTGTATCATTGGACTCGGCATTATCTAGGATTCACCTAAAACCCACTACTCTCAATACCATCACCAGTTACTCACAGCCTTCCTCACTTGAAACCCACAGTTCTCACTGTCATCACTGATGTGGCCAGTGGCCTTCCTCTCCTCCAGACCAGTAACTGCTTTTACTTTGACACCATGAAAACCATTGCACTCACAATTGTGGTCAGTTGCCAACAGCCTTCCCACATCTGGTCATGTTCTCTTTCACAGCCTAGTCTTCGACTGGCATCTTGTTTTTCAACAGCTGTTTTGTTTAGGCAACCAGTGTCTTCATTTCTACGATGGCTCTACCTTCTCGAAAGTGTAACTTGGTTTCTAGGCTTTAATATTGTGAAATAAACAACAACACTATTTGTTTATTGCTAGCTCAACTAAGCCCTACTTTTTGGTTTACTTAACCACTACATCTGCTATTTACGAGCACCCCTTGAGCAGTGATGGTTTTACCAGAAGCCATGCACGTCATGAAGAAGTTTGTGGAAGATGTGGTTCTTGTCGTTCTAATTATAGGCATCATAGGCAATGTTTGGAAGGACTCCTTTATCCTTCAAGGCTATTCCCCCATGGCTGCCGTTGTTATTCAAACACCATTGTCTCTTATCTCCATTTAAGAGATTTCCACACATCCATCTACTATAATCATATCTACTGTCACTTGTGTAAATTTTCACATCAAGTGGAAGAAATAAGAGTGATCTATATACAAGAATGGGTCCTTAACCCTTAAGGTTTTAGCTTGAGAAAAGGTGCTCCTCTTGAATATCAATTACTCTTCCTCAGAAATAGAGAATGATGAAAATTTCAATATCACCAAAAATAACCTTCGATTGATAGTCTCACTTTTTTCATTTGGAACTAAACAGACTGCCAATGTTGTATGCACATTTGATAATAATATTCTATTTAAGTACTTCTGTTTTACATGCTTAGTAAAATCTCTTTGTATTCCCCTAACACCTCTTGTAATCTTTCCAATGTCATTCTTACTGTTCATCTTGTAAGCACCTTGTTGTGTCTTTAACCTTCTCTCTATCAATCAGCTCAGCCATTTGTAGTAGTTCCTGTTCTTCAAATTATACCATTTCATTTAATAAGACAATTTTGCTTCTTCTTTTTTCCTTCTTTACTTCTTATTTTAATGGTAGCCAAACGTTTGTCTTTTTTGTTGCCTTTTTCTCTTTTATTCTCTTAAATCCTAAAAAATAACACAAAGAAGGGTGATGGTGTTCTGTGATGAGAGATGGCACCAGAAAACTTCAATAACAGACTAAATTAGAAGGAACCAAAGAAGAGGGTCGGAGAAGGCTGTCCTGCAAGAACATTGTCAGAGAAGAGGAGCAGAGATGGTGAGAGCAAGAGGCATAGAAGAAGTACAATCACGTCAACAACAAACCTTAAATCTGTTGAAGATGACTAGTAGAGCTTGTGGATCAGCATAACTATGTCTGCCATTTCGAAGAGTTATAGGAAGATTACGGTCCAATTCAACAGATGACTGGCTTAATAAGAGGTGTGATTGACAGCTCTAGAGGGTCTAAATTGGCCGAAGGAGAGTCTAAAAGCATCTTTGCATCCCCAAAGACAGCTTGAATATACATGAACAATTAAACACTTGAATTAGAAGGATGAAAAGGTGAAACATCAGATGGGAAACAATGGAGACAGAGAAGTGATAAAAACATCATTGATCAACCAAAGTAGATTGAGGAACAATAACTTCATTAAGGAGAAACACTCAGAAAAGACAACCTATGAAGCAATTATATGGTTCAAGTCAAGAAAGAAGTTTTGAACAGAATACCCTAAGCTTAATCAGATTGTAACCCCATCTATGTATAATAGTACTTAATATAATATACTAATTAGTTTCTAACACGAGACATAATAAACATAATAAGGACTATTTAACAACAACATTGTCTCATAAATTAGAAAATGATCAGCAAATAAAATAAACAACCAAGGAAAGAACTTTGATGTTGAAAGTGTATATACCAGGAATTGTTGAAGTCTTCTATTAACAAATTGATGTACCTATAACCAAAAATTTCAATCATCATATGCTCATTATGATCATATAAAAACTATCAGCAAGGTGCCTTCATAAAAAAATTGGTCATACAGTAATAACAACTGACGGTAATACAGCAATAAGAACCTCAAACAATCAGATAATTCCTTAATACTAAAAACAACAGTGTTAATTTATTAATAAAGAGGATTGATAATGATAGACAGCATTATTAAGTCCAGAGACTGCTTTGGATGAATGTCCACAATGTATCCCCTTCTAATGTCTCAAGACACAAAATTGTACACAAGATCGTGGGTTGCTCCATGAAAATTTACGTAAATGTGTATTCCCTTCTGCATGTTCCAGTGAAAGGCTTCATCTTGTACTCTTCAAGCATGTCAATTTGCACAGAGGAAAGCTTGATGGAGACTACCTGTCATTCACGTGTCTCTTGGATAAAGAGATCTACATGTTTTTTCAGTAATTTTGATTTTTACCATGCAAAGTGGTGGATGACAAGTTAACATATTGAATAGTTACAAATAGTACTTATCCCAAGACCTCAAGGTTTGTGGGTAGACAAACCTGTAAGGGTTAGTGTGGGAAAGAATTTTCGTATATTCTCATCTATTGAATAGGAAGTATACGGCATTATATAGGACATTACAAGAGAGAAAATAGGAAATTAAATCTGAAAGGTTATCTAAAGCTATCTAAAGGAATCCCTTAATTTAAGGGATTTCAAACTTATTATATCTAATCTATTTACATCTTATCTATATCTAAATATAATTTATTTAAAGCTGATCAGTATCTCGAAACTACCCCTCAAGCTGAGGAATAGATGTCTTCCATTCCCAGCTTGTATACAAGATCATGAAAACTTGAACTGTTCAGCCCCTTCGTTAGAACATCAACTACTTGATGTTTTAATGGAACATAGAACATACACACTAACCCTTCTTCCAATTTTTCTTTAATGAAATGTCTATCAATCTCAATATGCTTTGTCCTATCGTGTTGTATAGGATTATGAGCAA
>JAOQMQ010000006.1:16751099-16762852 GCA_027563845.1 Erythroxylum subrotundum
GAGAGGCGGTTAGTGGGAGGAGAATCTGCAAGAAAGGAATCGAGGTAAGGAAAAGCGAGGGTAGCCATGGGCTTCTCGTAGGAGCTTCAGCTCTCCAGTACGCTTTGCCACTTCTGCATTAAGCGTGACACTCGGAGAGAACTGTTAGAGGGTGCGCAGCATTTGCATTCGTTATCCTCTCGGACTCCGAATCGTGTCCAAAGTCATCACCTTTGTAATTTTTACTGCCAAGTCATACTTCAATTTCATCAAACAAAGTTTGATTTGTCCATTTTTTCATGAGAAAACTATAGTATGTTTATTTTATATGTTCATCTTGTTAAACTATTAAGATAAAAGATATAAATCTTTAAAATTTAACTAATTAGAAAATTAACATATTATTCAAAAATTATTTATATGTTATTAAAAATACTAAATGACCATTTATTAAAATAAGTCAAATATGAATTTTTGAATAATATCATAATAATTTATATTAAAATAACTTAGCAAAAAACCAATAAAAGATCTTTTTTAGAAAATGTGTTCTTAGATCGTTTTTTAAATAAAGATACTTTTAAAAATATAGAAAATATTTGCTTATTTTAGGAAATTTATTATTTGAATTCTAAATTTCTCTTAGAAATGAATCATTGTTAACAAATAAAAGATCATACAAATAAAAGAGGCAATGGTATAATTAGTTCTTTCACTTGCTACTCCTTTTAATAATTTTGAAATTTTCAATCTTCTTACTTTTCAAAAATTCAATTGTCTTATAGTAGCCAAATAAAAGAGACATTAGCATTCACATCAACGATAATGGTACATGTGACCTTATAAATCTTACAAAATTGTGTGGACATGTTATGTCACCATAACATTGATGCGTTATCACATAAATAACACATCATCATTTCCAAAGTTATAATAATAATATACATGATATTCCGAACCAATACCATAATGTGAATTAAAACTTACATGTCTTCTTGATAATTCCTCTTATTTTAATTTGAATGATTCAATTGACAAATTATTAATCCATCTCTATAATTTACTCAATTTCAATTATCAAAAGTTTATTGATAATAACAATTAATTGTTAATCAACTACATGATGAAAAGTATTATACAATTTTTGAAAATTTGAAATTTACTTAACCATCTCAACTATAGTCATTGTCTAGTTTGCAGGTTGATGCGATTATTATAATTTTGAAAACATAAAAAAATAATAAAAATTACTAAGACAAGTGCATTTATCATTCCTATGGTATAGTTAACGTGAACGCGAGAATCGATTACACAAGGACTATAACTACTAGTACTAATCATTTTTAATATCTAATGTAATAAAGTAAATCATTGATTTTAAAAAGAAAATAAACAAAACCAAAATAAGAAATAACCGATCAAGGCGATAGATCCTGATTTAATGATTAACCTTAGTTTCCTAGGCTAATAGTAATATGGAACTTATAACTATATTATGTTTTAAGACATATAACTCTTAAGTTAATTAACTGAAAGTTCTCTTTAATCAAAACCACTAAGGATATATTATTTCATTCGATAAATTCTTATGATAGGTTTGACCTTAACTTAGAAAATTTATGTGGCCTTATTTATAGGATTCCATGTGACTCTCATTATTCTTTCTTTAACTTAATCATAAATATGTATCTTCTTATTTGCTACTTTAATCCCTACATATGAAATCTGAAGTTAAATTTTCTACATTCTATACTTCAATTCACTAAAAATAACTAAGTATGAATAATTCTTAAGAAAACTAGAATCTTACATTAAATCAAAAAATCAATGCAAAACAATAAGTCTAGGGTTCATCCTAATATAGATTTATATTCTAATTAGTTCATAATCAAACAAAAAAGTCTACAGTAAACAACAAAGAATATAAGGAATAAGAATGAATTATCGTAGATATTGAATATTGACATTCTCGAGTGAATCTTGATAGACTTCTTGCTTTTCTTCATAGTTGCTTCCTTTTTGAAGTGTTTTTATTCTCCTATAGCCGACCGTTTGTTCTCCAACCTTCCTTGGATCCTATTAACTAGTCTTTAGTCCTCCTAAATAGCTTTCCTCTCTATCACCATGCCTTTCTCCTTTTCATCTTAAGAAACCCTAAAATTTCCTCCAACATGAGACTAAAAAATTAAGAAATAATCTCTTCTCTTAGATTGGGATTTCATCCTAACTACCTTAAATTCATCTAGCTTCCCACCTTAATTTATCTAATGAAGTGCTTAATGCATTATTACTACAGTGTTTTAATCAACGGTGATGCTTCAAATTATTTAGATGGGTTAAAGGAATCAAATAAGAAGATCTTCTTTCTGCTTATCTGTGTGCAATTGCAATTGAAGTATTAACTAGGTTAATAGAGTACAAAATCAATCAGGAAAGGGGCTTCATAGGAAATACAAGCAACTAAGAATCTTCAACCTAGCTTTGATAGATGACTTGCTCCTTTTATGTGGAGCTAATGCCAAGTTAGTCTCTTGTTTGATGAAAATCACTGGTCTCATTAAGTAATATGTCCAGGTGATGTATAAATAAGGACAAAAGCTTCATAGTGCCCTCCTATGAAGCCTTTAGTTCTGCTAATTGTCTAGTGGAAATAACAAGACTAAGCTTTTAAGGAATTTCCTCTGCTCAGGTGATGGTTAAAGAAAGCTTAAGCAAAAATGAGTTAGAACATAATATGTTTACCAAAAATGAGTATGGATTAAGCATTTAATCTATCTCCATAACTAATAAAGTGTTGCTCTCCAAAAGATTATGGTGCTTAATTAACGGTAATGAATCATTATGGTCAAATGGATCAATAGTAATAAGCTAAAGAATAAGAACTTTTGGACTATCAAACCTAGAAAAGACACTTCCTTATTTATGTAAGCTTCTAAAGCTTATAACTAATATTCAAAGACAAACAAAGGTGAGGATAATGAATGGCAACTCTACTTGGCTTTGGTATGAAAATTGGAGCTCTATGGGCCTCTATATCTTCATTATCATCATGCTACACTTTCAAGATAATGTAAGGGTTAATTAGCTTATCTGACGAGGTGAATGGTTATGCAATAACAAGGAAGCAAATTTATCCTCTCCACATTTTCCTAGCTACCTTCCTAGTACCAACCTTGAAGATAATATTATTTGGTTAGGGAACTCGATTAGTTTCTTCACCAATGCCTCGCGCAAGAATTAATTCAAGAACCATGCTCCCAAACTTGTATGGTTTAAGCTGGTATATAATAAAAGCATTATACCTAAGGTTGCTTTCACCCTATGGTTAACTATCAGAGATAGCCTAAGCACATTAAACAACTTTAAAGGCCTCTTAATCCACCTAATCCCATGTACAGACTCTACTTATTAGCTTCTAAAGCTAAGCAACATTTATTTTTCTATTGTCCATTTTCTAGCTTCTTATAGAGGGATTTACAATGTAAATGTAATCTATATTGCCCTCACACTACTTGGAACAATATCATCAATTGGGATTTAATCCCAATACTTCGTAAGAATGATTATGTATTGTTCTTGATTAGCTTTGGTTGTACAATCTACTCAATTTATAGGGAAAGGAATTCTAGGCTTTTCAGTTTCTATAGCTCGAATGTTCAAATACTAGCTTTTATGAATATTAGCAAAATAAAAGATCTCCTACTTTAGCACTCACTCAAGTTATAACCGGAAGATGGTGTTTGTGACAAGATATAAGTTGTAAATATGTAACAATCAGTAGTTTAATGTTTTATTTTAAGCCTTCTAGAATATCCAAACTTATTTAAACTCTACTTATATATCTTCATTTTATGCATTTTAAGTTAATTATGCCTTGAACCCAAGGCTTAGTCCGTTATTAATACTATTCTTTAATTTTCAAGAAAATAATTAGAAAAGAAAAAATGACTAGATTAATAAAAAGATTATACAAAAAGAAAAGAAAATGATTAGATTAATAAAATAAGGCTTTCTTAATATTCTAATCCTTGACACTAAAGACTTTATGTGATTATTATAATTCTAGAAACAAAAAAATACTAAAAGAATTCACTTAGGCAATCGCATTTATTGCTCTTATAGTATAGTTTTAGTAGGCAAGAGTTAATCCCATAAAGACTGTAACTACTAATACAAACCGTTTCTTATTATTTATTCTAATAAGTGAATGATTGATTCTAAAAAGGAAAATTAAAGAAACTAAGATAACAATTAAAAAAGAATCAATCAAGGTGATAGATAAAAAAAATAACTCATAAATAAATAAAATTCAGATGAAGAATATACGTAAAACCTTTCCCATACTCAAATTTATCCTGATTTAATGTTTAACCTTAGTATCTTAGACTAGTAAGAAATTTAAAGTTAGAACTGTATTATTTCTTATAACATACAACTCATATCCTTAAGTTGATTAACTAAAAGTTCTCTCTAATCAAAACCCTTAAGAATGCATTAATTCATTCAATGAATTCCTATTATAGGTTTAACCCTAACCTAAAAGATTTATGGGTTAATTACTAAAAAAAGCTCAAACTTTCATTAATTTTTTAATTATAACCTGAATTCACAAATATCACATTTTTGCACAAATATACAAGTGTTCTTTTATGCACATCAATATATAAAAAGTATGCACAATGCATGTTCAATGACAATTCCGGGTATCTTATTGTAATTTTCATCATCAAATCGATTAGATATCAAAGCCCTCATTAATATCATATGGTACTTATAATTTGGACCTAAATAAAACAATGTAAAATCAATTTGATAACCTAATTTACCACTTCAAATTTTCTACCCATATAATTTCGGGTTAATTTTGCATATTTAATCTGGTAGGGTAAATGACAAAATTAGACAATATTTCCTTCTGGAAAGTTGTTCTACAGCGTCTTAAGTTTCTAACGATTCCAAGATCATCCAATTTGATTTAGTATTCAATGAGTTATGCATAAAATACCCCATACTATGCACATTTGAACTTTTGGCTAGTATATGATCATACCCTCTAATTGTACAACTCATATCTTTCAGCTCAGACATCCAAAAATTTCAAACTGTATACCAATTTAAAGCTAAGAAAATAAGCTACAACTTTGGTGAACAACTCAACCTAATTCTTCCCAAATCAATACAATTTATTCAATAATCACAGGACATGATTTCTATCCCTGGTAGTACTATAGCCTAAGCTAAAACTTTCCATGCCAATTTTGAAAATCAAAGAGACAAAATTAAATTTTGACCTCTTCATAAAAATTATAGAAATATGTCTCTAGTTTAATAAGAATAAAAAACGAACTCATTCTGAAATCTACAGCTCAAGTTATAATTAGAAAACCAAAGCATGATCATGAAAATTTCCAATTCATAACATTCCAGTAGACTTCCACATTTTCATCCTATCAATCACTTCCAAATCAATTCAGATAACTCTAAATTTTTATGGAGAGAAACAAAGATATCTTAGAAATCTATTGATCTAAGTTTCAAGTTATTTGGAGTTCGGATGCAGAAGTTATAGGCAAAAACTCAAACTGTGCAACAAAACAACTCTAGTTCAAAATTACATTGCAAACACCAACGTCAAACACACTATTTATCATCTTCTTCTTCCTTTTTCTACTGCCATTTTTTTTTTGTTTTGTTTTTTAAGTTCAACCTCATGTCATTTATCTGAAATAACTTCTAAACTCATTTTTATCTCATCAATACTCACCATAATCTCAAAACAATTCAGAAATAATCATCCACTTCAAATATCACAAATCCCACATTCCACTTCTCCCTCTCTCTACTACGTTTCTATAACTTTTGCACTTCGCTTTCCATATTTCTAACTCTTTCATTTCATCATAAATTTATCATTTAACTCTAAGTCACGACCTCACCAAAACTTCACAGTAAACTCATCAAATTTCATGTAAATCCATTTCTAAAAATTTTTCACCAATGCACGCATGAATAGTGAAGTCACCATATTCAAATTTCTCTGAACCAAAACAGTATATATATATTTATTTCTACATCATCTTTCTTGCACTTTTGCATACTTAAGAGTCAAAATTAAATTCAAACATCAAAAACAAAACTCATTTACCTTCTTTTTTTTCCTACTTTCTCTCACTGCTGTAACATTTCTCTCTCTGCTGCAACTTTTTTTTTAATGCTTAAGAACAATCGTAAACAAAACCTATATCCTACATGCATTCATTTACAAGCCTTAAACTATTATCAAACAATCATTTACAGTACCCATAAAACTCAAAACATGGATTACTTGATTCAACAAAAATTTCCAAAGTGAAGAATAGGTTTTGGTGGATGGGGAAGAAAACAAGAACAAGGAGAGCAAAACAATGGTTGAACTGAAGTGCTTCCTTTGTCAGGTATAACATAGATGTGAGAACCAAAAACAGATATTTCGATGATGAAGATTTGGTGTGGGTGTTTTCGGTGTAGACCACCGAAAGCTGTAGAAATATTTTCATGTGGGTTAACAATTGAATGACACATGGCACCCATACATGTGGGCCATGTGTCACCCTCCCATTTGTCTCTTTTTTAAAAAAATATTACAAATTTTCAAAAATTCTCTAAAATTTATCAAAAATTTTGAAATAATAAGATGACTCTCCAAATAATTTTTTGGCTAAACAATAATTCACCAAATTTTCCAAAATGTACAAAAATTGTCAAATCACATTTAATACATTCCAATTAAACCCACAATTTCCACTTATAAATCAATTTACCCGGAAATGTCAATGAATGCATGGATAATTATATGAATGTGCAAAATAAATGTGTATGTCACTATTAATTATGCATGATATACATTTTTCTAATTTCTCATAATTTTCCATAATTCACAATTATAGCCCTAACATGGGTAACAGGATGTTACACACATGTTTGATTAAAAATCCTTACACACTCATGATTAGTGCTTTCAATAGAAACTAAAAGCAGAACCAATAACAAAATCAGCCGCCTTGAAACTAGAAACCAATAACCCAATCCATTAATTCGCCCAATTCCAGAAACCCACTTCTCTAATTATCCTGGGTTAGTGAAAAGTGTAATGAATTCTCCTATTCAAACCTTCAAAATCATCGCGGTAGTAGAAGAATGGATGAATCAGTAATAATAAAAAGAACATAAAATGTCCACGAAAAATGAAGGGAAAAATAAGAGACATTGAGGGAAGCCAGAGACACTGACCTGAAAGACGGGATACACGGGAGAGAAAACAAACAGGATTGGAGATAGAATGATATTGGGTGATCCTTTAGAGGATTTCAAGAGAACGAAACCTCAATTTTTGAAACAATATTAGGGCGGGAAGCATTTCGAATTTGGGTCCTTACCCACCCAAATTAGTCATTTAGCCAAAGTTTGGTAGCAAATAAGAAGGCTCATTGTTTGGCTTGATAAAGACTACAACCACATTGATTTGCTTTCTATGATTATATTTTATTATTATTTTCGATTAATTTTTAATATGTGCGATTAGTTTATTAGTTTAAATAAATATTTGCTAAACTAATGTTTGAATACGTAACATTTCAATTGTGTTAACTATTTATAACGAATAGAGTTTTAATTTGCTGCATCAAAAATGATCTTTCTTAAGAAAAACATTTAGCTAGATTAATTGTATCCGTGATGTTGTGTTTGCTTATTTTGATGGTATTTCTTTTCTTAAAGGTGCTATTTAATTAAATTTTAAATCGAACTTAAGGTTGTTAAACAATAAGGTTGATTGAATTATGTATTTTTTTGATTAATTAATCTTAAAAATGACAAATATATAGTATCGCTTAGATATATAATTTGTTGGACCAATGGTGGTTAACAAATTAAATACCTTTATGTTTTGATAATAATAAAATATATAAAATTAGTTAAGAAATTATTTCAGGTATTTTGGGATTATTATTGTGCAAATCAAGATGGGCAAGTGATTAATCATTGGGGAATTAAAATGGAAGCTTCCTTGTAAGTGCAAGAGACATTAATAATGAAGATTATAGAAGATTTGATTGGATATTACCGTTGAAGCCTATATAAGTCGACTAGCACATCATAAGTCGACTTATATATCAAGATCCAAACAACATAAGTCGACTAGAACATCATAAGTTGACTTATCGAAGGACACAAGTCGACTTACACAGCATAAGTCGACTTATAGAAGAGCGGAGATAAAATTTTACGAAAAACGTTGGGACAAGTCGACTTACACTCCACGACAAGTCGACTTATGAGTACAGCGAACTGATTCTGACAAAGTCAATTAACCACAAATGGAAAGGAGAATATCAAGGAACGGTCATATCAATTATGCAACGGCTAGAATATGTTCCAACAGCTATTTTCTTCTAAATATAAGAGTGGATGATCAAAGGAGAATGGGCTGAAGTTCCACAAGTGAAAATACTCTTCTATTGCTCCAAAATTGCTCATTATTGTTCTTATCTTGTTACACCATTGTATTGAGCTTTGTTCTTCAATCTTTATCTTATTTCTCTTACAATTTGAGTGACTAGTGAAAGGTCACGTGTGAGGTAGGATTTGTGCCGGAAGATAAATCAATTGCAAAGGTAGCTTGAGCCGGAAATCAAGTGGTGTTGGTAGGATTTGTGCCGGAAGACAAATCAATTGTAAAGGTAGCTTGAGCCGAAAATCAAGTGGTGTTGGTAGGATTTGTGCCGGAAGACAAATCAATTGTAAAGGTAGCTTGAGCCGGAAATCAAGTGGGTTGTAAGAGTTCACACTAAACTAAAAAGTGTGTAGTAAAGTGGTTTGTCAAATCCTAAGTGGGAGCTTAGGTAGAGGACGTAGGTCTTAGCATCGAACCTCTATAAAAACAGTGTTTACTCTTCTTCCCTACTCTTTACATTTAAATTGTTTAAATTGTTTTTGTGTGAATTAACTTCTGATTTTATTGTAGATTTTTACAAAAAGCTTTAAAGATATATTCAATACCCCTTCTAGATCGTTTACATAATTGATAATATAATTACTTTTTGTCAAGAATCAGTTGTAGTTTTAAGAATGGAAAGAACCGTTAACCAATATTCATTTTATCGATTAACCAAAGCCTTCCTTGTTGACTTTAAATCATGCAAGATCGATTCAACCACTTTCTTCATTCTTAGAAATAATGAGATAATACGTGACTTGTTTCACTTTTCCATGGAAAAATATATGAAAAATCTGAAAGTTGTAGTTCCTCAATGTATATGTTTTGTCGCAATTGCTTCAAATTGAATATGCCAGTTGCTTATTAGAAAACAACTGCATCAATAATTGTAAATTTTCCCTATTATAATCAGAAGTAGAAATACTAAATATGCATCAAATAAATCGACCTACGAAATTTGTTAACATAGTTCGACACGCACGATTTATGTCTGTGGGGCCATTGCCTAACTTAATCAACTTTCACTAAAGTACAATAGTCTTATACAAGGTTTTACTAAGTCGACATTACTCGCCCTTTGTCACTACTCACTTGTACTCATACCCAATAAAAGTATTTCACACCTAATAACATGACCACCTCATGCTAACCTCAACCGAGAATTTTGAAACAAAGAATGAAGACAAATATATAAATAAATCTCGAGTAATTAAATCAAGAATAACATACACAAAGAAACATTTAAGTTAAGGACACTCTCCTATATGTGCAACCTTGTTAAATTGAAATCATGGGAACTCATCCAATAAAAATTTGTTATGAACCTTTTGAATTAATCATCGAAGAAACCCAATCTCATCAACTTCAATATTGGTTGGGTTGTCGAAGCCCCCAAATAATTTTGATTCTCCAAACTTTTTTAGTAACCGTAAAACTAAGTCGAATCCCTAGAGAACTAATCACTAGCTTCTTAATTTCAATTAATAAAGGTAAATGGGGGTTATTAAATAAATGATTAACTAAAATTAATACGAAAATAAATTAAATCAGTGGAATTTAAAAATAAGAAATTCAAGATTACCAAACTCCGGTTCAAGGGAAAGATATCATCTAATTGTAACTTTGATCATTGGTTTAAAGATAATATTTTTACGATTCAAACAGTTAGTTCGAAACATATTAGAATAGTCGTAATAAGTCTCAAATTTTTCTAAATTAATCAGCTCAAACCCACCATTCAAACCAAAACTTATCATCTATTGACTAGGTGTGATAGTATTACATATCAAACAAATGATCGCAATAAGCTTCGTGAAAAAGACTAAACCCTAAATTAAATAATTAAGATAGCTGCAACTATTCAATTTAGTTTTCTTGTTTATTATAAGTTAAATATGAAAATTTATAAATAACCTATTTTCTACTTTTACCAATCCTTCATGACAATTACGAATCATTGAATTCCTGGATAGCGATAAAATAATCAATATTAAAGTAAATTGTCAGATTAATCGAATATTAATCTTTCATGAAATATGAGAACTCAAAACAAGAAATACTTGAATTAAAACGTGATTAAAAGTTGAGAACACAAAACCTCACAAAGTTACAATTAGAGTGTTGAGATCCCTTAAATCAGAATGATTGAGTTTAGCCACACATGACTTTCGTTCCAATAACAAAAATACAAGAAAGATAAAGAATTGCTAAAAATGTAAGAAGAGAGTCTTTTTCTGTTGTGAGGAACGTCCTTTTTATAAGGTTTTCTAATATAATCATAATCTAACTCTAACTTGTAAAGATGTCTATCTAAAACGAATTCAAATTCCTACATGATAAGGATAAGGTGAAGTCTTCTGGTCAAACTCCAATTCTTCAAGTGATATGTCTTATCCACTGCATCAATCTCTTCACTTTATCCAAATTTTGTGATTATTACTAATAGAATCTCAATTTAATGCAATCTCCGCTTTTTATCTCTTAAAACAAAACAAATATTAATTTTCATATTTAAGCATAAAAATATAAAATAAAGAAGATAATATCAAATAATATAGCAAGATGAGATCTTATCAAATACTCATCAACCAGACATATATCTCATCCCAAAAACATACCAACAATACAGCTGTCAATAATGATGGATATATCGTGTAATGTCATACAAACACAAAGAAAACATAGGTGCTGTACATAAGCAATCAGCTGTTCATTTTTCAATGAAAAATTGATAGATGAAGTGATGCAATCTATCACGCACATATGTAAAAACGCAGCTACAATGATCAATAGAATCTTCGATAAACGTCGTCCATGTTTATCTCCAACAAACCCCATCTTCTTTAGGGTTCCATCTTATTTAGAATTTCTTCTTTCCGCACTAACTTATCTTCCAAATATACTACATAATCCAAAATAATAGAATCCAATACTAAGTCAACTTTTTATTATAAAAGATATACCAAATATATCAAACTACGAATAATACCCAAAATAATAAATAAAATAGCTTAACAATATACACGTCCAATTGATGTTTAAATTTTTTAGTAATAAATTGAAATATTTTAAATATATTATTTGTATAATATTAAATTTTGTAGTTTTTATGCTTAATTGTACATTAAGTAAATCTCAAAATATATGTAGTAGTTTATATATAACACACTTAACATAAATTATTTATCAAACCTATAACTTAAAAAATAATTGATAAACTTAAAATAACTATCATTTACAAATCTTAATACATTTTTACCACTGAGTAGTAGTCCCTTAAAGTCTTTAAAATGAATTGGAA
>JAOQMQ010000006.1:16810204-16829658 GCA_027563845.1 Erythroxylum subrotundum
CATGATCATGAATGGTGTTGAGTGTACCCATTGATATATTTTAATTAAACACATTTTTCGAGTCTACCATTAGATTGTTCAGTTTCCGAAGATGATGCTTTTTGATTGATCATGAGTAAAAGCTTGGAATGTTGGTTTCTTGCTATGATTTTTGAAAATTATTCATCTTTGTTTATGATTATATAGTCTTGGAAAATTATGGAAATTAAGTAAATGTTTTGGGTCAATGAGCTTAATTTGGATGTTTTGCCCGAGGACGAACAAAAGTTAAGTGTGGAGGAAAATTGATATGTGTTTAACTGTTGATATATTTAATTATTTACACTTAGCGATTAATGATATACAAATGCTTAAGATACTCACTTTAATTCATATATGATTTTAGGTACAATTTGGGAGCAAAGAAACTAAAGTGAGTCGGAAGCATTACATTTGAGCCATTTTTCGAAGATTTATTTTTACTTGTCTTCATGGAAGAGAAAAAAAAGAAAAGATAAGAAATATAAAACAATTGCAGAAGAAGAAGCCCAAGTAAAAAAGGAAGCAGCATGGAACAACAACAAAAAAAGAGCAGGAAAATTAAATTGTCAAAAATCAGAATCAACAGTGCGGGCATAAAACGTTTTAAGAAAAGAGCAAAATAAAAATTGTTAAGAGGAAAACGCATACGTTTCACGCATGCGTTGGCTTTAAAACGCAACAGACGAAAGGCGCAAAAAAGGAAGAAAATCACGCAACAGGCGCAGCAAAGGGGACAAAACGCAGACTGAGATGCGTTTTGGCTCAAAACGCACAAATAGAGGAGAGCACGCAGACGACATAAGGGAGCAAAGTGAGCAGAAGGTTTTAGTTGATGTGTGACCTTTATTGGTCACATCATCAACAGTAGAGAAGAGCTATAGGGAGGCAGAAATATATCACGCAAGAGGGAACAAGCAAGACAAAAACGTAACAGGCGACATTGGACGCAGGCAGCTTGGCAGCTTGGCAGCATTTTGAGCTGCGTTTAACGCAGAAAAAGACTGAAGGGGTATTCGGTTGAGGCTACAAAATAGTTTCTGAAGCAATTTTCGGGAAAGACCTATGAAGGGCTAAATGTCCCGATGCCAGTTCGGAGGTAATATCGACGCCAATGACTCGGGTTAAGTATTTTTTTATTATTTTATTGTTTCTTTCTCTAATTAGAAATTGATTGTGTTATCCTATTTTAGTTTATTTGGGTATTGTGTATGGATAATTGGATTTTCGTTATTGTTCGGTTATTTATGTATAGACCTATAGGGTAATGTGAATTGATGATTTTAATGCGTGAATTGAATCGTTAATTTCAAACCCATTGCTAGAATTTCGATATAATCCGTAATTGTTATGTTAAAATTCATGTGTAGTGACTAATGATTCGTAATCATTAGGGATAACATGACCTAGGTTAAATGACGCATCGTATGTGGTTGTTGCCTTGATTAATTGGTTTTCCTAATTCGTAATGCTACTGCCTAATTAAATCTAGAGATCGTATCCTAGGTTGTTCGGTGGTTAGGTTTAATTAACGATTGTATCTTGATTAAACAAAACCTAAGGGAAAACTCGGGTTAATTTTTAACCCACGATTAATAATTGCTAGGGGAGGTTAAAGAACAACAAATTAATAAAATATGCTTAATTAGTGTGTAGGCCGAGATTGAACCAAAGAATCGGGTTCCTACCAAATTCCCCACCTTTATCATTTTATTGCATGTTTTCTCTAATTTGTTTTTATTAGTTAGTTTTATTTCATTTTATTCTTTTAAAAATCAAAAACCTGTTAAGTGTAAACATCGGTTAATTTCATTTCATAAACTTTGCACGCACTCTCTGTGGGATCGACCTAGATTCACCACTGCTACAGTAGTAGTCTAGTTATTTTATTTTGACTAGCGTAACGACGCGCAATCATTAATTATTAACCCTCGATTAATTGTTGCTAGGAGAGGATTGAGAACAACAAATCAATGAAATATGTTTAATTATGGTGTAGGCTGAGATTGAACCAAAGAACTGAATCCTTACCGAATTCCCCACTTTTGTCCCTTTTTACATGCTTTCTTTGCATTGCTTTTCTTAGTTATTTTAGCTTTATTTTATTTTCTTATTTCTAAAACCAAACCCCTTAACCTAAACACCGATTAATTTAATTTCAACAACTTTACACACACTCTCTGTGGGATCGACCTAGACTCACCACTATTATAGTATTAGTCTTGTTTTATTTTGACTAACATTACGACGCATTGTCAATTTTGGCGTTGTTACCGGGGAGTGTAGTGTTTTAATTTTTGTTTCTGATTTTAATTAATTTTTTATACATATTTGTTTTTAATTAGTTTCTTTTTAGTTATTTCTTGATCTTTTCACTTTTTGTTTGGTATTTATGTGAAAAAAAATTGACATGGATAGAAGTAATTTCTTTTATAACTCTTATTCTCAATCCTATAACCAAGGTTGGACTGATCAACTTAACTTTGGTATGGATGAGATAACCATCAGAATTACTTCTACGATAGTTTGTATGACACACAGCAATTCCCGTCTAGACCAAAAGCTTCTTGTCATAACTTAGGACACCTCTAGATGACTATATCAAGACATGGAATGCTGGCCATCTTCAATTTCAACAGGGTATGCAGCAACTTTAAGAGAGTATGCAACAACTTCAACAAAATACCCTACAATTCCAATAGGCTGAAAGGCAGTCTTGGTTTAGTTTCCAAGATGTGGAGAGCCAACAAAACTCAAGTACATCTCTGGAAGAATTGATGAATATTGTGATTGCTATCAATCTTTAAATTCAACAAAATATGCATCAGTTTCAACAAAATATGCAACAAATATTTTAGTAAGGTGTACAGTAAATCCGACAGGATACTCTACAATTCTAACAAGAAGCATTACCTCGATAAGGAGATATCACTCATATGGAACCGCAAAGGGAAAAGGCGCAACCATATCAACCTGAGGTGTACCTAATAGATGTAAGTGTGGAAACTTTACAAAGCGATAAGGAGCTTGAGAATTTTGAGGGCATTACTCAAGGAGTTGCTTGGGTGGAAGAAGCAAAGAAGGAGCTCGAAGCAGAAAAAGAAATATCTTTTAGCTCAGAGGTAAGTACTGAGTTCCATTGTGTTGTTGAAAATGACTCTTTACTTTTACCTAGTAGGTTAGAGGAATTAAACGAGGAAGAAAAAGGTGAAGAGACATTCGAGATCTTTTAAGAAAGCGTGGACTTAGTAGAGATCGAAAGTCTAAGGATAGGGAGGATGCTAAATGCGAATGATGATCAACTAAGGGCTTATTCGGAACAACCTCGCGTGGAAGTGGTGCTAATTGTAATACCTGAAGATCACAATTTTGTCACGTGAGGAGAAAAAAGAGTCGAGCCAACGACAATAAATAAAGGCGCTTCTTGGGAGGCAACCCAAAGGGACTAAATTTCTTTTCCTTTACTTTTTCGCATTAGTTTTTATATGCATGTATGTTTTTAAATTTGTTTCCTTTTACTTGTTTTAAGTTTTCAACCAAAATGAGAGAAAGAATAAAACAACAAAACAAAAATTTTCTCTTTTATGCTGATTCTAGGACTATATAATCATGATTAGAGGGTGAATTGACTAGAGAATTTCATAGAAACTTTAGCATGTAATTTTACTCTTGTGATTGGTGAATGTGCATTATCTTTAGAAGATTAGTGATTAGTGGTAGGCAAAGTCGATGAGATTTTGAGCCTTATTAGACTGACACATTCATATCAGTCTCATTATCTTTTGATAATGCGTGACCTTCATGACATGTACATCCTAATTTTGCCTTGAATTTCTATTCGAGACTATATTTTTATCACATGCATTAACATGGATATGATTAAGCACTCTTTGTTTTTCTGAACTACATTAGCCAAATAACCTACCCATTATATGATTTTTCCTTTTTGAAAAGCCCCATTGAGCTTTATTTGCCTTTTCTTTTTGTATTAGTCACATTACATGCTTTAACCTGACCAAATGTCTCTCCCAAGCCATAAAGCTAGTGGAACATTTTTTTTTATTTTTAAGTTTATAGAAGTACAAAATCTAAATGTGGGGGTATGCATATGTGTGGGTTGGTTATAATGCTGGGATGTTATTTTATATCTTATTATTGAAATTCCCATGTTGATGTAGTTTATTTTAAGTTTTATTAGAGAAAAGAAAAGAAAGGAAAAAAAAGAAAGAAAAGAGAAAGGAAAAGAAAAAGAGAAAAATGTTTTAAAAAATGTATCAAGGAGGAATTGCACATATGTTGAAAAGTTGTTTATGATTAATGCATCCTCCTAAATGTGTTATTGGAGTCTGTTGAATATGAGGTTGATGTTGGCATGGAAGGTTAACTCTTATGTGGTTTCAATGTATTATCATCAATTGTAGGAGTGATTCCTTCGAATTGGAATATGCTTTATGTGGTTTGTGCGTGAGAACTGGATTGGGTTGTGAAATATAAATGTTGTATTCGTTATAACTGATGGTACCTAATTTTTGATGAGTGTTAACTTGTGCACTTGGTGTCACATTGAGTGTTGCTTTGTTTCACTAGCTTAATGGCTTTCAAGTTACTTGAACCAAATACATCTCACCTTAACTTTACCCACACTATAACCTTGAAAAGTCTTTTGATTCATAATTTTACATATGAATCATAGTGGTGTAGAAATGAAATGATATGCAAAGTTGTAGATTGCCAAGATCATGAATGGTATTGAGTATACACATGGATATATTTTAGTTAAACACATTTTCCAAGTTTACCATTAGATTGCTTGGTGTTTAAAGATATTGAATGTTGATTGATCATGAGTAAAAGCTTGGAATGCTAAGTTCTTGCTATGATTTCTGAAAGTCGTTTATCTTTGTTTATGATTATGTATTCTTGGGAAATATAGGAGATGAGTAATTGTGTTTGGGTCTATGAGCTTAATTTTGATGTTTTGCCCGAGGACGGCCAAAAGCTAAGTGTGGGGGAAATTGATAGGTGTTTAATTGAATGTATAATTGTTCCATAACACTTAGTGATTATTAACATGAAATTGCTTAAGATACTTGCTTTGACTCATATGTGATTTTAGGCACAATTCGGAAGTTAAGAAGTTAAAGTGAGTCGAAAGCACGATAACTGGGCCATTTCTCGAAGACTAATATTCACTTGTCTTCATGGAGAAAGAAGAAGAAAATTAAAAGAACACAAGAAAAACAAAAAAAGAACAAAGAAAATAATGTGGGTTGCATAGATTTTGCATGGTCATGTAAGGTATTAATTTAATTAATGGACAATGCATAAGGCACCAAGGTGAGAAGAAAATGGTAACTATTGGGATAAAATATCAAAACATTGCACAGGTGGACCAAAAACATGCGAACAATGTGGAACTTTCATGCAACATGCTAGACCAAAACGACAACACATGTGTGACGTGAAGGAGAAGCACAATACAACAACAACACATGAAGAAAACGTAAGGCAGCAAGGTGGATCAAAACATAGCAGCTGGAATTCCTATATTGTTGCATAGATTTGCATGGTCATGCAAGGTATTAATTTAATTAATGGACAATGCATAAGGCACCAAGGTGAGAAGAACATGGTAGCTGTTGGGATAAAATACCAAAACATTGCAGTTGCATAGTAGCGAAGGAGTAAACGGGGGTTTTTAATAAGTGAACAGTAAAGTGGACCAAAAATTAATTAGAAAAATAGAACAATAGTGTAGGAAAGGAGTAAGGGAGAGTCTCGACTGAAGAGGGTATTTTTGGGCTGAATCGAGTGGGAACTTTGGGAAAACGTGAAGATGGTGGTAAGCTCTCCACCATAAGGAGACCCATGGATGGGTAGCATCCCGATGCCAGTTCAAAGGCAACATCGATGCCAATGACTCGGTTAAGCACTCTTTGTTTGTTTTAGTTGTTTCTTTATCTCATTAGAAATTGATTGTGTTATCCTATGTTAATTGATTTGAGTTTTGTGTATGGATAATCGTATTCTTGTTATTGTTCGGTTATTTGTGAATGAACCCATTGGGTATTGTGAAAAGATGATTTTAATGCATTCATTAAATCATTTATTTGCAAACCTATTGCTAGAATTTCGATATAATTTGTAATTATTATGTTGAAATTTAAATGTAGCTACTAATGATTCGTAATCATTAAGGATAACATAATCTAGGTTAAATGACGCATTGTATGTAGTTATTGCCTTGATTAATCAATTTTGTCTAATTCGTAATGCTACTTCCTAATTGAATCTAGAGATCATATCCTAGATTATTCAGTAGTTAGGTTTAGTTAACAATCGTATCTTGATTAAACACTACTTAAGGGAAAAATTGGGTTAATTATTAACCCACAATTAATAGTTGCTAGGAGAGGTTTGAGAACAACAAATCAAGAAATATGTTTAATTAGTGTGTAGGCTGAGATTGAACCAAAGAACTGGATCCCTACCGAATTCCCCGCTTTTTTCATTTTTCTACATGTTTTCTTTACATTGCTTTTATTAGTTATTTTAGCTTTATTTTATTTTCTTATTTCTAAAACCAAACCCCTAACCTAAACATCAATTGATTTCATTTCAACAACTTTACACACACTCTCTATAGTGTCTACCTAAACTCATCACTACTATAGCAGTAGTCTAATTTTTTATTTTGAATAGATTTACAACGCGCTATCAAATGTTGATGATCTGAAGTTTGTCGAAGCTGTCAAATCCATCTGCCTTCATGCTGAAAATACCTAAGACAGGAGACCCTGGAGCAGGCAATTAGATTTAATACCACGATGTCTTGCATCACTTTCAGCTACTTCAATTTTCCCAAGGAGTAACTCAGTTGAAAGGTGTAACCTGTTTGACACTTATGTACAGACTGCCAGGATAGGTCGGTCCGTGGCCCAGCCCATCATATTTTTTAAAAGAAAAACATAAAAAACGACGTCATTTTTAACAAAATAACATCGTTTTTAACAAAATGACGTTGTTTTTTAAATAACGGTCAGCTCGTGGCCCACCCGACCTTGCCTCGTGACCCAGTCTGACCGAACATGGTCGGCTCATGGCCAACCCTTGGCCAGGTCAACCCAGGCCAAAATTAGGCCAGGTCGAGCCACATTTGGATCCCTACTTATGTGGTGTATAATTTGCTAAAAGGGAACAAAATAATCTTCCAACTATGATCTTGAGATTCATGGTGGATAAGGGGAATCATAAGAATACATCCGGTTGCCTACCTTATGGGATGCTGCTCACTAAGATTTTCAACCATTATGGAGTTCGTTTTGCAAATTTGAATTGGTATTCACCAGCTATTTCACCCTTCCATTCCCATCAATTTAGATACAAATTTCAAAACTGTGTTTGTATAGACAAAAGATCTGAAAGAGTAGCAGAAAACTTAGATCCTACTCCAGAGCAACAAACTCCTATTCCTTTTTAGGATGAAAATATTACAAAACTCCATCAACAACTGTAAAACATTCAAGCCAATCAAGAACAGATGTGAGAACAAATAAATAGCATGTAAAATCAGCTTCTTGACATGCAGATTTTGCTGAGAAAAATCTTTGAATCCCTTCATTAACTTTGTTGCTATTCTTTTCTACATGGCCTATTCAAACTTGTGATAGTTCCTTCCTCCCTATACTTTGTTATTTTTTGATAATGACAAAGGGGCAGAGTTTATGTGGATATATTTTTGCATATATGATGATATATTTATCAATGATGCATCGATTATATACGTGATTGATTCTGCTGTTGAACTTGTGAAAATCTGTGATATATAAATGATAGGTTCCTTTCTTAAGAGACATACTCCTTCTAATTATGTCGGAACATATAAAAGTCACAGGTATCTTTTAAAATCATCTATTATCTCTTTGGATTTTGAAAAATATATCTATCATTGCTTGTAATCATCAAAAGGGGGGGAGAGTGTTAGCTCAAGGTTTATATTTAACGATTTTGATGATAATTGTCTAATATTTCAAAATTAAAATTGGATTTATTTCCTTGTAAAATTAATGGTTTAATTCTCAAAAGGAAATAAAATCATAAGAAATTACTTCTTTTCTTGCAGGAACCATCTTAGTAAACTTTCCCTATTAACGTCCGAGAGGATCTTACCTTTTCAAACAATTAACTTCAAAAAATTTTGTTCCAGTAGAGATTATATTAAAAATCTAAAGTCAACTTAGAATTAAGAGGAAGTAACGACTAGTTGAAAAAATTGTCTATTTAAAGAAGAGCAAAAACACTTGTGAAGCAACGAACATACTCAGGCTTTCGAAACATTTGAGCATCATCTATATTCTTGAGAGTCATATCATTTTTTATTGTGCCTTAGAAAGTGAAATCACTCTATCAACAGAGAAATTGTTATTTAAGAACTTACTTTTGATTTTACATTTTATTTTTCTGTGAACTTTTACAAGCTTGATATACACTTCAAGTGTGGAAGGTTGGAGAACCTTGAAAATTTTGTACTTGTGAGCTTGGAGAGGCTCGTCAAATTTAATACTCGGATTCTTATAGTGAAATACTCAATTTGGATAATTGGGGACTGGATGTAGACTTGGTTGTTAATTGAACTAGTATAAATCGACTGCGTCCTTCTTCTGTCTCTCTTTAACTTTTAAATTTTCGTATTATATTGTGTGTGTGTGTGTGTTCTTTTTAGTAAGAGGCTCCTTCTGTTTTTAACTTGTAAGAAGTTCCTTTCAGTTTTTGGGTTTTATTTTTTAATTTAAATTAATATTTAAATACACATCAACAATATAACAACTAAACAACTTAAAAGTTGTATGTTTTATATTTAGTGAGATTTCTCTATTTTAAGAGATTATTTCTAACAAGTTAAATATAATTTCTACAATTTTTTGTAATGATATATATCATCTTTGCATTTTCCTCATGTCGTCAAAGCGATAATGTTTCTTTACTGTTAGACTACTTTTTGTATTGCAGTTTGTATTATCAAGATTTTGCAATTATTTTATAGTTTTGTTCGCATTATCGTTATAGTTTATAAATAATTTGAGTACAATATTGAATGTTATTTTATCTATTTCCCTTATCTTTCTAATTTTTATAATACCTCTAATCTCTACTGTTGAATTTAAATTATAATCACAAAAGCCATGTACAAAAATAAAATAAAATAAAATCTACTTAAAATTTAACATATCAGTTAAAGGAAATCTAATTAGAGATTGATTTTTAAACAATTGTGTCAAGGGGCCAAAGACTACTTGAACCAAATCGGTAGTTGGTTTAAATTATTAACTCATTGAATAATTTATTCAAAATACGTAATTTAAGAATTATTATATGTATCTAAAATTTTATTTAGTATACGCTTAAAAAAATAATTATGAATTTTGTGTTATAAAAATATTTAATAGATAATATTATTTAAAAGAGAAAAAAATTCTTAAAATGGTTTGAACTAATATTATTCTTTCTACAAAATAAAAGTGAATTAAGTTATTTTTTGCACTTAACTTAAAGTAAGGAGACAAAAGTTTTAAAGTATAGGATGAAGAGAATTCTCTTATCATGGCTACAGAGTTTCATAACACAAATAAAAGATAAGTCAAACTAATAAAACATAATTTAATAGAATAAATTTAATGTATGAATTTTGTATTTTCAAAATAACGCAAAAAACTATAAATTTTTTCGTTGGTGAAATTTCTCTATTTTAAGGATAGTTTTAAAATTTTATGATTATTTTTTTATAAATAAGGATAATTACCAAATTCAAAATTTGTCGATTTTGCAATTATAGCCTGAACTTCAAAAAGTGGTAATTAAGTGCTTAAAATTTAAAAAATTTTCAATTCTAATCAGACGTTAGTGTCTCTGTTATGTTTGCTAATGGTCTTACCATGTGTTGTAAAAATCCTAACTAATCACACATGTCAGCCAAAATTAATACAATTAATGAAGATAAATAAAACGACATCATTTAATCATATAACTAAAATGACGTCGTTGTTAAAAATGACGCAATTTAATCCTTCAATCAGTTGACACAACCCCGATGCCCTCACCCTTTGTTTTTAGTCTCATAAATTGAAAATGAAGAGTAAGGGTGTCAGGAGAACAAAATAAAAACAAAGGGCACGATGTGAGAAGAAGGGAGATTTAAGGAAGGGTTACAGGGAAGGAAGTTAGTTATGTTAATCATCTCAATCAAGTTAAATAGTAACAAGGAAAGGAACATGTTGTTAAAATAGGAAAAGGAATTGATCATATCGTTTGAGCTTTAAAATTTGTAAGCCCTAAAATACCGCAAGCGTACGGGTCATGACTATAGTAAAACAGGTGTCGATCCTATAAGGAAGGGAATTAATCTAATCCTAAAATCTAAGGCCAGAAAAACTATAAAATTGAAAATAAAAGATACAATAGGAATTAATTAGAAGAATTAAATTCAACCAATCAAATTAGAAATTAAACATAAAAGTATTAACAAGTGATCAATATGCAATCACAATAGAAATCAACCTAAGGAATTTACCAGTTTACGAGAAAGAGGATTTTACTTATCATTAATGCTATCTTAGCCGATTTTGTGTCAATGGAGTATAGGTTCTAGACTATCTTAGGGCTAATTACTCTCTCTCTCAAGTTATAACCATTAAACCCTAAATTATAAACCCTAATCAGATTATGGAATTTGCAATCTCTCAATTCACAAATTATCCAAAACCCTAATTAGATTTAAAGCACTCTAATAAACTATCGGAACATCACATGGGATCTCTCTCTGCACAATTACCAATATGATTTGTCACAGTTTCTATTAAATTGCCTAGCTCTTGTTAATCCGATTTAATCATTTTTCTTTCAGTTCACCCTCTCAGTTTATTACCGAATTATGCAAGAACGCAATCAAATCAAGTCATTCATCCAATAAACAAAATCGATTGAATTATCATTAAATCAAAATAAAATCCCGAAGGAGAGTTTAGAACATCATCAATATTCCAAATCCTATCATCATACTATCCATCTCAATTCTATACATAAATAAAATCAAAACAAAAAGGAAACACGACTTAGAATAGACGATGGAAGGCAACGATGTTAGAATACCTCCTGATCTAGGAAGTACAACGAGTCAACTTCGTCTTCCTTTTCTTCCCCTTCCTTCTTCTTCTTTCTCTCTCTCGGTATTCTCTCTTTAGGGTTTCTAGTGTGGCTGTAAGAAAAAGCTCCTCTTTCTCTTCTCTTGTTGTTCTTTAAATAGTCTTTTATGTTTTAGGTAACCTTAGGTTTTTTTAGGGCCCAAAAGGTCCAAAAAGTCCCTCAAAATGTGAAATTTGTAAGCGTCTACGCATTTGCCCGATGTAAGCGATGATCGTGGCTCACATCTGAGCCTTTTGTCATGATCGTGGCATTCCTAGAGCTTCTATCATGATCGTGGCATACAGGCCATGATCGTGGGCCTGTGTTCTCTCCGAAACTCCTCCGTTTTTCGATATTGACCCTAAAACACTAGCAAACCCATAAAGGTACCTCAAAAACATAATATTTAAGCTAAAAGCTTGTACAAATCATAAAGAACTTAAAACATAAAAAATTAACAAACTAACACAATTCTATCCTAAACACATACTAAATGATTGAATTAATAGCTATACATATATCAAACTATGCCCTATAACACGATGCAATTTACACTTATCACATCCCCATACTTAAAAATATGCTTGTCCTTAAGCAAACGAAACAACATACAACATACAACACAAAATCACAAAATCACAAAGCACACAATGCAATAGTGAGACAATGGCTTCAACTTCATAAAACAAATTTAACTCTAAACACAATCATTCAAGTTGTTCCAAATTATTAACATGCAAAATTCGTGTCTAGGAGCTCTAGACTAAATATGCATATTAATCAAAACTTAAATGTCAAGTTTATTCACCTCTTTCAATTGTACACACACATTAATAATTATTTAGTTAATCAACTCTATAACTACTCCTAAGTACGTTTTCATAAAATGTTAAGCTACTTACAAGTTCAGTAGGTTTTTATTAGAAAACATTTTTTTGGCTAGTTTTTGTGGACATAGACCTAGTATTTTTACACGAAGACAAACATTGATCATGAATGTCGATCATGTTACTCGACTAAGCCATGTTTTTAATAAGTTGCTTGGTGTTGGAACATCAATATAGCCTTTTGACTCGAAGGCACACATTTGTGATGAGTGTCGGTCCGGTTACTCGGCTACATCACATTCTCAACTGGCTACTAGCTCTATTCACAACCCGAAGGCTAGTGGAATAGTTATTTATTTAAAATTTACAAACAATTTGTCTTCTTCTTTTTTATTTATTTATTAATCCCTACTTTGTTGATTTGCTATTCGTTTTCATGAAAAAATACTAGCAAAGTTACTTAGTCAAAAGACCTAAAATTATGAATGAATGTGACAACTTATAGGGTGATAAACTAATAGTGAATCCTAATTAACTTGCATAGTTTAGCCAAAGAACCCAGATCACTAATTTCGCGAGTTAATGACTCTTCAAAACCTAATAGATTATTTTCAAAATTAAATCAATGTCGTTCCATCTAAGCCATCGATGCATTCACACAATTCACAATATACAACCTAAACACACTAATATAACAATATGCAAAATTCACATTCAAAGCAAGCACACATAACCCTCCTCACACTTGAAAAACACATTGTCCTCAATGTGAGAAGGATACAAACAAACAAACATGGAAGGAAATAATATAAAAAAAATAAAAAAAATTAAAGACTAAATTTAAAAGAAAAGGGTTAGAAACAAAACCTTACGGTGATGGAGGTGATGATGGTGAGGGAGGCGGTAGTTGCACACCTTGAGCCTCAAAATACCTCTGAATATGTCTGATGTCATGGCTTTAGCGTCTTTGTTCCTTCACTTTGTTCCTCATTACCATAGAGTTTTCAGCCAAAGTATCTGTCAGAGTTTTGGTTTGATCAAATATTATTGTTAGTACTTTCTTCCATCTCATTCTTCTTCTTCGTCCTTCTCCCCAAACTCCTCGCTAGTTGAATCCCCTTCTTATTGTTGTTGAGTGCTAGAACTCACCTGACTAGTCCTGATCTTGACGTGTGCTTTGGCACTAATATCTCGAAATTCTATATTATGAGACTTCAGGATTTCAGCTTGCCATAGATGATGATGGTTCATGAATTTTGGACAGTAGACCATGAATCAGTTGCACTCAACTTCGTAATAATTTGCTATGGCTGAAACCAAGTCACCCATTCCTAAGTTATTGCTCCTCCTCGCAATAATTGCATTAAAGACATGGGTGGTTGTGCAACCTAGGATGCTGTAGTTCATGCACCATAGTAGGAAAAGTTCCTTCATCGAACACTTGTTAGTTTCAGTCTTGTCAAAAATAGTTTGACACATGAATTTGTATAGCAACAAATGTTCGTGGCTTCTAAAGATGTTGTTATGTGCATTCTTAGCATCGAAGTGCTCTAACCCAGTTAATTCAGTCCAGTAGGGGTGACACAGAAATCATCGTGCTGATTAACTATGAATGTTTCAGGGAAACCATAAATTTCATACAAAGTATCATAATTATGCTCATAAGGTTGTCCCCACAACCTAAACCACAATTCCTTAAGTTTATTGGATTCAAACTAAACGGATGTCAAGAATTCTATGGTTAGTTCTTCGTAAACTAGATATTGAAAACGAATAAACTGTCCCCATTGAATTCGCTATGCTAAATTCTTGACCTTGTCTCTCAATTCTAGTCTATCTAAAGTCTCAAAATGGAAGTACTTGGGAACCATATTTTGCTTATTGTGAAAGGAGTGAAAGCAGTTACCTTCCTCATTTAAGAAAACCGGGAAAGGTGCTCCGTAATCAAAAGTGTTCCTTCCCAATCATCTTTATCAAAATTAATGCCCTACTCTTCCATGATATTTATTTGGAATCTGAACAACCTAACTACGAAATTCAAACTATCTAAAATCAAGGAAATAACAGATAATTTAAAAAAAATGGGTTACCTCCCATGTAACGCTTCTTTTAACGTCATTAGCTTTACGCTCTTCTTTACTTAAGGTGGTTTAAGAAAATTATTCGGTGGTGACTGATGGCGTGTCAAATAAACAAAAATAAATTCCTACTCTAGAACACTTAAACGAGCAAAGTGGTGAATATGGTCGAACCACAGAGACCAATGTAGCAATTGTTTATTTGTGTGGAAACAATAAAATAAAAACAAATAATAAAAATAAAAATAAAAATAAAAATAAAAATGAAAAGAATTGATTTAGGAATGATTGATTTTAGAACACGAAATTATGCCGAAGGAAATAAAAAAATAAAGATTCAAAGCAATATAAAGAAAAGTCTAGCCAAGGTACTCTTCCGTTTGATACTGTAATTCAATCATAGACTCAAACATATAAATTCTGTTCATTCTTATGGACAAAATTATGGCTGACAGTGAATAGCATATATCGACCAATCTATTCATAATTATTTGATAACCCCAAATAAAGCTCCGCATATTATTACCCTAACCAATTAGACTATTCCCGAGTAAAGATCCGTAGAATATAATCTGTGGCAGCAATAGGCTTTAATAGACCTTTGTCTTAGCCAACAGAACCGGAAAAGCTGAAATCTATTTAGACTAAATTATTTAATCTCATTAATCTCTTAATTGAAATTAATTCGCCACTTCGATAGACAACAATCACGAATTAACTGATCTATTCGGTAATTTATCACCAAGTTAATCAATTAACAGGCCTCATTAATCAACAAACACGGCGATAATAAATCGATTAAAGTGTAGGGATCAAACAAGCATAAGAGATAAACAAAAGCAATTAAATCAAAGGAGTCTCACGAATTACATGAATCGACGTTGGATACCTTGGCTAGATTAAGAGGTTAGCCACACATAGCAATATTCAAGGACAATGTTTTAAGAAGAGAGTCGTTGTCTTCTCTAAAAAGCTACTGCCACCCCCTAACTATTCTCCAGCTCTCCTGAAACGCACTTCAACGTTGGTCCACGCCTGCAGCTCCAGCCACCAAAAGTCTCACCTAGTTGCTGTCGTCCCTCCTTTCGATTGTGATAAAAATATCAAATCTTCTCTAGCTGTCGCCCACTCTCCTTTAATTGTGATAAAAATATCAAATCTTCTCTCCAAAGCTGATGTCGTTGTCCACTGTCCACTTTTCATATGATAAAATAATCCCCTCAAGCTGCTGTCGTCGTCGACCCTCCTTTTGTTTGTGATAAAACTATAAAATCTTCTCTCCCCCCAAAGCTGTCGCCGTCCACTATTCCTGCACTTAAGACCTAAATTTGAGCCTATTTCGGGCTTCTTCATGGGCTGAGCTGTTCTTGAGTTTCTTTTGGGCTTGCTCTACATTGAGATGGGCCTCTCTTCAAGTTGTGTATGGACTGGTTCGTCACTATAAGCAATTCAAAATTGGCCCCAAACTCTGATCATTCTCAGACTAGTTATACTGTCATATTTCTGGACCAATTTTGACTAACCATAAAAAGTAAAATATAGAAGTTAGATAGTTCAAAATTGGTCATCAGAAAGATTGTTGAGTCAGCTTCAATTTGAGCTTTGGATCGTAGAAATCCAATGGTTGGATCTTCAGATATGAATTTTTGAAGCACAAGAGGTCAAACTGTACGTCTCCAACTTTACGTCAGTTTTCAAAAATTTACTGCTCTCCAATGACAGCTCAAAAAATTCTGAAACTTGGTGGAAACATTCTTCAATTCGTCAAGATTATGCCTGCCAAATCTTAGAATTATCTCATGCACCTGTCCCGAGATAAAAATTCCGAAAGTTCCAAAGGTCAAATATGTCAGAAACTAAAAAACAATGTTAATTTCAACCTATTAAGGAGTTTTTGTATTTTATGTGTCTAAAGCTCTAATAATTATAAAACATGATAAATAGGCCATAGATATCCATAAAAAACATGCAAGATACTAAATATAAGGTTCTAAAAATATATAAAAATATGATTGCATCAGTGACTCAATTGTTAATCTCATAAAATGTACGCGCGCCACCTGGTTGCTTATGCCACCTCCTTCCTTTTCCCGATTCTTTCTTTTCCTTCTTTTGCAAGATTTATTCTTTTCCATGGAACACTTTTGATCATCATTATTCTCTTTTTCTTCACCAAAATTCCTTCCCTTTATGATGGTTATAGGTTGGAGAGGATTTTTGTCATTCTTGGTTACGGTGAAAGAAACTTATTCCTTTCCTACCCTTGGAATCAACTCACCCCTTCTACGTCAATAATTGATCGAGTAGTGGCCAAAAATGGCTGCCCAAGGATAATTGTGGATTTTGCGTCTTCTTCTATGTCCAATATGCAAAAGTCCGTAGGAAAAGTAAACTTTTACCCTTCGGACAATGAACTAATTTATCTGTCATTTTTACTAGTATCTTATGGGGACTATCTCTCTAAACCTTAGCTTCTGATATAAGGAATACGACATCATGTTTATGCTGGCTTCCAAATCGGCAAAGGCTCTCTCTAATTTGATACCCTTAATAATGTAGGGGATATAAAAATCCCATGTATCCTCCTTCTTTGGTGGTGTCGTCAATTTATTTTCTTCGTCCAGTTCTTTTCCTCCTTTTCCCTTATCGATTTGATCAGTGTAAGCTGTGCTTCTAGTTGCTCGATCATGTCTACAACTTCATTCAGCTCAGCTTCCTTAGATTTCCTTATAACTTTAATCGGGAATGGAATCGAGGGTTAGTACTTTTTTTTATCTTAGGCAAATTATACCTTGCCAGCAGAAGCCTTCCTTATTCTATTGCACCTCTACCTTCCCTTGTTCCTGAATGGATTTGGTTTTCGTTATTCTAAAATGGGGTAGGGATTTTTATGTTGAAGCTTCTGGGTTGTTTGTAATTCTGGGTCACTTCGAAAAACATTCTTATCAACCTTATTCTTGTCCTTCCCTTTATTGTCTTCAGTTTGGTGTGATTCCTCCTCAGTCGCTTGTATAACAACTATGATTCGTTCTTTCATATTGGACTCAGTGTTACTTGGAAGGGTTCTTACATTTCAGGTTCCTGTTGCTTCTGCCAATTGACCTACTTAGACCTCCAGGTTATGTATCGAGGAGGCGTAATTCTATGTAACTTGCTTAAACTTGCCTTCAATCCTCTTATATGCATCCCCCATACTTCCAATTTTATCTAAAACTTTGTCCAATTTGGATTCCATCAAACTCGGTTTGTCTTGCTAGAAACCTGGTGGTCCTTGAGGTCTGAACTGTCCTCCCACGTTGTTTGACCAAGAGAAGTTTGGGTGATTTTTCCACTTAGGGTTGTATGTGTTAGAGTAAGGATTGTTTCCCCCTCCTTGACCGTATTGGGTTCCCATGTAGTTTACTCGCTCTGATCCATTATCCTTCATCAAGAAGCAATCGACTGTATCATGATCCATCTGCCCACAGAGCTCACACTTCAGCTAAACAAATTTTACTGTATTTAAGGATGAAGCCTTCATATTGTTTAGCTGACGAGTTAAATTATCAATTTTAGCTTACATTTCTATCATTTGATCAACAATTGCAACTCATTTTTGCTCATGCAGAGTTGTGGGTTGTCTACTCCGCTCGTTCATCTTTAAACAACTATTACTTGTCATTTCTTCTAACAACTCTTCTGCGTCATTTACCATCTTCGTCATAAGTGATCTTCCTGAAGCAGCATCAATTGCGCCTCTTGTATATGGGATTACTATGTTATAAAACGTTTACAAAAGAAATTCTTTAGGTAGGTTATAGTGTGGACATGTGCTTTGCAAGTCTTTGTATCATTCCCACAATTCATAAATCGATTCCCTATCACCCTGCTAAAAGTTTGTGATCTCCTTGATAATCTTCGTAGTCTTGGTTAGGGGAAAGTACTTATCTAAGAAGGCATGAATTAATTGGTCCTAAGTGGTGACATTAATCGAGTTAAGGGAATAGTACCAAGATTTTGCTCTATCCATTAACATAAAAGGAAAGAGTCTCATTCTTACAGCATTCTCCGACATCTGATGATAATAGAAGGTATCGCAAATTTCAAAGAAATTTACAATATGTGTGTTCGGGTCTTCATTCATTAATCCATTAAATTGCACATTTTGTTAAAGCATATTAAGAAAGGTTGGTTTGATTTCAAAGGAAGCTGCTTGCACGGGTGGCTTAGCTACACCTTGACTGGTTGTATTGAAGCCCGGTCTCATGAAGTCCATAAGTGTTCTTGGTTGATGCCCTTGGTTTGCTCCTTGATCCAACTCTTGCTGAAACTCCTCGGCGATTGTTGTTTTTGTGGTTTCTTCTTCTTTTTCACGCTGAGCTCTTCTAATTGAACGTTCTAGACGAGTGATGTCAAGCTCTATAGTTTCAGCTATGCAACTCAAACTTCTTGTAAATCTTATGTTCATACAAGAGCACGGACACAAAAAAAGGGAAGAGCAGAAAAACTTAAAACTAACTAAAACACCTTAGACTAAGATAACAAAACTATTCTTCACCCTCCCCGAAAACGGTGCCAAAAACTTGATCTTGTTGTTTAATCTTTAAAATTTATAAGCCCTCAAATACTGCAAGCGCACAGGTCGTGACTGTAGTATAAGAGGTGTTGATCTCGCAAGGAGGGGGAGTAATCTAATCCTAAAATCTAAGGCCAGAAAAACTATAAAACTTAAAATAAAAGATACAAAATGAATTAATTACAAGAATTGAATTCAACCAATCAAATCAAAAATTAAACACAAAATTATTCACAAGTGAGCAATATGCAATCACAATATAAATGAACCTAAGGAATTTACCAATTTATGAGAAAGGTGATTTTACTTATCATTAATGCTAACCTAACCGATTATGTGTCAATGGAGTGTCGGTTCTAGACTATCCTAGGGCTGCTTACTCTCTCTCAAGTTAAAACCATTAAACCCTAAATTTTAAACTCTAATCAGATTATGGAAGTTGCAATCCCTAAATTCACAAATTATCCAAAACCCTAATTAGATCTGAAGCACTCTAATAAACTATCATAACATCACACAGGATCTCTCTCTGCATAATTACCATTATGATTTGTCAAGGTTTCTATTAAGTTACCTAACTCTCATTAATCTAATTTAATAATTTTTCATTCAGTTAACCCTCTCAATTTATTATCAAATTATGTAAGAATGTAATCAAATCATGACATTCATCTAATAAACACAATCGACTAAATTTGTAACATCCCGTTACCCATGTTAGGGCTAGAATTGTGAATTGTGAGAATTTCTGAGAAATTAGAAAAATGCACATCATGCATTATTAATTGTGACATGCAC
>JAOQMQ010000006.1:16892330-16904615 GCA_027563845.1 Erythroxylum subrotundum
CGAAATTGTAAGCCAAGAAAGAGTTCTCCAATGATATGCTTTGGATGTGGGAGATATGGTCATACTAAGGACCAATGCAAGACTCATCTTGAGAACCAAAAAGCAACAGAATAGATCACAGTAGCTAACTCTTCCCTAGGATTGGAGATGGAGAGCACCTCGTCAATAGCGTTTCAACTATTGGTCGGAGGACAAAAAACTCCAGCACCGTTGAAACCCATTTATGGCCCACAGATGATGACTCAATATCCCAAAAAGGAAATAAACAATCAAAATGGAAAGAGCACAATTAAGGTGATACATACCATTACGAAGGATCTCGCTATAATGTGCTTTATGATTATGATGATCAGAAGGAGGATATGGTGAAAGATGTTGTGGAAAAGAAAGTGGTTCAAAAATATGTGGTTAAGGAACCCGCACGTGCAGAGGAGAGTGAAGGCATGAGAGGGGGAAAAGATGGCTCACGTGGTGCAATTGCCACTAAAACTAGTGTAGGCCCATAAAATAGGGAGGAAGTTGTAATTAATAATGGAAAGAAAAAAGTGCAAAAAGACAATAGGGTCAACATCTAGAAAGTCAATACGGGTCTAGATCTAATGATGTTGTTTTAAGCGCAAAAAAGATGATACCTGTGATGTATCTTGGTGGGAGTAGTAAGGACGGCCCTCAAGATCAAGACACAGTAAAACAAGCTTAGGGAGAGAATTTAGACTTGGAAAAGAACACTCGAACCGGTGACTTCATTTTTAACTCCGCAGCCTTCAAAACATTTGAAGCACAGACATCTTGGACCAAAAGAAACACACTGTTGTGGAAGTAAAAAGGGATAGGACAGCTCTGAAGGACATGAGCAATGTTAGGAGGGAAGAAATAATGATTGTTTCAGAACCAATGGGCATTTTAGGGGTTGGGGTGCCGGAAATGGAAATCAGAGTGCCTAAAGGGCCGGATAAAAGACACACGTCTTATAGAGTGAGGTTACAGTCCTCCATAATGAAAAACTTAAGAGTATGGAAAAAAATCTTAGACAGATCCATCTGCTCCTCAGCAGAGATTGGCAAGTAGATTTGGCTCTTATATATCGTGAGGGAAATAAGTGTGCAAATTTTCTAGCGACCTAACGATGGAAAGAGGTTTTCATGATCTGGAGGTCCCACCTGAGGAGTTGAATAGGATTCTACATGATGATGCCATGGGTGTTAAGTAGATGAGACTGTGTAGGGGCTCTCTTTAGTGTACTTTTCTTTTCCCTTTTTAACGAAAAAAAGGCAAAGAAGTAGCAGTCCAGATATGCAAATTGAAACGTAGCAACGCAAAAAAAAGGCATCCAAAAACACAACACTAAAAAGAGAAAACTCAGCAGTCAAGACAAGCAACATAAAATGCAAGCTCAAAATGTCAGGCACAATAGCAACAGAGGAAAGAAGCAACACGCCAGCACGGTAAAGAAAGAAAGAGCAAAATGCAGAGCAAAAGCAACAACCCAAAGGAAATAAAATGCAGCAGAACCAGAGGAAGCAAAATACATAGAAAATAAAAGCTCAAAACTTAGAGAAGAAGGAGAAATCAGCCTTGGGGGTGGAGAAGGAGACTCACCCACCCAATTTTATCTCCATCAAATCTCTTCAAAATCAAAGAGATAAGGAGAAAATCATCCTAATCCATTTAAAATGGAAGAAGATAACTAAAGGTTCATCTAAATCTAGTAACGTACGGCAGCTAGGCTATGTTTCTGAGGCTATAAAAAATGACAACTTGGGAGGAGAAAGATGAGCATCCAGTCCACCCAAAGGTGAGATTTCAAAGAGGATTTTTCATCTATCAAAGGCAATTGAAGCAAGGGGAGGTGTGGGAGTGTTCAGAAAGCCACAAACCACTAAGATTGAGCTAGTTCATGACTGGTGGAGGAAGAAATTCTAGACCTTTAGGGTTTGAGGTTTTGAAGGGAGAAAAATTGAAATATTTCTCTAGAAACCCTGTTCTCTTTGTTTCTAGTTTCTTATGCTTAATTGTTAAATTCTAGTTTAGACATATTGTTTCGCTATTTGGGATATTATTTTGATTTAATTTAATTGATTATCGAATGGATTTAATATTTTATAATAGCTGGAATTTCTGATTGTGTTTATTCATGTTCTTATTTCATTGGAGACATTCTTGATTATTTGAATGTGATAAGTAGAATTAGTGATTCATTTGGAGTTGTACGAGCTGAAATTTTGACGTTCGTTGGACAAATTTTGGCTGTAGATTATGTTCCTTTATGCTTAACATGTTTTTCATGCTTGAGTTGAGCTAGTTCAATTCTAAATAGTGAAAAGGGATAAGTAGGAATCAGCTAGTTGGTTTTTTTACATTTAATTTGTTAAATGTCTTGAACATGTCGAAATTGCATGACTAAACGAAAATTTGAAACATGCTTATTCATTTGCAAATATTAGATTAGTTTATATTTTATTTCATTAATTTCTATATTATATTTGATTTGTTTTAAACATCAAACACCCCCTCCCCCCACTTTGTATATATGTATTGGATTAGCTAAATTTATAGGTTTCAATTGTTTTGGTTTAGGATTTATTTATTTATTTTAAATATAACTAACAATTCTTTTATTTTTAAAAAATAGGTAAAGAAGAGATAAGGTGATTTTTATGAAATTGAGAGACTGAAAAGAAACTCAAGTACAAATCAAATTGGAAAAGGAAGCAAAAAGATAGAAATGGCCACAGCTACCTTGAAACAACTTCCAGAATCAAACCTAAAAGATCAATCTTTATGTATTGTCTTTCCAATCTTGGAAAGACCCTTGAAGCTGAATTCAAGTTTTTTAAATTTATTGCCTAAATTCTATAGACGTGCAGGTAAGGATCCTTATAAGCATTTAAAAGAGTTTTTGGTTATTTGTTCAACTATAAGACAAGAAGGAACTGATGAAGAACAAGTGAAATTACATGTTTTTCCATTTTCATTGCATGATTTTGCTAAAGATTGTTTATATTATTTGCCTCCTAGATCCATAAATACATAGGAGGAATTGTATAGATCTTTTCTTGAAAAATATTTTCCTGCCAGTAAAACAGGATCTATTAGTAAAGAAATATATGGAATTAGACAAAACATGAATGAGTTACTATATGAATATTGGAAAAGATTTAAAAGACTGTGTGCTAGTTGCCCCAATCATCAGATTTGTGATAATTATGAGAACAATATTTCTATAAGGGATTTTTACCATATGATAGAAGCAATGTAGATGCAGTAGGGCATTAGTTGATAAAACTCCTACACATGCTAAAGAATTAATCTCTAACATGGCTGAAAATTCACAACAATTTGGAATACTAAAATGAGATTAATCAAGTTAGGATAGTTAACGAAATAGATGTGCATGTCATTCAGGATCAACTAAAGGAAAATTCTCAATAAGTAGCTCATTTGACTACTTTAGTTTCGAAACTTGTATCTAGTGGTATTACCTAAGCTCGTGCTTGTAAAATTTGCACTGATTTTACTCACACTACAGATGCATGTCCTTCTTTGCAGGTTCAAGATGTGAATGTTATGAGTAGTTATATTGGACAAACACAGATGAAATATGAGACTTTTTCAAACACATATAATAAGGGTTGAAAAGATAATCCAAACATTAGATATGGGTATAGGACAAAACCAAGTACTTTTGTTAGTAAGAAAAACAATCCAAGGTCTTCTTTTATACCTAACCCACCTTAAAACCAACCCACTGGTCAATCCTTAGAAGATATGGTGAAATAATTAGCAAACCAGATTAGGCAACACACATAGGGGGGGTAGAATATAAAAAATAAAGAAGAAAAATACACATCTACAACACTTAGAGACCTAAATAGGACAAATTTGCACCAGTCTAAGTAATGTAAAAACACAATTATCTAGAAAATTACCATCCTAAGTACTAAAGAAAATGCTAGCACAATATTGCTTAGGAGTGGGAAAGTTGCGAAGTAGAAAAAGAGTTAGAAGTTACACCTATGTCTGAAAAGAAAAATAAGAATGACAAAAATAAAGGGACATCAAAAGTAGATACTACTGACAAATTATCAACTAAAAAGTTTAAAAGTGTTCCTCCATTTCCTTATAGGTTAGTAAAATCAAGAAAAGAGGTTGGCGATCAAGAAATTCTTGAAACCTTCAGGAAAGTTGAAGTTAATATTCCTCTTTACAAGCAATCAAACAAGTTCCACGATATGTGAAGTTCTTGAAAGATTTATGCAGTAACAAGAGGCCTTTCAAGGAAAATGAAAAGGTAAGTATGAGAGAGAATGTGTCAGTCGTGATTTAAAAGATTCTTACAAAATGCAAGGACCTTGGTATGTTTACTATCCCTTGTAAGATAGGATATATTAGATTTGGCCGTGATTTAAAAGATTCCTACAAAATGCAAGGACCTTGGTATGTTCACTATCCCTTATAAGATAGGATATATTAGTTTTGAAAGGTGTATGCTAGATTTAGGAGCTTCTATAAATGTTATGCCCAGATATCTTTATAAGTCTCTTAAATTACGTCCTTTAAGAAACAGGGTTAGTAATTCAGCTTGGTGTTAGGTTTAGTAATTTAGCTTGGTGTTAGGTCAAATGCATATCCTGACATTATACTAAAAGATGTTTTAGTGTAGGTTAACGAGTTAATTTTTCTAGCTAATTTTTTATGCCAGATATGGGAGAAGTTTTTGATCCATCAAATGAAGTACCAATACTGTTAGGAAGGCTTTTCTTCAAACAACAATAACAAAGATAGATGTCCATAAAGGTGACCTTACCATAGAATTTAACTGAGAGGTTATCAGGTTTAAATTTTTTTATGCTATATAATACCCTAATAACATCAATTATTTATGCTTTATTGACACTGTGGATACTAGTGAATTATCACACATTATTTGAGTCTAACATGAGCACATGTGATAACGTAAAACAATTATAGGGAATTAAAATCATTGAGTAAGCAATAAGACAGATAACTCCTTACCAAAGGATCAATCATCACCTTCTTATCGTTTTCCTCTTATTACTTCTAATTTAGTACCATTTTTTGTTCAACCACCTGAATTAGAGTTGAAACCTCTTCCCATAACTCTCAAGTATGTTTTTTTGGGTGAGAATGCTACTTTGCCTACTATAATCTTAAGTGCTTTAAATTTGTCACAAGAAGAGAAACTTTTACAAGTATTAAAAGGCCATAAGGATGCCATAGGATGGACCATAGTTAATATAAAAGGGATTAGCCCAACTTTGTGTATGCATAGGATCCTACTAGAAGAAAATGCTAAATCCATCAGAGAAGCCCCCCATGACGGAAATAGTAAAGAAGGAAATATTAAATTGGTTCGATGCAAGCATAATATACCCTATTTCAAATTCTAAATGTGTAATCCCTATACATGTAGTACCCAAGAAAATAGGAATAACTGTAGTAGAAAATAGCCAAGGTGAACTTTTTCTTACTAGTATATCAATTGGGTGGAGAGTGCATATTTATTACTGATGACTTAAGCAAGCAACTAGAAAAGATTATTCCCTTTTACCTTATTAAATGTTGGAAAAACTAGCGGGACAATCTTAGTTTTGATTTTTAGACAGGTACTCAGGGTATACACAGGTTGCTATATCATATAAAGATCAAGATAAAACCATATTTACATGCCCTTTCTATACATTTGCATTTAGGAGAATGCCATTTGGACTTTGTAATGCTCCAAGTACTTTTCAAAGAGCATGATAAGCATTTTTCTGATTTAATTGAGCATAAAATGGAATTTGTATGGATGAATTTACATTGTTTGGTGATTCTTTTGATTTACGTCTCTTTAATCTTTTTATTTTTTTACAAAGATGCATCGATACTAATCTTGTTTTAAATTATGAAAAGTATCATTTTATAGTAGAATAAGTTGTGGTATTAAAGCATGTAGTAAGTTCAAAACGTTTAGAAGTTGACAAGGTAAAGATAGAGACCACACAAGTTCTCTTCCATATCTTATATGTACGAGGGAAGTCAGATCAATTTTAGGCCATACTAGTTTTTATCATCATTTTATCAAAAACTTATCAAAAATTGCATCTCCTTTGTGTGCATTACTAGCTAAAGACTCTTCTTTTTTCTTTGATGATACTTGCAAAAATGCTTTTGATGAATTGAAAGAAAGGTTGACCAATGCCACCATAATTTTCCCACCTAATTACAAGTTACCATTTGAAATAATGTGTGATGCGAGTGATATGGTTGTAGGAGCAGTATTAGGTCAAAAAAAAAAGATAAAGAGCTTTATATCAGATAAAGAGCCTTATGCGTCTAAAGTTTTGGATCCTGCTTAATGTAATTACACTACAATAGAAACAAAAATGTTTGCTATTATGTTTGCATTAGAAAAATTATGTTCATACTTGTTAGGAACCAAAGTAATTGTTTTCTCAGATCATGGTGCACTTAAATATCTCTTAAAAAAGAAAGAATCAAAGCCTTGATTACTACGATGTGTGCTCTTATTGCAAGAATTTGATTTAGAAATTAGACATAAAATAAGGTGTAGAGAATTTAGTTCACCTTAGTAGAATAATACATAAAGAAGATTGGCCTATAGTTTCTGAATTCTTTCCCGATGAGCAACTTTACTCTCTGATTAAAAGCGATTCACCTTAGTATGCAATTATTTAGTTACTAGGTCATTTTCGAATGATTTAATAAGAGCTCAAAAGGATAAAATAAAGGATGAATCCAAATATTATTTGTGGGATGATCCTTATTTATGGAAAGCATGTTCTGACCAAATTTTTCACAGGTGTGTTCCAGAAATAGAGCATAAGTCTATTCTTACCTTTTGTCATTCTTTAGAAGGAGATGGTTATTTTGGGCCGAAGAGGACAATTCACAAGGTTCTAGAAAGTGGATTATATTGGTCAACCATACATAAAGGTGCATACTTATTTTATGGGTCATGTGAGCAATTCCACAAGACAGGGGACTTATCCAAGAAACAAGAGATGCCTCAACATAGTATTATGGTATGTGAAATTTTGATTTGTGGAGAATTGATTTAATGGGTCCATTCCCTTCATCTTTTAGTAATGTATATATTTTCCTTACTATAGACTATTTTTCAAAATGGGTAGAAGCAAAGGCCACTAGATTGGATAATGTTGAGACAGTCATTAAATTTCTAAAAACTCGTATCTTTAATCAATTTGGTGTACCTAAGGCTATTATCAGTGATCGTGGTACTCATTTTTGTAACAAGACTTTGCGGTTCTTTTGGAAAAATATCATGTAACTCACCACGTTATTATTGCATACCACCCTTAGATAAGTAGACAAGCTGAAATATCAAACAAAGAGATTATAACTATTTTTGAGAAAATGGTAAAGCCAAATAGAAAGGATTGGAGCATAAGATTGATGATGCTCTATGGGCTTATAGAACTGCTTACAAAACCCCAATAGGTATGTCCCTTATAGACTAATTTATAGTAAAGCTTGTCACTTACCAATAGAAATTGAACATAAATCATATTATGTGGTGAAACAATGCAATTTATATTATGAAAAAGCAAGAAAAGAAAGAAAATTACAGTTGCAAAAACTTGAGGAACTTAGACCAGAAGTGTTGATAATGCGAGGATCTATAAAGAAAGGACTAAAACTTTACTTGATATGAAGATAGCTAGGAAATTATTTACTATCGGACAAAAAATTCTTTTATTTAATTCTAAAAAAAAGTTGTTCCCTAGTATACTTCAATCTAGATGGCTAGGTTCCTTTATTGTTACTAATGTCTTTGGGCATGGTGTAGTGGAAATTAAAATCCTATAAATTGATAAAATTTTTAAGGTAAATAGACATAGCTGAAGTTTTTTTGTGATCATGCTAAAGAAATGATGTTTGAAGATATTTTGCTAGAGGAACTCTGACAGTGGAGGAGGACGTCGAGCCAATGACATAAACCAAAGTTAGAAGGAAAGCTAAGACAACAAAAATCAAATACTTAAGGACAAGGGATCAAGTACTCCTTTGAGATCATAAGTAAGGTGAGAAGATGAACTAATCACAAGGGTAGTGTGCTTATTGTGTTAGGAGCTAGTTTAAAAAAATCTTTAATTCAAGGCAAACTAAGATACTTTGTATGTAGAATTAATATACCGACATTGCTTATAAACTAATTTTATTAAGATGAGGTGTGAATGTCTCTAAAGTGTGAGGTTAAAGTTGAAATTTTGAAGATGTTTTAAAAGATGTTATGTTAATGATTAAATTGATGACAAATATGCTAAGATATTATGATTTTCATAAACAAATTTTTTGATTTGTTGTTTAATTTTTTTAATCTAATTTCTTCTATGTGATGAATGGTGATAAACTAGATTCATATTTTGCATTATAGTGTTGTTTTGATCAAAGCTGACCAAAAGCTAAGTGTGGGAGAATTTGATAAGTAGAAATTATAACATATTTTATACCCCAATTTTATACTATTTACATAGCACATTTAGATTAAATTATTGCACTGTCTTATTACTTATTCAATTTTATATTTTATTTCTAAAAGGGGTTTAAATTATACTAAATATTTTCTTGTAGGCTTAGTGGACTTAAGAAAAGGAATCTAGAAAAAAATCTAGCCTAAAATGAAGTTCAGTCCAGAAGAAAGCCTAGAATTAAGCAGCAACTTACCAACAAAGGGGTCCAATAACAGCAGAAAAGGTTTAGCCTAGAAGCAAGCAAACAACCTAACAAAAGTGAACCCATCAGCAGAAATAACAAACAACCACCAAAACACAGAGAACAGAAACAAAACGATGCAACCAAATAGTAAAAATGTAGCAATCCAAATAGGCAAAATGAAACGTAGCAACGTAGAACAAAAGGCAACTTAAAATGCAACACCAAAAGGAGAAAACGCAACATCCAAGATAAACAGCATAAAACGTAAGCACAAAATGCAACACACAACAATAATAGAGGAAAGAAGCAATATGTTATCATAGTAGAGAAAGAAAGAGCAAAATGCAGCACAGAAATAGCAACCTAAAGGAAAGAAAATGCAGCATAACCAGATGAAGCAAAACGTAGAGAATATAAAAATGAAAAATGAAAAAAAGGAGAAACCAGCTTCGGGGTGGAGAAGGAGACTCACTCACTTAATTTTATCTCCGTCAAATCTCTTCAAAATGGAAGAGATAAGTATAAACACATCCAAATCCATTTACAATGGAAAAAGATAAGTGGAGGTTCATCTGAATCCAGTAATGTGCGACAGATTTTATTTGATTGATTTCTAGATTTTATTTGATTCGTTTTAAACATCAATTAGCCCCTCCCCCCAACTTTATATATATATGTATTATAAAAGCTAAATTTATATTGTTTTAATTTAGGATTTTTCCTAATTTCGTTCCAAGTTGTCCAAATCTTTAGATGTGCTTTATTATATATGTTTAATCTCTTCTTAACTTGAAAAATAGCATAACTTAATGCATTATGCTCAAGGATTATGTATTGGATATTTCATATGAAAGTGTTGGTTAATACGGTTATTGGATCATTTAGAGTTATAAAACCACTTGAAGCATGCTTTCATGGAAGATAGGTGATATTAAAAAGAAATTAATTAATTAATGAAGTTTGATTATAAGTTTTCTAAGATGAAAATTTCATATTTATATAATTAGGTATCATCGCTAAAAATTATAGCATTATATGATTGCAACTTTTTGACAAAGAAAGTGATTTTCCAGCTTTTAAATATTGATTGCGCGATTCTAAGAATGTATTACAAGTTTATTTTCTTAAGTTTTGATGTTGTATCTTATTTATGTGGTTAAAGAGGATATTATGTGTTTATATTTTATTTTGAAATTCTTTTTGTATAAGCAAAATTATTACGATGTAATTGTCTCATTTGAAAGTATTATAATTAATAAACAAAATTAGTAAATTTACTTTCCTTGTGAGATTGACTTTTATTTGCTCTATACTAAATTCATTAATAAATTTAAAATTAAAATAAGGATTTAATTTGTATATGCCTAACGACACGTATCATATAAGTCTTAGAGGATGAGGCACATACAATTACAAACAAATTTATTAGAATCGAAGCACTAATAGTTGAGAAGTTGGCTATAATAGATGTTACACCTCTTAACCAATTACAATTTGATCAAATGACTTCTCAAAGAAGAAGTACAATGAATGCTCACCTTTTAGAGGGGAATGAAGACTTTCTAAATCAGAAGGAGAGCTCAATTACTATGTAGGGCCTTAAGTCTCATCGAAAATTAAGGACATAAAAATCTCTTATTAATAATACTAAAATGATGATCAAGCTTAAGGTTTCTTTAAGGAGTAAAGCTCTAGGGTGGTAAAAGCATAAGGCATCATAACTCAAAACTTTGATAAAGAGGAAGGGATAGTGAAGTCTTAGGGATCTGTAAATCTTGGAGATACAAAAGACCGTAATATATAATTTGTTAGCACTTTAAATGATAGTAAACGGGATAAGTCAACTTTAATTATTGGAGAGGAGGAGTTCACCTTACTAACAGGAGGAAGTTTGGAAGAAAAACTAAGAAAAAAGCTTCTTTCTCATATAATTTTAATCACAACCTAAAATTTTAGAGAGCTTAACTTTCATAAAAATAGTAAGTGATTCGTGATTAATTGCTTCAATATAAGCCTACTTCGGTAGGCTTTTTAAAGACTAAATTAAAACTAAGGTTTATAATCTGGGTCTATGGTTCTTAAAGAAAGATTGTTTATTCATTTCTAACCACCAACACCACTTCTATGGAAGAATTATATTAGCTTATGATCTTAATAAAGTCTAAATTTTTGTAGTTATCTCAATTGATTAACTAATCCATATTGCACTTTAGATTTTGCCAAATGTAACTTCTAATTGTTTCACTTTTGTGTATGTAGCTAACCAACTCTATTAAAGACTAACTCTTTAAAGAGACTTGACGAACATCAATAGTAACTTGATTGCCCTTTGGATGATCTCAGGCTTATTAAAACACTCAGGCCTAACTTGAAATCAATGAGCTTAGCTAGAGTTGACTGGACTTTAAACCAAGCTCATTCTTTCTTTCTTTAATTTTTAAGCTTTAAACTAGGTTTGTGCTCTATACCTCGACTTTGTTCGAAACCCGATTACATGTACACATAAACATATATATCCAAAATATTTATAACACTTCAATCTTCTTCTCTATTTCTCTTTGCTCAACAACTAGTCTCTTCTTTTCTTTTCTTTTCCCATCTTTCCAACTTATGTTTCAATTATTATTCAAGGATTTTAGGATGCCTCAGCACCACTTTAAGTTGTATTTTGTTTTTTTAATTATTAGGTTTTTGGTCTCCTCTTTATCTGTCTCTCAATGGTTGTTCTTTCTTCTCTTCCTCTTTTTGGTTCTAGGTTTGATTGATTTTCACTTAGTGAGGTTACAGTAGGTGTTGGGCCCCGTTTTCGAAGCCCAACGATCGATCCGAACGTCATAGCCAAGACTTTCACAGAATACCCTATAGGGTTACTCCAATTAACCCAAATTAACCATCATCAGTTCACCTTTATTCATATTCTCATAACCTCCTAAAAAGATTGCTCACAATATGGTTAATGGTGTGCCCATAACGATTAATCACCATACTCGATCTCGTTCCTCCTATTTGTGAGCAGAATTTGAAAATCTTCAAACTCGAATTTCAATTTAACTTCTTCATAGAAAACATAACTCTAAGTCTCTAGTTTGTTAATCACTTCAATTGGAACTCTATAGCTTAAGATATGCTCAAAAATCCAAACTACATTTATAGTCCGATTAGGCTCTCCAACCCGACCATTCACTTCCATTCCATCAAAATTACTCAATTCGAAACCAATGGCCATATAATTTTAAAGGAAGGTAGGAAAATGTGTTAGATGTCTAACGCCTCAAGAACCGCCTCAATCGGAGGTCGGACGAAGGAGTTATGGCCCAAGAAGTTCAACATGTTCATAACCTGATTCTTATTGAACATACTTTAGTGAAAATGCCATAACTTTCACTACAGAGGTCGGAATGACCTCAATCTTAGACGGTTGGAAAGAAGACATCTAGGGATACAACTTTCCTGAAGACCAAAAATTCAAATTCTGTCGTTAAGAGGGTCAAAATACACGGACCGTGTGAAATCACACGGTCTGCCCGTGTGAGCTGCGGGTGGGAATGGTGCTCCTGCACTGGATTTACACGGCCCGTGTAA
>JAOQMQ010000006.1:16904715-16915437 GCA_027563845.1 Erythroxylum subrotundum
GGAACCCTTAGAGACTAAATTAGAACTTGAGTCCAACAGATAATTTGTAGCACTATTTCTCTAGTTTAATTCCAAATAAAAAATTGTCTCATTTCGATAACTAGAGAAAGAGTTATGGACACAACATCGAAGCATGTTCAATGTAACTTTTTCCAAATTTTAACTTTCATCCTTTTATATATATAAGTTCTAACTTCCAAGAACAATTTGGGATCCAACAGTAGGAGACTGGATCTAGAATAAATTAGTGTAGATGAGTTGTTATGGGTTATATGAGGGGCTAGAGAGCTTGGATAATTTGGAGATTAAAGACTTCCCATATATCAAAAAAGATAGAGCCACAATCACACAGGGGTTAATGGTGGTTCAGGTCAGGTTAGGCAGGTCAAGACTAGGCAAGTCAAGCTTTAGGTAGGCTTTAAGTTATTTGAAGCTCGACCATACTTGAGCTTGAGTAATATGAGTCAAGCCTAATTGGGCTTTTGACTAGGCTTAGACTATCATTAAAGGCCATCCATTTTGTGTTCAGATATCCTAAAATGCAAGTTGACTCAACGATTGCCATGTTTAGATGATCCTAGTGGACTTTAACAACACCCTAAATTAATTTGAATTTAAAAGGAGTTAGATTTAACCTCAATAATCAATATAATGAATTTAAGATTTGCATCAGTCAAATTGGGGTTAGAGATTTGAGATTTGAGATTTGAGGGACTTGTTCACTTAGAACAATAAATAAAGTAAGATTTGGGTAATTAAAAGGAAGTTAGATAGGACTTTGGTAAACCAGGGGTGGATGGATAAATTCCTTGATAGTAGAACATTCTTATCGAATAGCATCACTTTTGATCATTCACCCATTGAGACTTATAACTTGGGCAGAAGCCAATAAGAGATTTGCCCCGTCAAGTCCACAACTACTTAAACAAATTAGAGCTTTATTATGAAGCAATAATGAAGGGCATAGAGAAACATTTACAAGGAGTTGAAGCATTCAAATGCATGAGAAGACTTCAAGCTATCAAAGAGGAACTTAAAAAGCTCAATCTAATTGGTATCAATAACACATATTCAATTGTTTAAAATTCTAGATCTTCTATAAAAAAATGTATAAAATAAGATGAGATAAAATTGAACTAAAGGAATATATTTACGCTTTTGAAGCTCATAATTCTTTAATAAAACAAAGTTCAAGGATTCAATGACTATAAGAAGGAGAAAAAAAATACTAAACACTTATATATTGTCATTATCAAGATTATTTCCTTAGTGAATCATGATAGAAATATAATTTGGAAGAACTAGGAAATCAGAAGCTTGGCGCTTCCTTATTTTCAAAACTCATTAAGAGCCTTTACTAACAATAGTTCCTATGTGCACATCCTTTAGCCCTTCATTTCACAAACTATCTCAAAAGAGAAAGCTAAAATCCTTTTGAGATCATTTAGGTTCTCTAATGTGGAAAAGGCATTATTCTCTGTAAAACCTAATAAGGCTAAAGGTCTAGATGGAATTAATTCATAGTTATTATAAAGATCAAGGGAAATAGTGAAGAATTAAGTCTCTAATATCATAAGGGAATTCTTCTCAAGAGTTAGAGTGATGAGAGAATTAAAAAAAAACTATATATGCTTATACCCAAAGTTTCAAACCCCTCTTCTTTTAATGAGTTCAAACTTATTTCTTATTGCAATAAAGTCTAAGTTATTAGCTTTAATGCTTAAAGAGATTCTTTCCAAACTAATCAATCTATACCAACAAATATACATCCAAGAAGAAAAAGTAGGGGATAACATCCTTTTATCTTAGAAGCTATTCAAGGGGTACCATAAGCTAACTTCCCCTAAAATTTATGCTATGAAAATTGATTTTCATTAAGCATTTTAATCTTTCAGTTGGAATTTTATTCTCCACACTCTTAAAGCCTTTGACTTCCTATCAAAGTTTATATGATGGATTGAGCAATACAATACCATAACCTCCTTTAGCGTTCTCATTAATAAAGAAGCTATAAAAATTATTAAAAGGGATAAAATTTCCTCTTACTTATTTGTCATATGCATTGAGGTTTTAGTTAGGCTAACAGAGCATAATATTAGTATTAAGAAGAAGTTTATGTATCACAATAAGTGCAAGGAGATAAAGATCAATTTATAATTTGTTGATGAATTTCTTTTGCTTTATGGAGTTGAGGCTATCTCCACAAATACATTATTGAATTCCTTGAAAGTCTTCAACATATTCTCAAAGTTACCTATTAATATGGATAAGAGCTATCTCTATATATCACTAAGGGTAACCCATCTTAGAAACTAGTTTATGTTAATCATATGTCGTGTTATCAAGGAGCCACTATTTAAATACCATAAATTATTATCTCTACCAAAAGAATAACAAATAGAGATTCCAAACTACACTTTGACTCAATTCTCAGAAGAATAAGCCATTGGGATAATAGGCTATTGCCATTTGCAATTTGACATTAAATCATAAATTTTATACTTAATAACATTAATATACACTAGAGCTCACACTTGCCTCTCCTTAAAAAGCTTATTCAAGATATTCAAAGGATATGAAGGAATTTCCTATGATTAAGATCTTCATCTAATCAATCTAGTTTTAAGCTTAAGTAGAATAAGGTTTGCTTACCTAGAAATAAAGGAGGGCTAGTTATAAAATCTATTTAAAATACGAATATAGCCTTAACATCTAAAAGGATATAGAGAATATTTGTCGACAAAAATTCTCTTTGGATCAATTGGATCCATTTTTACATCTTCAAATAGGAAATATTTTGAAAAATAAACCTAAAGCTAACCATATGTGGACAATATGGTAGCTTTTGAAGATGATGGAGAGGATGAACAATTTGAGAAAATGCAAGAAAAAAATAGGGAGGATACACACTTCTAGTATGACTATTAGAGTGAGATTGGTCCTCTATATAAAATAGATGAACTTATAGGCTGGAGACATATACTGGTAGATAAATTAAAGTGAAAGAAGTTATAAATTAGATTATAAACATAAGGGGTTGCTCAATTATCTTTAAATATTTGTATAATTGTCATAACCATAATAGAGAGGAGTTAGTCGTGTGGTTAGGACAGTATTTAGTGAATTCACTAACAAAACTTGATTGGATATGTTTAGATGTTCAATTCCTAAAGTTCCTTGGAGCAAGCTTGTTTCATTTAATCAAAGCCTCCCTAGCACAATACTTAATCAGTTATGCTGACAATGTTTAGTTGAACTAAAGAAATTCTCCTTTCTAAGAATCCTACTATGGAACTAAACAATACAATGGTAAGAAGGTGGAACTTCCAAGAATCCTACTATGGAGCTAAACAATACAATGGTAAGAAGTTTAACTAGTCATGTGAGGTCTCAATGTGTCTCATTATCTAGTTAGAAAGGGAGATTGTTGTAAGTATCAATTCAGGTTCCCACTAGTAGAAATATTTTTAATCTATAAGAGTGATAGTAAGGTGTTGGTATTTACATTAGTGTGTTGCTTAAACACCAGCATCAGGTAATTTCTACCCTAACACTATCTATCTTGATGCTGACCATAATATCAATATAATGACCTATCTTTGACCCTAGTTAGCACGCATTTTGTTGTCATAGTTTCACTTGACTATTGTAAGGTTTGTCCTACCTTTCCTATTAGAGCCGATTCAATGCATTCTTTAATTAACAAAATAAGGCATAAGAATCATTCTTAAAGATGGTTAGATTATGGACTTAAACCTTCGATTAAAATGAACTTTATATAAGGTGATGACAATCTCAACTTAGTTAGTTTGATCAAAATCATAAAGTTGTCTAAATTTGGTCCTTATTAATGAAAGGGAAACAAAGTTCTTTTTCAAAATTTTTATTCTTTTAAGAGAACTCATTAACAATAATAATCTTAAAAGTAAAAAAATTAAAAGTTCAAGGTTATTTAGTTATGATTTCTTTTTCATGCATTTTAGTCTTCATTTTAAATAAAAATTAGGTTTAATTACAAAAAAAAAACCCAAACTTTGATCATTTTTGTAATTATAGCCTGAACTTTAAAAAGTGGCAATAAAATGCTAAAACTTTCAAATTTTTTCAATTATAGCCTAACGTTAGTTTCTCCGTTATGTTGCTAACGTGGCATGCCACATGTCCAGAAACCATGATTAATACACGTTAGCAGTGATTAACATTAAAAATCATGATTAATGAAACGATGCCATTTAATCACTTTAGTAAACAACATCATTTTTTTTAAAATGAGCTAACCCCCTTTCTTTTTCAATTTGAAAAACTTGACTGTGCTAAAAACTATAGTTGGTGCTCTTCTTGATGCCCTTATTCTCTTATTGGATTTTCGAGATATAATATGTGTTTGGTAAGAAAATTGAGAAGATCGTGCTCCATTATCATATGAAATTGGACTTGGGTTTGATCCTTGAACACCCAACATTGACTAAGTCGATGTTAATGATGATGAACTGACTTGTATCTTGTTGTTTCCAAGGTTAGTGCAAGTAGGATTAGATCCTATGATTCCTAATCCAATCATATCAAGATTTAGTAAAGAAGAATTGGGATTTAGGTTAGGTGGAGAGTGAGAGAAAGCACTGATAGTTGTAGTTTACATTATGTTTTGGTCAGTGTTTTAATGTGTTTTTAGGTGTTGATTAGATGAGTTGTGCATGTTTAGGTTTAGAACTATGTTAATGGGATTGCATGTTTACTTTTTTAGTGTTATGTGGTTTAGATCATGATGTTAGACTTTAATTTTGTGCACTTGAGGTCTTTTAATGTGTTTGTTAGGATATGAACTTAGATGAAGAAGATTAAAGGAAATTTGAGGGAGCTTAGAAAAAAGGCCAAGGTCACGATCGTGACACCCTTGTCACAGTTGAGACAGAAGAGAATCACCCAGGGTCATGATTTTGACATGGGATAGAAGTCAATGTTCACTGGGTCACAATCGCGACACCTATGTCATAATTATGACAGGCACTCGCCAAACGCAGGGATCTCCTTTTGTTTGATATTTAAGGGTCTTTTTGGACATTTTTACTTAGGTAAAACCTAGAGTTTTCCCTAAATGACCCAACATAGACCTAGCCTCCATTTGCAAAATTGAGAAAGAACATAAGGAAGAGCAAAAAGGAGAGAAGAGAAAAGGAGCATCAGCAGCTACCATCCAGCCACTCCAACCCAGCCATTTCAAGTTTTTTTCTACTTTCTCTTATTTGTTTACTTCATCTTAATGTATGACTTGGGTTTGAGAATATTGAACATGTTGTTAATGATGTTATAATTTCAATGTGGGATTTATTCTTGTATCATTTTGTGACTTAATTGCTTTTAATGTCAATGAAATGTTTGGATATTGTGATATTTATGATTTTTGCATACTTTGATAATAAACTGAGAGATTGAATCGATAACATGATTAGGATGGGTAATGAGAATTAACAATCTAATAGATATGATAAGATCTTATCTTGACATATTATTTAGTATTATCTCTTTCATTTTGGATTTATTTTGGTGCTTAAATATGAAAATTAATGCTTGTTTTGTTAGGAGCTAAAAAGTAGAGATTGCATCAAATTGGGACTCTATTGGTGATAATCATAAAATTTGGATAAAGTGAAGAAATTGTTGCAGTAGATAAGATTGATCACTTAAAGAGTTGGAATTTAACTAGAAGACTTTTGCCTATCCCTATCATGTCGAAATTTGAATTTAAATTTGTTTTAAATAGACATATTTACAAGGTAGAATTAGATTAGGATTAGAATAGGAAAATAATATAAAAGGGACTCCCCACCTTCCCAAAATCAATCAATTAGTTCTCTTCTTCCTTTTCTCTTAATTCTTTGTCTTTCTTCTATTTTTGTAATTGAAAAAAAAAGTCATGTGTGGCTAAACTCAATTATTTTGATTCAAGGGGATTTGATATTTTAGTTGTAACCTTGTGAGGTTTTGTGTTCTTAACTTTTATTCATGTTTTAATTCAAGTATTTCTTGTTTTGAGTTCTAATATTTCATGAATGATTAATATTGATTAATCTAATAATTTAATTTAATGCTAATTATTCTATAGCTATCCAGGAATTCAATTATCCGTAATTGTCATGAAGGATTGGTATAAGTAACAAATAGGTTTTCTATAAATTTCCATATTTAACTTATGATAAACAAGAAAACTAAATTGAATAGTTGCAGTTATCTCAATTTTTTTATTTAGGGTTTATCATTTTTTCACGAAGCTTATTGCTATCATTTATTTGATATGTAATGTTATCACACCCAGTCAACTGATGATAAGTTTTCGTTTGGAGGCTAGGTTTGAACCAATTAATTTAGAAAAATTTTGAGACTTATTACATGTATCCTAATATGTTTCAAATTAACTGCTTTAATTATAACAAATATTCATTTTAGACCAATGATCATTGTTACAATTAGATGAGATCTTTCCCTTGAATCATAGTTGCGTAATCTTGAATTTCTCACTTTTATATTCAGTTGATTTATTTTAATTCCTTATTAATTTTAGTTAATCAGTTATTTAATCTAAACCCCCCCCCCCCATTTTATTTTATTAATTGAAATTAAGAAGTTAGTGTTTAGTTCTCTAGGGATTCAACCAACATCTGCAACTACCAAAAGAAATTTGAAGAATCAGAATTATTTTAAGGGCTTCAACAACCTAACCAAAATTTGGCATCATTATCGAGGAACTATTTTAGTTTCTTAGTTTCTCTGCATTTTTATTTTACAGTTACTGCTAACCTCTTGTCTTATATGACTCATGCTTCTTAGATAGTTAAATTACAATATAATCCAAAATTTAAGAAGACAGCACGTCGTTTGAGAAAAAAGACCAAGCAAGGAAGTGGTCATTCACCTTCAGCCGTGAAAGTTGAAGTACATATAATAACTGGTGAAGACCTTAATTTTCAAGAAGTTGATGAAAAGATGACAAATCTTAACTCTAGAATGTTGAGGGAGTTAGCAGACCCAAATTTGAATCAACAACCCTTATGCATACAATTTCTAGATGTTAAGGTAGATTTCGATTTGAAATATGGTTTGATTCACTTATTGCCTACGTTTTGTGGTCTTGCAAGTAAAGATCTGCATAAACACCTGAAGGAATTTCATGTTGTCTGCTTTGGAATGAAGCCACAAGGGGTGACAGAAGAACAAACTAATCTCAGGGCCTTTCCATTCTTATTAAAAGATAAGGCCAAAGGATTGGCTATATTATCTTTTATCTGGCTCAGTGATAACATGGAACGAGATTAAAAGAATGTTTCTAGAGAAGTTCTTTCCTACATCAAGAGCAGCAAATATCAGAAAGGAGATATGTGGGATAAGACAACTTAAGGGAGAAACATTATATGAATATTGGGAAATGTTTAAGGAGTTATGTGCGAGTTGTCCACATCATAAGATTCCTGACCAACTTTTAATTCAATATTTTTATAAAGGTCTATTGCCAATAGATTGGAGTATGGTTGATGTTGCTAGTGGAGGAGCTTTGGTAAACAAAACATCTGAGGCAGCCAGACAATTGATATCAATGATGGTTGAAAATTCTCAACAGTTTGGGACAAGGATGGATGAAGTTGTTAAGCGCATAAATGAGGTAAGTAAAATGCAACTTGAGGATAAAATTTTAGATTTAACAGCTCTAGTTCGTCAAATGACTGTAAGTTAATTATAATTGATAAAAGTATACAAAATATGCTCTATGGACATCCTACGGATATGTGTCCTACATTGTAACAAGACTCTTCAAAAAGCTAATGCAATAGGGGGATTTCCTGGCTAACCTTAATGAAAATATGACCCATATTCCAATCACTACAATCCAAGATGGAGGGATCATCCAAACTTGAGCTATGGAAATTAAGGAGGCTAACAATGATATCAACCTTACAATTTTACATAACCTTAAGTCCCTACATATGCTCAACCTCAACCTTCAAATTCAGGTATGCCTTTAGATGAAATTGTTAAGGCACTTTCTAATAATACTTAACAATTTCAACAAGAAACAAGGGCAAGCCTTCAAAACTTAGGAAATTAGATCACTCAATTAGCCACCTCGGTGAGTAAATTGGAAGCCCAAAAATTAGGAAAATTACCTTTCTAAATAGTGGTGAATCCTAAGGAGAATGTAAATGCAATGACTTTGAGATGTGGTAAGGAAATTCAATCTGGAACGTCCTTACCGGGGAATTAGTTTAGGACTTTTTAAATTCCTTTGTTTTAAGGAATTATTTCCCTTTCTTATGATTGTGGTACCCAATCACAAGAAATTTATATAAAAAAAAAAGAGAAAGAAGCTTGGGCGCAAAGTGGAAGACACATCAATTTGAACATCATAAGACAACAATGAAGAATCTGAAAAGTTAAATGCTAAGAAGGGATAGAAAGAACAATCATAGAGAGCAAAGGACCCTTATAGACTTTATGAGCCCAACGTTCAATACCTATCATTAAGGAATTTCATGACCATCAGTGGAAGCAGCAAACAGCTTTTTTGAAGAGATGGCAAATAATAGTTGTCTTTGGACAAACAAAGTAGACAGTGGTCAGCCTTCGCGGATCGAGAAGGAATGAATGCGGTGGATTCAGTGGTAACATTGTAGGCTAAAATTGATAACCTCACCAAGGAATTGAGCAGCCTGATAGCTGCCTCATTCTCTACATTCAAAGCAATTCAATAAGGATGTGAACTATGTGGATGAAAGAGTCATACCATAGTTGATTACTTCCTAGTAGGAAACAACAATGTGGAGCAACTGAACTTCAACGAATCACAATTTGGTCAGGGAAGTAATTATCCTTATTTGAATACATCGAATTTGGGGTAGCAAAACCACCCAAATTCTTTTTGGTCTAGCAAAGCAAGGAATCAAATGGGAAATCACTACCTACTAGGATTTTAGCAAGATGGGTCCAGTTCATGGGATTCAAAGTTGGAAAAGATCATGGACAAGTTCATAAGCATAGATGAGGCCCAAAAGAGACAGAAAGGGAAGTTTAAGCAAGTAGCAGAAGATCATGCCTCTTCTATTCACAACCTAGAAGTTCAAATGGGCCAACTTTCAATGAATTTTGTAAAAGAAGTGTGGAAAACTTTCTGAGCAACGTGGAAGTAAATCCAAGAGAGCAATGTAAGCTATCATACTTAGGAGTGGGAAAGAGCTAGAAGAATCAGCAGAAAGACAAGCTAAGACCTACCTTGTAGAAGACCAAGAGAAAAAGAAAAAGGTGAAGAAAAGAATGAGGACCCTCCCTATACTCCTCCTCAATCTTACTCACCAAAAATACCATTTCCACAAAGACTTCAGAAGAACGAATTGGATGTACCATTTGTAAAGTTCGTAGAGAAGCTAAAGAAATGGCAAATTTACTTGTCTTTTATGGAAGTGTGGAAACGTAGGCCCAAGTACGTGAAGCTCCTTAAAGACATGTTATCTAACAAGCAGACTTAGGAGGATGACTAGACGGTAGCCATGATGGAAACTTGTAGCTCCTTAATTACTAACCATATGCCATCAAAGTTGAAAGATTTAAGGAGTTTTATGATACCTTGCATATTTTGTAATTTAAAGATTTTGAAATGTTTATGCAACTTAAGCGTAAGTATAAACCTTATTCCTTTGTCAATTTTTAGGAAACTAGGGCTAAAAGATATGAAGCTAACATTTATGCATATTCATTTGTCAAACCACTTGATAAAGAAACTATTAGGCTTAGTGGAGGATTTGCCTATAAAAGTGGACAAGTTTATAATTCTTGTGGATTTCATCGTGCTAGACTTTGAAGAGGATCAAAATTGTCTGCTAGTTCCTAGTATACCATTTTTTAACAATGAAAAAGCATTGGTAGATGTCTATGAAGACAACCTCATCCTTCAGATTGGAGATGAACAAGTAAAATTTAACACGAATAAGGTATTAAAGAATCCAAATGAAAGTAGCTCGTTTATGAGAATTGATGAAGTTGAATCTTTAAAGGAGCGAGAGGAAAAAAAATGACAATGGAGATTAAGTTTGAAGAATATAAGGAAGTCTCTGTTGAAGAAGTTGATGAAGAAGAGAATGACGAATAGATGACCACGAAGATAGAGGTTAAAGAAGATACAGATGTCTCTATTCACGAAGTGGAAGAAGAAGAGGAGACGAAGGTGATTGAGGAAGAAAGAGAACAATTCACCTTCTTAGAAGTCAAACTTTTGAATTCGATAGACAATTCAGGGAGTTTTATTATTCCCTATTTTGTTGACATTTTGTTACTTAAAAGGGCATTATTGAACTTACTTAGTTTTCTTGATTTGATTAATTATGTCCTTTTGATTATCTCACAACATGTAGCTTATTTACAAGATACTAAACTGACATTGACCAAAATATGTGGAAGCAAGCCACTCATAAATGATCTTAACTGAGTTTTGAAGGAAGCAAGGTCAAGCTAATGTCCATAACTTAGCATGTTCAGTAGTCATATTGCAATTATTGTGTAGTTAGGTTTGTTTTGAATTCTAGTAATTAGGTTTTAGTTTTCATGTTCTTAGAATGATTTGGATTGCTAAATTTCTTGTTTTTTTAAAATTGATTATTAAGTTAGGGAAGCAAGCTTAGGAGTCAACTAAAGAAACAGAAGTTGATGAAAAGGAGAACTGGGGGAAGGTCTTCACTTTGG
>JAOQMQ010000006.1:16923774-16942040 GCA_027563845.1 Erythroxylum subrotundum
CTCTGAATTACTACATAACATAATCTGTTTACTAAGCAACCAAAGTATGAATATTCAATATATAACTCCAAACAACTCCAAGCTAAAAAAGAAACGTCAGTGACACCTCAAGCAGTCAAAGATTAGGCCTTCGTTTGAATATGATTGGACTTAAGTGTGGTAGGCACAAGTACTATTAATAGTATTCAACACCACAAACATAACATGAACCAGAAAGGGAACAGCTTTCAAGCTGTACTACACTAAATCACATTGCATAGATCATTCCAGAATGGCAACAGCATCCGGTGATAACTTTCATGAATAAAGGCTTCAACATATCCCGGCAAACAGAGGGACTCACCCAATCTGATTGGCATTTGGTTTGGAGGAAATGAGGAGGTCAGAATAAGGAAGACAAAGAGGGAAAAGGTGATGATGAGGCGGATGATGAGAAGATAAAAGTTGCAGGGGAAGAGAAATGGTGATAGGTTTGACTGAGGAGACTATAAAGTAGTAAACCTGAGGCGGTAAACTCTACAAATAGGGCAACCTGAAAGAGGTTGAGGAAGAAGAGCGAAAAAGAAAAGTCATGACATTTTAGAAGTTCATGGTATTTGCATTTTCTTTCTATATACGAAAACAAATTTAACATAAAGGTCCCACCAAGATGTTAATGTTAGTGGAATCTTGCAAAAATATCAAAATTCAGTTGAAAATTTCTGGCCAGAAGTAATTGTCACCTTTGCCTCTGCAAATTGATTCCATTTTTCATTTTACAAGATTAGTTCTTACTTCAACCCGGTCTAACATCATGACCTCATAACACTTCAACCAGTTACAGATATATATATATATATACGCACTCACACACAATCTTTGTATTCACAATCATTACACTCTAATGTATATTCAAATGTGAATATAAAAAATATCATTCACCAACATTAGGTATCGTAGTCCCAAAACCAAACTAAAGGGCCAAATTCGAGCAGGAAAAATAAAAAGAAAGAGAAATCCACTCTAATATAGCTAAACAGACTCGACAGAGAAAACATTTAATTAGTTGGAGACTCCCCACAACTAACATAAGAGCAGAGATGGTTGGTAAAACAAAAACATTATAGTGGAAAACAATTAGGAAAGCACAGCAGAGCCGCAAATATGTACTTGTGCTTACACATTACAAAATGAGAATGAGCAGAAAGATAACAAGCGCCAAAACAATGATTCCCAACAGCCACCAGCACTGCCAAAATGAAAAGCCAAAAACTATCAAAAAGCATAGCCGCTAATTAGATGACATTGTTTTCAATCAAAAGGCTATAAATTAAGTGTGCATTACTTAATTATTTGAGGTTTTCTTAGATTTGATGGTAAAAATAAATTAACAAATAAACATAAAAGAATAAAAATAAAAAAGAAACAATATCCATATTGTACTTTTGTTTCTCCAACACTCATCATTAGGTACATCTATCCAGTTTTAAGTGCCAATAACTAATGCTCACTCTCAAGGCTTTTGCATCATGTTCTAACATCATATCCCCACTAACCCTACTGCAAAGTAGTTCTTCCACCACAAGTATCGAGCTTAAACAATACTTTGTTTCTGTTTGTTAACTTTCCACTTCATCCTGTTTGTTAACTTGATGTTTTAACTTCAAATCCAAACTCTATACACGAAACCAGCTTATTTAACAAATAATACAGGGCTACAGATTTAACCAATACATGTTAGTCAGAAGGTTGTTTTATATTAATACTATGTGATACAATACCAAGAGAAAATATCAAAGTAATACACACGTTTCAGATTTTATGCTTTTCCAATTAAGAAAAGAATTGCTCGCATCTGGAGAAAAAACACGTGATGCCAAACCAGTTCCTTGAGCAGTAATCTCCAATATTTGTATAAAAAACATCTTATATATCACTCTTGAAATGCTTGATCTTAAATGGGTTGGCTAACTTACCCATGAGGATCTAGATTTCACACTTTTTGATGCCTTGGCTAGCTGGACTCTCGCTTGGGTTGTTGCATCAGCAGAAGTCTCGATGTTTGACTGAATGTCATCTGTTGCAACAAAATAAAGCACAATATATGTGCACAAAATAGGTAAAAAGGTCCATGAGTTATAATCCTAAGGATAATAGTTTGCTATCAGGTTTTCGGTCATCTTACCAATAACCACACCCTGCTCATGAACTAGAACAGCAAGATCCTTGAATATGTCATTTGCTTGAGCAATTTGTTCTTCTATGTCTCTAATGCCCTGGTCTCTTTCCTCAATTATGGCCTCGTTGAAGGCAATTTCGTTATCCAGCAGCAGTACCTCCTGCCTGTGAATATTTATTGAGTAAAAAGATCAATCAGAAACGAAGCTCCTTCAAGTTTCAAATTTTGTTTTCTGATACAATGTCATATTTCAGAGCAGTTAGATTCAATCAGGACGAAGCACATGAAATTGGCATTGATAGCAAAGCATTGAAATGACGGAGAGCTTGTAATGCTAGTAAATATACCTTCTTTGTCCCATAAGAAAAGGTTGTTTATCCTGATCGATACTGGGCTCCACATATTCACTAGAGGCAGAGCTGAAACAGTTTAAACATTTGTTGAGATAGGAAAAATGTTGAATAAAATATTGAAATGAATAAAGGGAAAGGGCACAAAATACAGACGTAGAAGGTGGAGCAGACGGAGAGAAAGTAGACTCCTTCTCAGAAGCAAGTTGCTGCACTTTCTTGAATTCCTCTAGGGTGGTCTGGAAATCTCTTGCTAGCTTCGCATCTTCCACTTTCTTACTTGGCTGAATTCACATTAGAGTGAAAAAGAAATGGAGGAAGTGTAATTAAACAAGAAGAGAAAAAGAGAGAGTAGAGAGCAAACATTGACGTTGATTTGGTGATCAGATTCGCTCAAAGATTTCAACTTGGCAGAAGTGTCCTTCACCAACTGAAGAATGCGTTGCCGTGTATTGTGGCTGCGTGGAATAGCTTTGTTTAGAGTGAGATCATGAGTTAAAACTAATGAATAGAAAAGAAGCAAAAAGTAATACATCTTGTGACGGTGGTCGGGAGTGTCCTTGACGGTGCCGATACCATCAACGAGACGGCGAAAGGCGGAAACGGCAGTGTTGATTTGGAAAATACCGGCGGCGACTGCCTGGGATGGGGTTTTGGAGAATGAAGATGAAGATGCAGAACTTTTTCCATTCTGCAGGTCCTGGAAGCTCATCTTTCTTTCGGAATTTTTTTTTTTTCAAGGTTTTATAATTAGTTAATGAAGTTGGCATAACACAGCGTGTATGCATGTGGTATTGTCTCCGTCTTGCTTAGGCTTCCATCAGTCTCTGGCCCAACCAAATACTATTTACCTTGGAGCCCACAATAATTGTTTCAACTTTAAAAAAAGAGTTGATATGCTCAATCAAGAACCCTCGTATTCATTGAGGATCTTATTATTACAATACATAATACAACCAACTTCTCTATTCAATGCCAATGGTAATAACAATGAGGGAAATCCTAGACTCCCAAATTCATAAGCAAAATCTTGCTCAGCTTCGCATCCATTGTGAACTTCTCTGTAATGCAGATGTACAACTACATTCACCACCCACCATTACCACTAGTATCCTGCACAGGCAACAATCATCAGACCCGAACCATGCCCCAAAAGGAGTAAAAATAAAAACAAGAAAACACAACCTTTGTGCCTTACCTTGGAACAATTAACCAGTATGTTTTATCAGTTTTAAAACCACTGGAGAGAAATTTATCTATTGCCCTGGTACTTGGTTTAGCTTCGACCATCTTCATCCATCTTCTACGAGGGATGCTTGGACTATAGTACGCTTCTTCTATGACCAAGAACACTAATTCATTCTCACAGTTAGGAAAGTCAAAGTTAAAGGTTTACTCCTTCAAAGTGAACTAGTATTTTATAAGGGCAGGTAGGCAAGCATGAAGTTCTCCCAGGCACTGAAAGATCCAATTCAGTAGTTGTTCACTAGGTAGCTCCAGAAGAAGTTCTGCCTTTGAGTGTGTAAGACATCAAAAAAGAAAGAAATATCAAGACAGAAATTCAGAAAAGTTTGAAACAAATCCCACCTAGACTCTAGCTATCAATTATCTCAAACAGAAACCAAAAACTGTTAGTACTAACACAAACCAGTGGCAGAAATATGGATCAAATTGCTTGGTCGTTTGGCATGTAGATGTCTAAAGATTAGGGCAGTATTCTTGTATTTTGCTCAGCTTAGACTAGGAATATGAGATCCAAAACCAAGATTGCTTGCCCTTTTTTTGCTTGCTTTCTATAGCCACGATTCTAATTTTCCTTCATTGCGTGGGATTTAACACGACAAACATAAAGAAAAACCAGCCACTACAAGTACCATAAGTTAAAAAGGGAAGCATCAGAAGAACTACTTTGTAAGTACCTTTATTTGGTCTCCTTCAAAAAACAATGAGTTTCGATAAATGTCAGATGCCATTGAGTCCATTATTAGCTTGAAAACCTTTTTCCTCATATTTGTTTTCATGCCAACCATCTTCCCTGAAGCATAAATTCTCTTGATCCCCAAATCTGCTGCCATTCTCCTCACATAGAGCTTCTTCAATAGGACTTCCATTGAATAAGGCTCTTTTCCATACTGGCAACGAAGGCTCTCTGTAAATTGCATCAGACTCCATATATCTTTCTCTGCAGCTTTCTCAGCCTCATGAATAATTTCCATGGGATTCTCCAGATGATTTATGTACTCAGAAGGGAGATGAGGGTTTATACTCAAATCAATCTGGATTAAGGCAAAAATAAATAAAATGAAAATTTTTGCAAAGTTCTTCTAACAATGTTTCAGAAATCAAGTTAACTCTTTAATGGTGTTAGTTTGTCATACATGTATTGACGAATATTCTATGCTTATGCCTTTAGATTTGCCACCACTATCTCATTTTATGCCTTATCACTCTGCATCTCTTGAGCATACTACCCTTATTTTTACCTTGTCATCTTAGTCTATAGACAATTGCTGAAACTTTGGCTCATTATAAATACCATGCTACTAAAGGGAATGCAGCTTTTTATTTGAATGCTATGATGGTAGATGAGTTTTCACTGTTAAAATCCAAATTTTTGTTAATTAAGGTCCAATTGCTATGAGTAAACACAAGTTCCAACTTACTGTACATAGTGTAGTATAAAGTTTTAATTTAATTTATCAATATTTATACCTACTTGTGTATGTTCAACTACATAGTGAATGGAATTAAGTTTGGCATTCAAAATGATCAACAAATAATATATTATTTCTGTTTTTGTGTACTTGTGTGCCGATGTGTATGTCTGTGTTGCACATGTACTAGTAACTATGGACTAACATGTCCAGATTATTGAGCTGGTGGAGAATCTTGTGATCATCCTACTGACTAATTGGTGGAGAATCTTTAATTTCATTTCCTGATGTCAATCTCATGGATATGTAGCTTGCACCTAATTGATACAGTCAACCTGTATCCAAGAAGGGAAAAGCTGAAGAAGATGAACTCTGTACAAGTTAACACTCTGAATATAATATAGGTACCCATATCAAGATAGGCCAAACATCTCTTTTCTTTTCATCATAAATCCTTCTATCATATACCAGAGAATAATGAAGTACCTGGACTGACTTGTAAGGAATTGAAATTATGCGATTCTCTTCAACCTGGAACCAAATGCAAAAAATACAATGGGCAGTAAAAGGGCAAAGCAGAAGCAAGCAAGAGCAAGTCATTCATTCATAATAAATGAATAAGCTAACTTATATGTTCAACAAATGTGAATAAAATTGTGAATATGGTATGCTTCATAGATAATGGAATCATTAATCAAGCAGTCTTCGGCGATTGAAAGCACAATTAAGACTCAAAATGAAAACAGGACAGTGCTCGTAATTGATAGTGCTTCTTCCTCACAACAAAGTTGATAATGAAGTATACCTTGGATAAACTATCAAAAAGCATTTCAAAGAATAGATCAATGCCAACATTGCCAATGTCCCCAGTTTGTTGTTCACCAAATATCGTACCAAATCCTCTGATAGCCATGTCTCTCTCTGCAAGCTGAAAACCTTGGCCAAGTTCTCGGCATTCTTCAAGTGCTGCAAGTCTTTCCTGATATGTCAATACCTCATCAAAATCACTATTACCATCATTAATTATAGGATGAGGATGAATTATGCTTAAAAGCACCAATTAAATAAGTGAAGTTTGATGATTGCATTGCACCACATACTCGTGCTTGATCAGACAACAGTGACTTGTCAGGATAAAATAGGTATGCATGAGCTTCTTTATCTGCACGACCCACTCTTCCTCGCAACTACACAATTAAATAAAAATAGAAATTAAAACAAAATTTGATTCAAATATCTTCTGTAAAAATCACCTCAGCAACTTATGAAGTCATGACCAATATAAGGGAGATGATCAGGGAAAACCGAAATCTGCTCAAAATACTCTTCCACTATTATGTACAAAAGACATGATTATTAAAAGAACCAAGAAATGTGAAACAAACAAATTCTATAAAGGTTCAGATGTCACCAGTCTTGGGAGAGTAAAAAAAAACAAAAAAAAAAAGAAAAGAACCCTAGAACAAAATGGGAAGTAGCTAGCCAACTTTTAGGAGAGACATAATTGACTACAATATTATAAACTATTAAAAAAAAAACTTTGCTGCATGCTATATGCCTTTTTCATACAAGTTTTTTAAGAAATTCTCTTTTAGGCTATATTTGGTTGAACGTAAATTTTTTAATAGAATGGAATGATTTATGATGGAATGGAATGTAAATGGATGTAATATTATAAAATTGTTGTTTGGGAGGGATGGAGTGGTTCATAATGTAATATAGTGAAATGTTATCTGAAAGAAGGGTTTATAATGTAATATAGTGAAATGTTGGTTATCATTTTACATTCCAACCTAAACTCTCTAAATCGGAGGTAACTTATTTTTACTGTTTAGGACGGAATGAGATGTAATGTGAAACCCTCCCTTTTATCCTATTCCATTTCATTCCATTATAAACCCTCCTCCCAAACGTAGAAAATTATTACATTTCATTATATTCCATTAATAACCACCCAACCAAACATAGCCTTACTAACTTAGCATCTTTGCATCTAGTTAGAAATACAAGAAAGAATGAAACCTGATACAGTTGCGCCAAGCCAAATTGTTGAACATCCTGAATAATGATGGTGTTTGCGTTTTGAATGTCAAGCCCACTTTCTACAATGTTAGTGCAAATGAGTATCCTAATATCACCTTTGGCAAATTTCTCCATCGTATCCTCAAGTTGTTTCGAGTATTGCTTCACAAATAAAAACATGCCAGAATGAGTTTTAAACCTGAATTGAGGTTGGTATAATTGGAAGGGTAATCATTGAAACTGCAAATAAAATGTTAACAAATAATTAATCCATAGGACACCCACCAACATATAATAGTGCTAAGACACACATTAAAGTCTATATGGAAAAATAAATGCTCTGGCTTGGGAAAGATAATATAACCATATCCCTAGTAGTTAAAATTTGGTGTCAAAAGCGCTGGAATTGACAGGATCATATTAGAAAATGTTATGGCTAATAATAAGGGAAAAGACACATAAAGAGATAAGAAATGCATAATCAAGATTTCTAATATGCAAAATTAAGCAGAGCATAGCCAAAAAGGCATGTGGTCAGATTAAAAATCCGAAGTTCAGAATGCAGCAAAATGTCAATTAGTACATGTAGTTTCCTGTTTCAGATTTACGCCCACTAATAGATAGCGGCTCATTGGATGTGTAACATACTGAGGTTATTAGAAAGTACCTTCCCATGGGCCACAGCTATCTCAGCATCTGGAAAAGACTCTTCAAGGAAATCCCTCACTTCTTCAAGTCCTGCACGCATTTATAAAGGGAAAATCATATAATAAAGATCAGGTATAGATCAACTTTGGATGTAATATTGGAAGGAAAACCATTAGTAATTATAAAGCAGGTTTGAGTTATTCCAAAGTTTTACTTGTTGGGAGTGGAACGAGGAACCTGTTTTATATAGTTCATCATTAATTCAACTAATTGCAACTCTTTTTGGGATAACATACTCTTTATCATTTTATGTTTCTAAAGACTGGGTACAATGCATGATCATGTACCAGAACAAGATATATAAATATAAACACTAGAATAAATAAGCCATATCAATCTTCAGCTACAAATTCAAATGGAAAAGAGATACCAAGCTTTCAACAGTACACACCTTTAATACGAGGCAACACATAAAACACTTGGCCTCCACGATCCAGCTCATATTTGATTGCTGATATTACCTTTTCTTTACTATATCCTGAAAGGTGGGTTTTTATAGGAACCCTTTCTGGAGGTGGAGTTGAAATTAAACTGAAAATTACATTTCAACTTTATCAACGGTAAGACCAAAAAATTGAACTTTCAATGGACAAGAAATTCTTGAGTTAGATATTTAACATGGCCATGGAAATAGTTTTTAGGCTTAAAGATGTGGAGGATATGCCATGCATGGTCTAGCCATTGAAGTGGACTGGCCTAGCACCACCTGCACCTTACAAGAGTAAAACCCAGAATCCTCCATGGGCCACAATCCATACAAAGCCATGTTAGAGCGACATGCTCACATGGTACTCCAACACAGGCATGGCTAGGACAACTTAACCCAATTTTTCTTTAGGAGACAAGTTTCAACAGGAAATGGGCATATAAGTAGTACAATCTACATTTATTGAGTAACAAATGACTTTAGTACTTCCTACTTGTCCCATAAGAATAACTTAAATCATAGAATAATTCCAAACAATCATAGAAGAACAATTCAATGATTTTGATCACACTACATATTAAAAATAATTAATGTGCTGAGTCCAGATAGCAAATCCATAAGACCATAGATCTAAAATTAAACTACAAATAAAATTTTGTCTTGTTATTAAAATTAAAAAATATAGAGAAGAATATTACTAAAAGAATGGTCTCTATGAGCCCATGTTGTTCATTTTGGGTCATGATATGCTAGCCATGGATCATAGCATGCTTGTAGCCTACCATGGTCCAGGGACCCTAACATACCTAGCATATACAAGTGGCAACTAAGCATAGCCCTAATTCTTGTTAGGCTAGATGATCCTTTTGAGATCATTGAATTTAAAAAGAATGACAATGGGAAAAGCATCTGGTCCTAAAGATTTCAGTTTAACTTTTACAAATTAATCTATAAACTTTAACTTTTAGCAATCAAGTCAGGAAGCCTCCTAAAACATGCTAATAAGAATAAGGTGTAAATACTTTAGTAGGTCTTTAATTAACTGACATGTCTAAGGTTCATGAATCATGCCATCTACACCTTCTAAAAATTGACTATCCCCTACCGGCTTTATTTTTCTTAAGATAAATATTTTCTTCATGGATAAAACGGGGAAACAAGTTAGTTGTCTTAGGTATAATACCTTGCATCACGAAATCCAGTCAATGCTAAATAAAATGTGCGTGGAATTGGTGTTGCTGAGAGAGTAAGGACATCAACTGAAGTTTTGAAAGAAGCTATCTTTTCCTTCTGTTTGACACCAAACCTCTGTCAAGCAAATAAGTATTAGAAAATCAAGTTAAAGACAATATCGAGCATAACATATAGCTTTATGGAAAAAGGTATTGAATGTCTTGTTGCTTTCCAACATGCATCCAGTCATAGCATACAGTGTGGCGTATAGAAAAACCTTGTCAAGCCACAACTGTGATAGCTTGGTAGGATATGTTTGCATACATCCATGCATGTACAAATTTCTATAGGCATTAGACTACTTGCATGTTTAACCATATTACAAGTGTACAAATAGAAGCACATACTCATACCCAACTATCTATATATATGTCCATGTTATACAAGAGTATGGAGATGTGGTGAGATCTCCTATCATTGGGTGGTAATGAAGTAAATCACTTCATCATTCTTAAAATATTGTCACTAAAATAGACCAAACATTAATGTTCAAAGTATAAGCACAGTAAACAATTCATGTCAACTTGACATTATGTTGCAAGTCTTAGATTAGTTGCAAAGGTAAGAGAAAGCCTACTGAATGTAAATTCTCCACCTTGTTTAGTTGGCAATAATAACAACTAATAATGAAGTCCTTGAAAGCTCACTTCATACCTTTTCTAATAAAAATTCTCATCTCCTTCAAGAGTTTGGTTGTGAACTCTTATCACTACTTAAAAAATTGAAGGGGAGGGCAAGGGGAGCAGGGAGGTAAACAATTTTGTTTTGAAATAGAACTAGAATATCCTTGATGCCACATTCACTATCCCTCGAACCTCTCTCAATCAGCATGTACAGCTGTTGCAACTTTGTAGACTTTTATAGCTGTTGAGATATATATTAGCTGTAAATACTATTATTATTTGATAGATATTATGGCTGTTAATATCCCTTGATTTGAGGGATTTTTGGTTGTTAATGATATCCCTTGATTTGAGGGATTTTTAAGATTTTATCTATTTCTAAATTAGGTAGTTTCCTATTCTGTATCTAAGACTTACTGTATATATTCTGATGCATTGTAACCCAAAAGAGTAAGAGAGCAATAAAGAATTTTTTCCTCTCAATCTTCTTCAACATGATATAAGAGGCCTAGGGTTTCTTTGTCAAAATTTTGCTGCTATACAACCTTCATTGCTATCAGTTTTTCTCTAGTTTTCACAGCCTTAATTGCTGTAATTTTTTACAAAGTGCTGTAATTTTTTACTAAGTCTTCTGTTTTTTAAACCTTCTATTCCTTCACTATGTCTACAATCGAAACTTCCATCTCAGAGGAGGTAAATTCTGTCCCAAAAACTAGTGAGTTACAAAACATTAGAGCTTCCTATCGACTCAATGGAAAAAACTATCTGAAGTGATCTCAATTCATTTGTACCCTAAAGGGTAAAGGAAGACTTAGCCATATCACAGGAAATGGACCAAAAAAGCAAGACCCAGCATTTGAAGCATGGGATGAAGAGGATTCAATGATTATGTCATGGCTTTGGGACTCGATGGACCCTACCGTTAGTGAAACCTGCATGTTTCTTGCTTCAGCAAAGGAGATTTGGGAGTTTATCCGGCATACCTATTCAAAGGATCATGAATTCATGATGCAGCCAGAATTTATGAGGTAAAAATCAAAACTGGAGTAGCAAAACAAGGAGATGCCAATTTTCTGCAAAATTTATGGCAGGAACTCGATTATTATCGAGTATTTGAGATGAAGTGTGCAGAGGAAGCTGCAATCCTAAAGAATTTTATTGAGAAAGATCGGATGTATGATTTTTTGGCTGGTTTGAACCCAAAATTTAACCAGGTAAGAGTCCAGATTATTGGTAAAGAAGAGATGCCATCATTGGAAAAGACAATCTCGTTAATTAGAGCTGAGGAGAGTAGAAGAAACATCATGCTCGAAGTTCCAACAACTAAAGGGACTGCACTAGCAACAAAAGGAGATCAACAAGAGAGAGGGAGAACTGACAAAAATCCTCAGTTGAAGGATAACAAAGACAACCTGTGGTGTACATATTGCAAGAAGCCGAAACATACCAAAGAAAGATGTTGGAAATTAAATGGTAAACCACCAAGTCATGAGTGGCAACCAAGGTTCCAGCAAAGAAATCAACCTCAAGCTCACTCAATAGAACAATTCAATGAGGAGGATTCAGCAGTGAGGAGATAGAAAAACTGAAAAACTTGCTAGATTCCTGTGAAAAACCACTTGGGGCTTGTTCATTGGCTCTCTCAAGTAAGTCTTCATTCTCTCAGATTTGATCAAAGAGCAAAATTTGACAATAAGACATTGTCAAGAGCAACCCTAGCTACATAATTGGAGATGGCATTTAGGCTTGGGCCCGACTTGAACCGACTCGAAGTCAATAGGCTTCACTCGAGTTGATCAAGTTTTGGGTGTAACTTAGGCTTTTCTTTGAAATTTCAAGTTTCGAGTCGGGCTTAGATTTGGGTTGCCTAGCAATCCGACCTGACCCGACCCTACCCAAAGTTAGAAAGTTTTAAGTAAAAATGACGTCGTTTTCCAAATTTTAAATTGAAAAAAAAAAAAACAATCCAATCGTGTGCATCAGGCGGGTTTGGGCCCTTCCCTAGGCATAGTTCATCGACAACCGTATTTGTTTTGTCTGAGTTGGCTCAACATGAAAATTAAGGCCTAACAATTTGTTGATCCAACATTGCTGCGAAGAGGTAGTTATCTTTTGTTTCAATAGGAATTTTAGGTTGTAGTAATCAATTTTCATAAGAAAATGCCTCCCTTATAGGTAGGAGCATCAGTGGTGCACTGCCTTGATCAAACCAATTAGTTCACTTGGAAGCAGGAAAGTCAAAGCACCAATCTGCCAATTTCTTGTTTAAAAAGGCAATGGAATGGCCCACCTATTGGAAGATAGCCCCTATATCATACCCAAAGGCATCAAATTCCACCATAAAAACTAAAGAAAAATTGGGTAGTTTTAAGATAGGCATAGCTACAAGTGCTTTCTTCAAAATTGGAAAGCAATGACTGCTTTTGTGTTCCAACAAAGATTATGCTTCTTGAGAAGATTGGTGAGGAGGTGTCGTGATCTCACCATAATTTTTAATGAACTACCTATAGTATCCAATCAACATAAGAAAACCATGTAGGAGTTTAGCTTTTTGCAGTTTAAGTCACTCTGTTTCTGGTTGGGATCTATCGACACACCTACACTAGTGACAACTTGTCCAAAATAAATTACATTGGTCTGATCGAAGGAGCATTTGGACTTCTTCAAAAACAGATGGTGAGAGCGTAAGAGATCAAAAATAATTCGAATATGATGATTTAGATAGGTGATTTTGCATTTGTGGTCACTTATGTATGCCTTATATCTTCTAATTTAGCTTAATTTAGATAGGTGATAAAGGCCAATTGGTGCATTTTTCCTCCTAACTCCGTGTTGGCCTTGTTCCCTGACTTCTTGCAATAATCTAAATCTATTTAGATGTTATCTAGCTGTAACTGTGGCGTTCCCCTTTCTTGAGCAGTAGATTCCTCTTGAACATCCTAGCAACGCTCATGGTTGCCATCAAATTTATAGGGTGAAGAATTTCCACATCAAGGCGAATGGATTTAGATAGCCCCATTGCGAAAATATCCATTTGCTAACTATTTTAGGCACTACCTTAGGTAATACATAATAATAGGGATTTAAACCCCTTTATTATTGGACTTAACTATGAAATAAAAGACATAATCATAATAGAATTTCAGAATATTTTGTGAAACAATTTTCCAACATAATTAGTTTATATCATCTTCATTGTTGCCTTAATTTATGGGCTCTTAATTGTAGGCCTGAATCTTGTCATTCTTGTCTTGATTATGTTTTACCCTATCATCCTTCTTTCCTTTGTGAGCTTAGCCTTTCCACTTGACCTACTTTATCTTCTTCCATAATGCTTGCCCTAAAATGCATCAAGTACATTGCCTAGCTAAATCAAATATTTTGATACAGCAACAAAAAGAAAAATAAAAGATCTTTCCTATGTAACGGTTAATAGTTATGTTAATTTTTTGACATATTTTCTATTTAAAAATAGAAAAGTCGAATTTAGAAGTAGAAGTATAATTTAGAAGTAACATAATTAAATTTATATATATTTAGAAATACTTTGTGTTCCCACTTCTTTTTTCTAGTAGGGCTTCTCCTATTCAAGGGCAATATGTAAAGAAACTAGAATACATACTATATTGATTACTAGGAAACAAGTTGATTTCTTTATAGGTGTAGTACTTTTATAGTCCTCTCCTCTCTTTGATGTATATTACACTCTTATTCTCAATTATTTCCTTTTGGGGCTCCTAAAATTAAAAATTAAAAGTCTAAATCAATGGAAATTCCCAAATTGTAACATGTTATAACAATATAAGAGCATAAATTTCTCATTGATCATAATTCATAACTATAGTAAGTATATGGTTCATTCCGACATCAGTACATACTCTACTAGAGTAAGTAGAACAAGATTCAATCTGAAGAGCCAAACACATGTCAATTAATCTCAGGCAAAATTGGACAACCCTATACCTTGTATGCTGCCAGTACATGGGGCGTATTGATTTCAAGCTCTCATCCAACAGCCACCTAAGTAATCGTATTTACACTTTGTGTATTTCTAAAGACCATCATATAAACAAACATAAACCACACAAGAATGCAATATGTACTTGTATTCAAATCCCTAGCCCAGCAAAATGAAATGACCCATAACTTAACAAGTATCACATTAACAAGGAGAAGATTCATCACAATCAAGAGAAACATGGTTTTGGGGACCAACCTGTTCCTCATCAACAACAAGAAGGCCAAGATTGCTATACACGACACGACTTCCAAGAAGTGAGTGAGTTCCCACAATAATGTCTAAGTTACCATTTTTAATCATTTCCAGACTTTTCTCTTTCTCTGTTTTGGTCTGCAGTAACAATAGCTAGCATCATTTAAGGCCAAACTATAGTAGCATGCTTTTCAAAATTAAAGCATTTTCAGAAATCAAATGCTAAGCAAAACATTTTCTTGGACCTTCATAACATTACAGTATTTAAATGTTCTCAAGACTAACTAGCTAACATAACTGTAGTGCAATTCTTTTCATGGATTGCCATTGGTCCAATAGGAAATAACCAGACCATTAAAAACAAAGAGAAGACCCTACCTGAAACCGACTAAGAAGCCCAATATTAATATTTGCATTCTTGGAAAACCGTTCTGAGATAACATCAAAGTGTTGTTTGGCTAAGACAATGGTTGGCGCCAAAATCATAGCTTGTTTTCCTGCAGAGACTACACAAAAGATGGCACGTAGAGCAACTTCTGTTTTTCCAAATCCAACATCTCCACAAATTAAACGGTCCATTGGAGTCTCTCTCTCAGTCAAATCCCTCGCAACATCACTGAAAGCCTGGACATAAACACTTAAGTTGTAAGTTATAGCTAGACAGAAATAGAGGACACCCTCCAACAAAAAAAAACATTTCATCTAGATGAATAAATGGGAAGGATGCATCCTTAAACCTGAAGGAAAAAGTAATTGATACCTTATATCAGAAATTGAGCATAATCTAAAGTGAAGAAAACTGGGAGTTTAATTAAATCTATGGCTATGGCCTCTCATCCAGTCTAGAATATTTTAGTAAGGCAAGACAACATAATCCTCAACAACAGGAATCCTTCAATCACACAAAGAGAGTAATATACTAAGGCCCTTCTAGAAAGAGTTCGTGAGTGCAGGTGCAACTTTCACAATGGAATAAAGTTGCTTGTAGAAACCTGTTTTTGATCAGGAGTAGGCTTATAAGGAAATTGTGCAGCAAATTCAGCCATGGCAGGACTCTTTGGGTAGGGAGGTCTTTTTTGTTTTAATCTATGTAAATACAGCTCCATTAAGTCCACAACCATTTTCTGAATTGCAATCTTGCCTTTTGTCTTTCTCCGCTCCCATGCATCAGTATCACTTAATTTGCTCAAAGCTCGAGGCCTTTTGTTTTCATTTGGGCTGGAAAAAATAAAATTTGAACTAATAAACCATGACTGCATGAATATACCAAATTTCAAACATGAATATAACATTGAATAAATGTACATAGTGAAGCCTTGTCCATTTTCAGGTAAAGCAGTCAAGTAAAACATGAAAATGACCCAACCTTTTTTCCCCTTTTTCTTTTAATCTCTCAAGTTCATGTTTTGAACTTTTCTTTCACCCTCCTGGACTTTGTTTCTCTGTTCTTAAATTTCTACACATCCTCAGTTTTTTTCGAGATGGAAATTAAAGTAAGCTGAAGGTTAGAGAAATGACTATTGCGGTGAAATCAGTAATCCTAATTTCTGTCAAGACGCAAATTTAATCAACTATCCCATAATTCCACAAATGGACATGACAGATAACTAATATCTCGCATATGCATCATCTCATAATCTTTAATCTCAACCACAGCAATCATGCACATGTAATCTAAGCGAAGGGTAAGAGGAAAACCTACAGATTGTAGCGATAAAGTAAGCGAGAAGCTTGCTTAACAGAAAGTTTTGCCATGCCATCCGCATATTCAATGAACACGTATTCAATAGGCTCCGAGGAATCTTTTGGCACATCAAATTTAATCCCAACAAACCTCCCGATACCAACCTTTTTATGAACAACATAATCCCCAGAACGAAGTGTATAAGGGTCCACCTTATAACTGAAAAACCCACCTTTATTAGCTTCACTATCTCCCTTCAACTTCCGCAATCCTCTCTGCTGCTGCTGCTTCACCAACTGAATGTACTTATCAGCTTCTTCAGAATCCAACGTGGGTCTGGAAGCGTCTCTGTTGCTATTGTCGCGTCGGATTCTTTCGTTGAGGACGGAAATGGAATCTTGGGCCATCTGAATCTTTTCTCGACGTTGGCCCAACTTTTTGAGGCTAGGTAGTGAAGGACTTTGAGTGTAGACGGCGTTGATGACTGACAAAGATGAAGACTTGTTCTTGTATCTGTGTTTTCGGAGACGTGGACATTTCGAGGAGAAGAGCTTCCATAGCCGCGGAGAGGAGACGAACTTGGAGACGGAAGGCGTAGGAATATGAAGAGAAGCCATTAATGTTGCTGTAAAGAGAGAAAGCAAACGCCTTACTCCTAGTTTTAGAAGAATGGAATTTGTAGAGTAACGAAGACTTGGAATTGGGACATCTTGAATTGAATTCTGACAGTAAACAGAAAAAAAAAAATAAATCAACGAGAGGTTTTGATGGGGTTTAGCAGATAACAAAAGCGCAGGTGATGTGATGATGTGGAGATACACATTCTTGTTGGATTCTTTCATTGTCAAAGATATTGTGATGACGATGACGTGGTCACTTCATGAGTCCAATGCTTTAATTGGAAACTTTCTTTTTACTTGTTCAATAAATTGCAAACTAAAATTCTATTTCCAATTCCAATGATTACTTGAGTTCTACTAATTCGCTTTCCACTCAAATCAGTGCAACTAAATTCAGTTTGTTGGATTCATTGACTTCAGGATAGTAAGGATTCGTTTAAGGATTAAATTTAATAGATCATAAAATTAGTAAATATTCAATATTGCACACTAAGAATATTTTTCTTTACATGTTATAACACATGGATTGGTACCAAAATAAATAATTGATTGATTTAAATTTTAGATTAATTGTTTAATATGATAACTATAACAAAACTCCCAATTACAAACTCTCGAGGATTAATCTAATTTCATTGTTATATATTAATGATTACTAATTATTTTAAAATTTTTATTTACTCCAAGATTAAAGCCTAGTAGTTGAAATTTGAGAGCAATTTAAGACTATATTTAATACATCAATTAAATTATACTTTTTCACATTACATCAATTAAATACGTCATATATTGGTAGACTTAACATTAAATATAGACTTGGCAATTGGGCCTGGCCTGGGCCAGCTAGGGCTTGACTTGGCCCAAAATCAAGAAGTCAGGTCCAACGAATATAGACAAAACTACATTGTTTTGAAGAAAAAAGTTAATCCAGGGCAACCTAATCCTGGACTTAGCCCAGCTCATCGCCATCCCTAATTAAATACAAGGTTTCATTAAGTTAAACACTAATAAAATTATATTTTAAAATTTGAAATAATAATATGATCTCGTGAATAATACAAAGTAATTCCTTTCTCGTTGTTATCCTTATATTATATTTGATATTACTCTTAATACAATGATATTTTTATATTATATATATTTGAGAAAGAAAAATAATAATAAATAAGTATAAGAAAAACAAATTTAAGAATTTGGTATATTGAAAAAAAATAATTTTCATACTTCTGATATACTTTTAAATTTCAAAAGATATTCACTAATTATGTAGTCTAAATTTGTTGATTAAAAAGACATCTCCTTTCGTATTAGGTCCATCTCATCTAGCTAATCCTCACTTAAGATTATTCATCTAGCCTCTATTTCGACCTAACCAGATGAGGGCATAACTCAACTCTTTTAAATACGACTTCAAGAACTTGGAGTTAAGTGGTGGGAGATCTTTATCTAAAGGAAATGATTAAGTTCTTTATCTAGGAATGAGAGGAATCCTTAGTAGTTATTGTTAGTAGTGTGCCCTAGGCCAATGAACATTTGTGATTCATGTATTAACATTATGATTTGTTAATAATATA
>JAOQMQ010000006.1:17008172-17022467 GCA_027563845.1 Erythroxylum subrotundum
CTTGCATTTCTCACCTTAGTGATGTTGCCTTTTCCGTAAGTTCGCCTTAGTTGACTTGCACACCAAGCACCAAAACTAATATTATTCGTCAAATAAGATACATCTTTTACAGGCACGGTGCACGAATTCGAAAAAGCAGTCGGTTTGCTACTTGAAGAACAGAAGAAGTGGGTGGCTCCTTCAAAGGTTTGCTGGATATATTTGCCCCCTACATTTTATCGTTAGCATTGAAGTTTTCTTACAATTTCTAGACAAGAAGCATCCTGTAATCAAACCCTACCGTGCTGGTTTTAAAAACCCCCTGCCAAAACCTGCAACTATTTTTGGGTGCCGATCCATTTACTCGTGAAAGCTGTGAATATCAAATTCCCATAACAAGAACTGCCACAGAAAACACTTAGAAGGAAGCAGAAGATTGCCAAAACATAAGAAAGCCCTTAACGTATAGCGAGCCTTGAACACCCTTTCGAACAACAACTTCTATTAGTTATGATGCATTTCACTTGGTAATCAAGTATAGAACAAGGAAATAATACATGGGTATATCATATATGTGCCGAGCTTCAGAGAACACGAGCAAAGCTGAAGGACTGAGGAAGGGCATTACACTATATTACCGGGTATCTCTAAAGGATTTTGCACCAAGTGCTGAAAAGAATTACAAATTTGATCTTTTTTCTTAAGAATTTGCAGGCATCCATATTATAAAATAAAATGCGTATCTTTTGACAGTCGTTTGATGTCAAGAACAGATGGTGGACAATTCATTGATGTCCTACAGTGTACATGGAATTGCAATAGTTTGCCATGTATTTGAATAAATCGTCTAATCTACTCGATTGAAATGTGTTTTTCGATATGATTTTACGCCACCTTCTCCTTTTTCTTCTCTTACTTTTTCCTTCTATGTACTTGGAAATTTCATTTTTATTGTGTGCTTTTTATTATAGTGTATTGTCGAAGATATAAATAAGAATGTCATATTGGCAAGGAAGTCAAAGAAGCAGTGTGAATCCCATGAAAAGTAAAAATATGAAAACAAATGATGTAAAGCTCAGTTGGCAGGGATGCTCCTTCAACCCAACTAGCATAATAACACTTTAGCCCATCGCAGAACTTGGAAACACAACCTGACTTGCTTTTATTTTTGTTTACACAAAGCATCAACATCACTTAATTCCTACAAATAAATACACGATTACAGATTCTACATCTACAATATTATTACAACTTAACATATTTGGAGACCTGGAGCTGAACCCTTGATGTCTCCAGTGCTGTCTTTACTGCTTCCACCACTGTTTCCCTCTGCTGTTCCCAGTCCATGGCTTTCACCATTTCTTTATATGCAGCATCCATGCTTCTCTTTGACTCCAATGCATCTTCACAGCACTCTTCCACACAAGCCTGCAGTTTCAATGTCTCAGCCTCACAACAAATAACATGCTTCTCTAGCACAAGAAGCATCTCTTTTGTACGTGATACTTCTTCTTGTAATGACTTAAGGCGGTTCTCAGTAACCTCAAAAGTAGCTACTGCTTCTTTGTGTCGGCGAGAATCATTGTCAAATAGCACCTTCTTGCTGTCATAGATGTCAATGAGCTTTTCAGAACACAGGTCTTCGCCCATAGACCCCTCTATTTGGGCAAGTTTAGATGACAGGTGTATGAATTCCTTTACACCTTCAGCAAAACCCTCATAGTCTAGTGATAGACGTCTAAAGGTTTCAAAAGTCGCTTCTGCAATATTTTGCATCTTCTCATGATCAACCAGATTCATGGATTCAAGAATGCAAAGCAGCCCCTCACCATATATTTTCAGAATAGAATCTGATACATTATTTCCCTGTATGGAGCTTGAAGACCTGTTGACCGTGGAAGATTTCCAAAGAACTTCTCGTGAAACCTGATCAACCTTTGGAGGAGTCTCCGGTAGCTGTACATTGGATTCTGCCACTGAAGAGCTCTGTGTTGGGGAATCCAAGTACTCAGCATCAAATAAATCTACCTCTTCCATACCAGTAACTGGATCAAGAGGGGGAGCAACACCTAACAGCAGAATGAGCAAAATCAGAACTAAAGTTGAAGGAAGAAAATAACCAAAATTTTGCAGGACTAACTTACAGCAAAAGAAAGTTGCAACAGGAGGATCCTTAAGACAATGAGGAGAGAAAGCAAGCCTACCCAGCCAACCATGAACATAAACACCTAACATTTCATAAGAGCTTTATGTCACCAGGAAAAAGAAGGTACGAGATTCAAATGCAAGGCCACTATTGTCAAAATATAGATAAAACTGCCCGCAGAAAATTAAGTGTAGAAACGCTGCTCTCATTGTCAAAACGAGCTTTATAATGTCATATACCTTTATCTATGCTATCTCCAGCTGCAGAAATTAGCCTCCAGAACTCTGTCTGCCTGTGATGGACATTGCATTTCAGCTTTCTATCTGGAATCCGAGATGCTCCCCTAATCACAGGATCGAAGGACTCTATCTCCTGGATGTCTGGATTGCAATCAAATAACCGAGGGATTTCATCTGGCTTTGATTGTTCAATCATCAAAGAATTCGTAGAAGCTTCAAAATTCTCAGCCAAAGGGCACTCATAATCCACCTTGGCATTCAGATCTTTCAATGTCCCCAAGTCAATATCTGGTCTTTTATAGAGCTGATGGGACTGGCGAGAAGAGTAGCAAGCATTACCATATGACTTCTCATTCATCAGGGTGTTTAGTGGACCATCAGCCCACTGAAAAAAGGAACAAGCTCCATGACCCTGCATCAGAACTAGAAAACATTACTATATGAATTCTAATTCATCAGGGCGGTTAATAGACCATCAGCCCACTGAAAAAAGGAACAAGCTCCATGACCCTGCATCAGAACTAGAAAACATTGATGAGAAACAAGCAAAACATGTAAATTCATCTTCTGAAAACCCTAAGATCAGGACTTAGAATGCATTCTAATCTCGGTTGTATCATACTTCAACATGCTAAACTTCTGGGTTGGAAATGGATCGAGGTTCATAGTTTAAGAGGTACACGAACTCCTTAATTTCAGCCACTGTGAAGAAACACAGGATGGACAAATAATTGTTACAAACTAAACCCAGGAACACGAAGAAAGAGAAAAAAGGAGTGGCCAAATAGCGAGATTGCAGCTTTAACCTGGGATAGAGGCAGAAAAATTCGTGAAACAAGAAAATCTGGAGTAATCGGCTATCAAAATGCTGAATCCAAGTTACTCATCACAACTGATAATTGACAGCATATATCCACTATTCATGAAGTGTTTCTAGAGCAGTATTAACTATTAAGTTAAAGTAAAAGACATCCAACACAGAGTAGAGAAATGACACATGTACATCATAAGTGACATTAACACAAATGTAAAGGAAAAGATCTTAACTATCGCACCAATAACAAAACCCCAACTCAACACCGAAGAGGCAAAACAGGATAATCAAGGTAAAGAAGTGAAAAAAATGTTGTTTCTACCCTCACCTTCTTAATGCGGCATGAAAAGTACCAACGAGACTTATCAGAATCTCTGGAAAGACTACAGATACCAGCACCACAAGGACACTGTGGAGCCCTATATTCAGCAACTTCGTCACACCATTTAAAGAAGCTCTTACCACCTTTCTGCCCGAAACGAAAAAATGGAAACCCAACATGTCAAATCCATTAATTAACAACATGACAAAAAATCAAGCAAATAAAAGAAAGAAACTAACGGATCGTTGTTTGGACGGACAGCAAAAGAACTTCCTGTTTGGGTTCTTGTCGGTCATGGAGGTCCAAACGGAGCAGATACCACCACCGCATGGGCAGCGAATCACCGGCAACTCAGACTCCATTACATTCATCATTGTACTTACTGTTTTTTTTCCTTCTTTCTCAATTATCATCTTCTTTTTTTCATCTTCACGGGCTAAAAAAGATTCTCTGATGACTTTTCTCTGTGCGGTGAGACGCTGATTCCTTGACAGGATGGAAAAAGGCCGGACCCAAATCCGACGTGGCCAATCTTACCGTGTACGAGACTACGAGGAATAAAAATTGAGGGGCTCTAATTTTATTTTTATTTTTTATTTTTAAATGAGTAAAAATTGAGGGCTCTAATTTTATTTTTATTTTTTATTTTAAAATTATAGATAAATTACAAAATATTTATTTTAAATACAAAAATAAATTAGTTATATCATCATCATTATCATCACATCCAGTCTAAAATCTCGAGTGAAGCAGGGTCTGGGGAGGTCTGATAGTACGTAGTCTTACCCCTATATAGTAGAGAAGATGTTTCATGTAGACCCACATGCAGATGTGACATGTAAAAGAATGATGCAGAACATAGAAGCAATACGTGAATACGTAAAAACTAGCACACCGAAAATTTAAGTAAATAGTAATAATAATAATAATAATACCAATAATAAAAAATAGTAATGCAACAAAACAAAATACTAAAGAAATCAATAAATAATTAAAGTACATTAAAAGAAATAAAATATTTTTTAGGATAATAATTTTAATAATAGTAAATAGCCAACCAAAAATAAAAAGGAGCAAAATTCTTATAAAGAACACTAAGAAACTGCAATAGTGTTTGAAAAGGAAGGCAAAAGCGAAATTGCAAAGGAACTTAGGAGAACAAAAAGAAGATACAAGAACGTCCAAAAGGAAGCAGTAAAACCACGTTAATCTGTGAGGCTTGCCATAGAAAAGGAGTGATGCGCCGAGGAGAGAATTTAATGAACAAGGCTTAAAACAACAGGGTGAGGTATCAAGGAAGCGCCTTATCTCAGTTGAAGCGTCAGGTTTGCCAATGGGTCTCCTGTCAGGAGGCTCAAGGAAGCTAACGAGGGGACACGAGCCAGATACTCTACGAAAGTAAAAAAATAGTTTTTATCAAAAGGCGTGTATGACGCCGAGCCTCCCTATCAGGAACACTTGGTTAAGCTGACAAGTGCTACATGCAGAGCCTAGAAGAAGATCCCAAGCTAACATATTCATCGGTGAAGTCAAACGTTATGTATAATGATCCAGTGAGTGAAAAAAAAGGGAACTTGCTCGTGGCCTCAAATAACAACCCAAAAGTATAACCACGAGCGTACAAAACACTACTAAAAAAAAAAAGAAAGATCCCACTGGGAGGCCAGCAAACACAAGCAACTATATGTTTATAAACAGTAGACTAACGTGAAAAGACTATAGACACAGATAACAAACTCTAATAGAAATTTAAGGAAGCAAAAGGTAAAATTGTGAACTTGAATGCTGATCATTGTGAGCTGCCTCGTGCCATGGATACAGTACTAAGACAATAAAGGCCACAATATATATCTATGTATAGCTCTTACCTGATGGACTGGTAATGGAAAAACTATACCACAACTTTCACCGTTGGGCTGATACTGCGGCTGTGGAGATGTAGAAGGTGACTCAGAGCTATCGTACTCGGCGAAAGTTAGCATACTGCTGGCTGCATGGTTCCTGAGACATGCTCGCAAATACTACAAGCTCTGTAAATCTCTAATCTGTTTTTGGTGCTATTTTTGATGTTTTGTTAATTTTCGGAATCGATTGATCTTGATATGTAGATACGAGAAACTTTGATGAATCGAGGAAGCTTGAGATGTTCTTCAAGAATGTGAAGAGACATGAAGTTTAAACAATTATATTTTTAAACAATTTATAATTTAAAATAAATAATTATATAAAAATTTAAACAATTTATTTTTAAAATATTATTTAGTGATTAATACATATTTTAATTATTGAAACAAAATTTATCATTTTTAATTAAATATTTGATATGTTAAAATTTTATTTTATAAATTATTACTTAAAATTTTTTAATGTATTTATTATAATACATTTTAAATTTAAAATATAATTATTAAATAATTATCAAACTTAAAATAATTTTATTTTCAATTAATTAAAAAATAAATTAAGGTCCAAATTTATCAAACATTAAAATAATTATCAAACTTGCTTGGCCTATTGTTATTTTACGAGTAGCTTAAGGAGGTTATAAACTCTTTGTAAGAAAATTAGTCTTATAGAAACAAAAGTTAGAGTCAAAGGCTTATAAAAGTTACGAACGACAAAAAAAGACAAATAATCAACCTTGACTTTGGGGGAGCAATGAGTGACGTGAGAGCGATGAGTGATGAGAGCAAGCGTGAGTGAAACACAGTGAGCATGAGCGTCTGACGATATATCATGAGCGTGAGCATAAGTGAAACACCGTGAGTGAGCAAACATCGTGAAAGGGACAAGAGCAAGTGTAGCACTGTGTAATCCACAGTTCACTGTAGATTAATTCTAATTAATCTACAGTAACGTGAAATCTTTTGGTTCTACACTATTGCTTTTACTTCTTCTTCCTCAAGCTACTTCTTTCACACCTCTATTATATCTTCTTTGGACGTTTGGTTTGCTTCATTTTGTTTATCTTTCAGTTGTGGTTTCTTTTGTTTCCCTTTAACCTACTTGCCTACTCTTTATCCATTAGTCATTAACTTTCCTTCATGGCTGATCTTGACTTCCTACCCCTAATTTCAACCTCTTAACCTTTTAATTCCTTTTCTCCTGACACTATCCCAGCTCCTTTGAATGTTTCTACTAAACTTACCCTTTCAAAAAGACTTGGGTTTAGGTTGCTAAGGATTTTTGCCTCGAACTCAAACTCAATTTTTTTCCCTCCCAGTGTTTCCTCTAATACTAGAATTGTGTCCCTTCCTTTAGATGTACTGAAAGCTGGAGCTAGCAAATGGAATTCCACACTTCTTGGTTTTCTCCTTGACAAGAGGGTGGCTTTTTCGAAGATGCAATAGTGGGCAATGCATAGCTGGAAGGTTCATAGACTTCTAGATGTACACATTAACAGTAAAGATGTGTTTTTATTCAGATTCTCGAATGCTGATGATAATAAGAAAGTATTGCAAGCAGGTCCATGGAATGTCAACAATAAACCTCTTCTCTTACAGACTTGGAGGCTTGGAATGAAGATGGATAATATCAAGCAGGAACATATATCAATTTGGGTATGCATACATGGAGTTCCCTTGGAGTATTGGACCATAATTGGTTTAAGTCACATTGTAAGCTTTATGGGAAAATCTATATGCATGGATCAAGCAACTATTGGGGATTCAATTTGCTAGAATCTATGTACTTGTTACATCTATGTCTGATATGCCTGAAGCCATTCCTATAATTCGATTCTATGAGAACATGGATCCATTTGAGGATTAAATCAAGGTCTCTTATGCATGAAACCCTAACCTACTTCTACAAAAATATGGAAACCAACTGGAAAGATTTTGTAAACTGGTGAGTACTAAGAAGTAATAGGACTAATTAATACTAATGTAACGCAGGTTATAATTACCACACCTAAAAGTGAGGCTGGTAATTCAGGGACCATGGCAAGAGTTCCTGATGAGCCTATGCATAAAGATCCTATTTCTGCTACAGATGATATAACTAGAAAGGAGTGTGAAAATCTTAGAAAGCACATAGATCAGACAAAGTTACATTAGCAAGAGTTTCAACCTGTCACTAGAAAGAGATATAATAGAAAAGAACTCTGGGAATGGAGTTAAAATCATGACTATAATTGGGGAGGGGGGGGGGGGCATGTTCAATTAACCAACAAAAAGCTTTTGGTCAATAGTTTACTCACTTAGAATAAAGCACTGATTGCTGGTCTTTTGGAAACTTGTATGAAGGAGTTCAATTGTAACTTTCTTGATGTTTTCCCAAGGAATTGGAGCCAAAAATCTAGTCATGCTCATCACACTAATGACAGAATTATGGTGCTATATAATTCATCTACTGTTAATGTCTATTCTAAATTCTCAAATGATCAGTTAATGCATCTTGAAATGGAGTTCAAGGATTTAGGTAAATCAATTTTGGTTTCTTTTATTTATTCTCAAAACATTATATATTAAAGAACTTTTTTGTGGAATCAACTCAAAACAGTGGCTAACAATTCTTCCCTCCCCTAGATTGTCGCTGAGGATTTTAATGCTTTTCCGAGCATAAATGAAACAGATGGTATTAGATCAATTGGCAGGTTATACTTGGATATAAGAAAATGCCTTGCTGATATTTAGCTTACAGACATTCCATCTGGTGTATGCTTTTACACTTAGTGCAATAAGCAAAGTGGAGTTAATTTGATTAGGAAAAAAGCTTGATAGGAGTCTGAGGGATTATGCTTGGTTCTTTACCTTCCCAAACACCTTCTCCTACTTCACAAATTATACTCTTTTAGACCACTTTGCCATTGTGACTCATTTGTATGCTAGCAACTCTTTACACCTATTTAGATTTAATAACTTCCTCATTAATTTACCAGAATTTGATGGATGTATTTTGAATGCCTTGAACACTAATATCAAGGATTCTCATCAATATATATGTTGCAGGAAAATTGGGCTTTTAAAGAAGGAATTAAAGATCCTCTATCAGTCTAATGCAAGAAATACTCATCATCTTCTCAAGACTACCAGAGATGCTTTATAAAATATCCAGTTTGAGCTTCAGGTGAATCCTTCTTTTGAATCTCTTCTACTCAAAGAAAGGATAGCTATGCAACATTTTGATAAGGATCTCTTATTTGATCACTCACTTATGATACAAAGATCAAGATTGCAATGGATGAAATTTGGTAATAAAAACACTGCCTATTTTCATTAAGTTGTGGTTTCCAAAAGGAGTAACAACAAGATTTTCTTCTTGCAACTCAATAATTAGAATCTAGATACTCAATCCTCATTATTGCAAGATTCTTATGACTACTTATCTAATTTAATAAACACTCCTATAAATGTTAATTCCTCTTACGCACTATTGAAAGAAATTATGAGAGAGTGCAATACTCCACAAGAAGTTGACTCTCTTTGCAGGCCTATCAGCATATAAGACATTAAGATTTATTTAAGATCTCTCAATCCCCACAAAGCCCTTAGACCTAATGGCTTTAACCCCTACTTCTTCCACAAATCTTGGAATCTCCCTACGGATCTATTGTTCTTAAATTCGTTAACAAAGGGAGGTTTCTGTTAGAGATTAATAACACCTTCATAACTCTCATTCCTAAGATTGGTGAGTTGTCTTCTTTCTCTAATTATCAACCTATCTCTTGTTGCAACATTGTGTACAAGATTATTCCAAAGATATAGGTTCAAAGACTTAAATTGGTCTCCACAATTATATTGATGTGTTATAATGGGCTTACATTCCAAGTAGGATCACGGGGGATAACATATTGCTACTTCAAGAATTGGTTAAAACTTATGCCCAAAAGAGGAGTAGCAAGAATTGCTTGCCGCAAGTGGATTTGAAAAAAACCTATGGTAGTGTGGATTGGAATTTCATTTTAAACACATGCTTTGGAATTTCCTGATATATTTATAAAATGGATTTCACAATGCATTTTTACTTCTTCCTTTAAAGTCCTAGTGAATAGATAACCTTGCAAATCATTTAAGAGCTGTAAAGGAATTCGCCAAAGTGATCCAATCTCACCTTATTTCTTGCTCTAATAATAGAGGTGTTTAACAAGACTCTTAGTATATTTGTGGGGGGAATCAAACATTTCAAATTTCATTCTAGATGTAAGAAGTTGAGGATCACTAATTTTTACTTTTCAGATGATCTAATTCTTTTATCCAAAGCTAATCAGGTTTATGTTTTTTTAATTTTAATCGTGGCAATTTCCATATCATTATGGTATTCCTTAATATTATTTGATCCTTGAGTGAAACCTTATAATTTCTAAAACAATTTCTTAACTATTAATGAGGGATAAATTGACTCCTCATAATTGCTTTCATATCCTCCTAGTTGTTAATAGGCTCCTCATAATTCTTTTGCTTATTTACTACATGACAATCCCACTAAATAATGATATAGGTAATGAAATTAATTATAGTGAGTTTTACCTTTCCTCTTCAATATAATGCTATCTTTTTCCCACTCTAAGTAGGTCTCAATGTCATTTCTAATTTACAGTGAAGGGATTTTCATTTTAACGTTATGAAGTTTACCATGTTGCCAAGATCCCTTCCATGGTCTCTATCTTACCATTCAACTTGATGTGCATTCTGCACATATCGTTTGATAATAGTTGGAATGCATTATGTAAGACATCTCCATATTCATCATCATTGAAATAATCTTGGAGAACTCACTTTTATTACTAACATACATTTGGAACTTATGGAGATTGTCCTTTTTGCAAATTGTCTATAATAGTATCTAATAACTCTAATTAATTTTTGATCTCACCAAATATCATATTCATGAATTCAAACTATTGTTACAAAGCTTAAAGCATAAACTTGTCATCCTTCCCTTCCTCTTCACCTTTATCTTGATAAAAATCCCTCACATGATTCTAGCGATTAATGCCATTCAATCCACTCCTATTTCACCTAAATTTTATCTTTTCTCTACTAATGTTGCTTACACACTCTTTCCTTTTACCATTTATTTTCTTCCTTCGTAAGTTCTTTAAATTACTAAATAAACTCAAACAAAGACTTCATCCTAGTAAAGTTTAAGAAACACAATATATATATAGTCAAGGAAAGAGAATACATTCAGGTTGAGTAAGAAGTATAGGGAAAAAAAAGTAAAAGTAGGAAAGATCAAAAAGAATTTCAACCACATTTAGGGAATATTTTCTTGAGGTAACTGTTGATGCATCACTTTTTTTCTTTTTATTTACTTTTCTTTTATTTCTTTTCCCTTTTTTTTATACCCACACAAACAATCTAGTATAAATGGCATGAAATGAAGGAATTTAATGAAGAAGAAACTTTAGTATAAAAGAATAAATAGAAAGGATCCTACATAAGAAGATTATTAAAAAATTGAATTTTTTGACACTTTATAAATAAGAAACAAACTCAATAAAAGGAATTATAAGATGAAAAGGAAAGTGAACTATAAGACAAGAAATATAATATATTTAAAAGATGACTAAACTTGACATAGAGTCAAATTCTAATACCAACTGATATGAACTCACCTAGGAATATGCCCTAGAGAACCTAAGAACAAGTTTGAATCAACCCTAAGAAAGTTAAAATAAATGTATAAAGAGATTGATCTATTGATTATAAGGAATCAAGAATCAAATTTAATAAGTATTAGAATGGCACAAAGAAGAATTATTTGATAAATTTGAATTTTACTAAAGAATAAGGAAAAGAAGCATGCATAACTCCAAATCAAAAAATAATTCAAAAACTAACTAAAATTGAAAAGAAACATCATTTAATTAATATTTTAAAGTTAGGCCATGCTTGAATTTTGATACTGTAATTTTAGCACCAATAGACACATCTTATAACATGCCCGTGTTTGAGATTATAGGATCATCTTATAACTTCTCAAAGTTTGGCACAATTTGTGATACGCCCGTGTTTGAGGTCATAGATCCTTTTGTAACTTTACAAAGTTAGACAAGTTTAGACATGCTTACGACTAAGATTGTGTTTTACAACTGACTTTTTTTACAAAGTTATACAGGTTATTACATAGTCATGTTCAAATCTAGGTCTTCGACCTTAGCTTGAAGTAAACTAACCAATGCTTATCCATTAATTTAACTTGATTCTACATGTTTGGCCACTTCTATAACATCATTAAGTTAATCTTGAAGCATTTTCTTCCTTGTTTGTGTAATTTTTCTACTTGAAAAACTCAAAGGATCAAAGGTAACTTGATTCCTATAAAAGAATAAGAAACTGGGGTTCTCATTGAGCAAGGTTATAACTACAAACATTGGAAGACAATGGGCGCGACTTGACGAAAAAAAGATCATTGTTTCTTCCTTATAAGTGTGGCAACTCAGATAAAATCAAGATGCATCATTTTTTAGCTAATTATGAACTCTAAAAATGTTGACTTTTAGTTCTATTCCTAATTTTTATTCAATTTCCACCTATATTCTAGCATTTATTTATTTCTTTTCAAAAGTTAATTAAGAAATTCTCCTAAAACTTCCTTCTAGCTTCTTTCCCTCCAACCGAAAATCATATAAGAAATATCCCAAATGTTGAAATTACTTAACAACTGTCGTTGTTCCTTTTTTTATATTATTTAACCAAATTTCTCCAAAATAAAAAGAAAATGCCATACTCAACCCAGATTTAAAATAAAGTATGCAAAAACTATAATTAAATGAAATTGTTAACTAATTAAATTTTATTATGGATAAATATGTAAATTTAGAATTTAATCAAAACTAGTTAAGATTTAATATGAATAAAATCAAAATTGAAAAAATAAAAATAAAAGATGCAAATTAAACATGATAAACAACAATAAAAATTGAATATGATAAAATGAAAATAGATACAAATAAATTGCATGCAACTAAAATGGGAGGAAAGAGGGGGGTGGGGGGAGAAAATTAAATATTGATACTTATAATAAAATGACTTAAGAAAATAACTTAGTAAATTAATAAGGCCTAATTGGAATTTCAAATAAAAGGATTAATTCACTTGATCCCATAAAATGCCTAAGAAACCAATCAAACCCAAATTGCAATTTACCTAGTTCATATTTCCTTTTAAGATAGAACATATTAAGCCTAAATGCCTAAATTTAGGCTCTAAATTCACTTCTTCTTTAAATAGTTAGGCCTATTTAATTTAGGTCTCGTTCGTTTCTTTTTTCTTAACTTACTTAGTTTAAGCATATTTTTTATAAAATCAATATGTTTTCCAATTATATTCATAGTTTAAAGGTTAATTTTATTTTAAAATCAATTTCACTTTATAAATAAAGAGTCTCACTTTTTTTTATATAAATATCATCCTTTCTTTTAATCAATATAATTTCCTTTTTAGTGTTAAACAAAATTTAATTCTTTTTTTTACCCTAAATTCAAGTCATGTATAATCTTTTAAAATTTTATTTTAAAATTAATTAAAAATATAATATCCTTTTAAGCCTAATGACATAGCTCTAGCCATCTCCATTTAATTTTAATACATAGGCAAAGCCACAAAGTTCTAGACATTTAAACATATATGTTGATTAAAAAGTTTTAATCTTTTATTATTATTCAGACCTACATTTATTTTTTAATTCTTTAAATTTGTAAAACTCTTTTTAAGACTTAAGTAATCATTTATGTGGTGAAATGGTGAGCCTAATGCCTTTTCTGTTTTACAACTAACTCAATTTTTTTAGTTTATGATCTTTTAGTTCTTTTTTTTCAAATTTAAGTTAAAAAAACCAATTGGAACAACATATGTTTGGCTGTATGAGAACCTTTTGAATCACGATATTATGTACATATATATGTATATATATATGATTATTTATTAGATTGAACCATAGAAGGAATTTTGAAAAAGGCATCAAAGGTTGTGTTTAAAAGGATTAAGAGTTGTTGGAATGTTATAAAAATATCAAGGTATAATGCAATAATCCTAATATGAATAAATATTAGAGGAAATATAATGTTATTTTTGCAAAGTTGTTGGGATTAAGAATGCTGAAAAAGATAAGAAAAAGTTAAGAGAATGAATACTTATTGATGGGATAGGTTCAGTGGGACCAACTTTTTTAGATGATTAAGATTTGGTAATGGAAATTTTGTAATTAAGTTTATAAGGAAAGAGAGTTGATTTGTACCATAGTTGGAGTGCTTAAAAGTAAGTGTTTTTAAATGTTGTATATAAGAGTAGTCATATTATTTGATAACTAGGATGATTTGGGAGGAGGTAAGATGTTTGAAGGCTTGGAAAGCATATACAAAAGGATGTTATTATGCCCCTTTATATACTTAAAATAAAAGATAAATTTAGTGAATCATTTAGCCCATACCAATAATTAAATAGAATGGTCTTTCTTTGATTGAACAATAGTATATTTAGAGAAGATGATATGTTCATTTCAATCTAAAGGTTCTGTGTTGGCCCCTGAATTTTTTTTATATAATAAGCATGATTTGATTTATTTTAAAGGTCTAACATGATTTAAGTATGTTGACATTAAATTGTACGGTAGCATTAATTAGGTTTGGTGGCCTAAGATGATGAAATTAATGTGTAAGAATTTGGTTGTGATATGGGCTTGATGTTTAAAACCCAAGAGAGTTAGGGCTTTTCATTTAAAAGACAAATGGACTTTGGGCTTAAGTTCAAGGTCAAATGGGCTTTTGGTTTAAAAGGGAAGTATATAAGGAGAATTAAAAAGAGAGAAAGAAGGTGGTGTCTTGCATTTGAGAGGGTGAGAATCGAAA
>JAOQMQ010000006.1:17043607-17068600 GCA_027563845.1 Erythroxylum subrotundum
GCACAAATAATCAATTAAGCAATTAAAACATACATAATTAATTTAAGAAATTTAAGCACATAAGACAAGGTCTAACACTAATGGCACCTAAGAGTGGGGTTAATTGGGTGTTTATAAAATTTCTAACCAATGTGATCAGTTAATAATAACCAAAGTATGTAGGGATGAGGGATGAGGTTATTGCTTAATATAACTTAATCAAATAAATGATAAATAATTTAAAGAGAATAGGGAAAAGAGAATGCAAATTGATTTATAGTGGTTTGGTAAATAACTCTTGCCTACGTACACTCCCAAGACATTTCTTAGAATTTCACTATAATTCTTCCTTTAAGTTCAAAAATAACCTTTGTACAATCTTTCATGGTAAAGAGGAACCTTTCTTATAATCTTCTTCTAAAGTGAAGAAGACCTCAATCTCACTTGTATCACTCCCAAATATAATAAACTATAGCCTCAATCAATTATTACAACTCAAAATACCACACTTTATCACTTGATAACACTAAAGTGGCTAACTCACACAAATGCGACTCAACGAAACTCAAATAATTAAAAAAACTCTTTAAAATGTGTGTACATAATACCCAAACCTTCTTTATGATAAAATAATGATAAAACACCTATTTATAGTGTTTTAGGACTCAAAATAGCCACTGGAACCAAGAACTAGCTATTACAATAACTATATATATTGCACTACTCACCTAGTATAACATATTGGTCTACCAGTATATATTTACAACATTAGATTTAGTAGTCGTTAGAAAACTGGTCAACTAACACATATATTGATTGACCAATACGTTAACCAAAGTTGCTAAAACTCTCAGTACATTCAATTTAACAACTTTAGCCTATATTAGTTAACCAGTAACTTATATAGATAGACAAATCACCCCAAAAACATGACTTTAACAACTTTAAAGGCTTAATACCAATTTTTATAATCCAAATATGATTAAAACACTTCCCAAAATGTTCCCTAAGCATTATTTGAAAGATCAATAGGCTAAATAAAAAGTTTCAATGCATCTTAATGAATGTAAAGAGTCATGCAACGAAGTAAGATGAAATTATTATACGTGGTGAACCTTTCATATCATCAAATTAATAAAATGAGCTTACAAATAATAATACAATATGTGAAATGACGTTGATGAACCTTAATCTCCTTTTGTTCTTATTTTGATCTTCATTTCATCAATTACAAACTTCAACTCTTCTTTATTAATTTCACACACTATCTTCTTAAGTTTATGACTTTATTTTGTTCTAAAATTGCTTTTCATCAAAATAATAAACACATTAATAGTAATTATATTTTGTTATTATCAAAACATCAATTGGAACCTCCCTTGGTTTAACATGTGTAATAGAGGAAGAGGGGGCTTGGGAATCAACTCTAACAATATCACTAATCAAATTCTAATGTTGAAGAGTTTATAAAGGATATTGGATGATAATAACTCTTTATAGTTAAGGTGTTTACATAGCTACTTTTTAAAAGGAAGAAATATATGGGATATAAATATGAAAAATTCTTATTCCTGGTTCCTCTCCCATCTTCTATAACTGAGGGATATAATATTATAGTCAATTCTTGGAGGATCTAAACTATATGTAATATAGTTTGAAGTGTGCCAATTTGATTGAGGTTCTTTCAGTGTATGTTTAAGTGATGTAAGAGAATTTTCTTTAAGGCCCCTTTTGTACTCTTAAATCTTATTTATTAATTCAATATTTACTTTTTCAATAAAAAAGTTGATCTTTTAGGCATTATTATTTAGTCTTTCTATAACTTGAAATGATCGATCTCCTCTTGGTTGATGCTTAGACTTATGAATGTTCAAAAATCTCTCTTTTCTCAATTGTACCCACACCTAAATAAGTTTAAATATCACTTCTTTTCTCCCCTTATTAGATTGCTTTATATATTATTTCCTATCTATGATCTTACTATAGACAACTATATCATAAAAATATACAATCACAAAATTGCCAGAAAAACTATGCTAAACATGGTTCATTAGTTTTATGAAAGTGTTAGGTGCATTAGTTAATCCAAAAGGCATTACTAACCACTATAACAAACTATATTTAGTTTTAAAGGCAAATTTTCATTCATTATCTTCTTTAATCATAATTGATTGGTAATCAAATTTTAGGCCAATTTAGAGAAGAAACATGCACTATATAACTCATTAAGCATATCATCTAACCTAGAGATATGTCGTTTACACTTTACAATGACTCTGTTGACAGTACGACAATTTACATGCATTCTTTAAGATCTATCCTTCTTTGGAACTAACAAAATAAGAATAACACAAGGACTCAAACTCACTCTCTAATATAACCTTTCTTTAATAATTCTTCCATTTAATTTTGTATCTTTTTTTCTTTTAGATTTATTCTATATACTAAATAGTTTAGAATTTAAGCACTAAGAATGATATTGATTTGGGGTTCTATCCCTCTTTTAGGTGGTAATCCATTTGGAGTATCTTCTTGAAAGAGATTATCAATTCTTGAAAAAGGAAACAATAACATTAGGCAAATAATCATTAGTTTCAATATCAAGATAAAGAAAAGATCCTTTACAAATAAGAAAAAGCATTTGACGCTTTGCTAATAATGTATCTCTCACATCCCTCACTCTTGTTATTAAAATCACTATTTTTCCTTCATATTTATGTTTTATTTTTCTTTACTCAAAGTGTTTAAATTTTACCAGGATCTCGTTTCTTTCCCCTCAATATCTCTTGCTCACTCTCATAAATCTTGCATTGAACTTCATAGACTTACTTTGGTGACAATGGAGCAAGGGTAATTGATTATTTTTCATAGTAAAGGAACAACATGTATAGCTCTCCTATCAAATTATTAAGGATGTACTAAATGAATGTAACCCACTTGTATAAGAATAATATCACATTACACCTCATCTTTGTATATCCTAATTGAGAAAGAAACTATAACTTGCTCTCTTACCAAAACCTTCTCACTATCATTTAACCATTATAATTGTATAGTTGTTGATTGTAAAACCAATTGACTAGTTTTACGCTCAAAACTGCAAGTATATAGGGTGTAACTTGTAGTAAGGAATAGATATCGATCCCTTAGAGATTGTGTTTAGACGCTGCTTAATTTAGGTTGGTTTGTTTGAGAACCAATTTTAATAAATATAAACTGAAAAATTAAACTAAATCAAACAACTAACAATGAACAAATGATAAAGCAAATTTACAGAAACTTGGAATTCAAGATTTAACAATTAAAGATCATTTTTTCCTTATCTTATCTCCTTCCTACCTTGTTAATTGAATTATGCCTCACCTAAGATGTCCTAATGTATTAACTACCCTCTCTCAAGGTGTTATTAATTGTCCCTGGCTAAATTAAATGAACATGATTAAGCAATCTCTCGATCTATAGAATCAGTCCACCAATTCAACTAGTTATGAAGTTATCCTATAAGAAATCAACTAATTAGCCAAGATCTCTCTCTAACTAATCAATTAACTTAATGAATGTAGGTTTGTAGAGTGCCAATTCTCATTGTACAGCCCTACACAATTTACCCAACTCAATTTCTCAATATATTGCAGGCTATAAGTTCAACATTCATCAAAAGCATCATTCATTCAAATCAACAAAGTAGGAGTTCAATAAGTAGTTCAAAAGTAATATCTACAAATAAATCAGCCACTCATAATGTCATTAACATCCTCAACAACCAGAAAATCCATAATAAAGATGTTAGAAGAGAAAAATTAAATAAGAACTAAATGAAGCAAGCTCCTCCTCTTCTTTGCCCAAATCTAGAAAATCTGGAGTTAGTGTGCTCTTTGCCCAATTTGGAATGGAAATCTTGATTCTTTACCTCTCTCTAGACTCTAAATATGTTTTTTAGCTCCAGAAGGCAAGTTCTCGTGACACTCCCTTCGACACTAGTAATTTGTGCCCTTATATAGTCACAAGAACCTAAAAATAAGTGAAACTTGCATGTCTCTTCGGGTTAGGGATCCCACGATCGTAGGAATTAGCATGAATACCATGATCGTGGGTTCTTATCTTATAACTCCTCCACTTCTCTTCTCCTCTCTTGGTCCCTAGCTCAATCACAAAGGTGGCCACCCTCTATTCCTACATCAAAATGATCAATTCTTACCCTAAATCAACATCAAAATTAAAAAAACAACTATAAAGATCAAACTAAATAAAAACATACAAAATAAGTCCCAAAACATAACAATAATAACCTATTATGCAAGAAACACATGCAAAATACTTAGAAAAACACACACTAATGCACAACTATCAACTTCCCCACACTTAAATCTTTTCTTGTCCTCAAACAAAATGAAACACAAATAATCAATTCCATCACTTCATTTTCACAAAGATCAAAACATGCAATCCCTCAAAATTTGGCCAACTCAAATGTGTTAAAGTGTCCATGTTTATTGCACTCGTAGAAAATGACAGATGTCTTCTCATTCTTGACTTCATCTTTGCTATTTTATTAAAAGAAAATTCTTTATTTCCGTTTGCTTTCTTCTTCCACATCCATCTGATCTTTCTTGAAATAAAAGATAATTCATCATCGTCTTCGCTTGAATCTTGTTCAGATTCACTAGTATCGTCATTCTTGATTTCTTCAATCTTTAACGCTTTTGATGATGAACTTCTCTTATTTTGAGTCTTATGATTCTTTTGTCTAGCCTTTAATGCTATAGATTTGTCCCGTCTGGGTTTATCTTCTGCATCAAGCTCCACTTCGTGTATCTTTAAAGAACTAAGCAATTCATCAAGCTTTAATATACTCAAGTCCTTGGCTTCTTGTATTGCAGTGACTTTAGGTCTCCATCTTTTTGGCAGACTTCTGAGAATCATCCTGACATGGTCTTGATTATCATAGATTCTACCAAAAGCTTTGAGTCCATTAACGGTAGTTTGAAATCGTCCAAACATCTGATCAATTGACTCATCTTCCTTCATTTTAAACAGCTCATACTGGTATACAAGAATGCTTATCTTAGACTCTTTCACCTGGTTGGTGCCTTCATGTGAAATGGATAAAGTGTCCCACATCTCCTTTGCAGTGTCACATCCATGAACTTTATCGTATTCACTTCTATTTAAGGCACAACTCAAAAAGAACTTGGCCTTTGAGTTAAGTTGGAATCTAGCTTTTTGATCAGCTGACCATTTGGTACGTAGAATGGCTTTCCCTTCATCATCCATCGGTATGTACGATCCATTCTTGATAATCTCCCAAAGATCAATGTGTGTAGATTCAATGAAGAGCCGTATCCTGTCCTTCTAATAATGATAATCTTCACCATTGAATGGAGGAGGTCTTGTGACGGAGGCGCCTTCAACTATAAAAACATTTGATTCAGCCATGGATCTTTGTCCTCACTTTGTAACGGTGGTTCTTAGAAACCGAGCTTTGATACCAACTGAAGTAAATCACTTGTTAGTATAGTCTTTACGTACAATATACAAAATGCACAAGAAGGGGGGTTGAATTGTGTATCCTTTTCGTGAATACAAGCCCCTTTGATATTTCTTTGAAAACTAACTTTTCAAAGCTATTAAGTGAATATCACAATATTTATACGAAAATATCTTCAAGATTAAATTGCAAATAACTTCTATATACTTGTATAAAAACAATAGAAATTAGAGTAGAGAGTTAGAAGATGGACAAAGTGATTTTATCCTGGTTCACCCCAAACCTTGGGCTACGTCCAGTCCTTAGAATTCTTTATGAGATTTCACTATTCTTCTCGAAATGTACAAGTATTCTTTCTCTACAAAGCCTCTTCAGGTCTCTTATACCAAGTATTGTTTTCGCTTTCTTAGCCTCTCCAGGCTTTCAACTCTTTCTTTCACTAGAAAAATGTTTGCGAGCTCTCGTGTTTCGCACAACGAATACAAAATTTTTTCTATGTAAGCAATAGCTTGAAAGCTTAAAGATCAAAAACTAGATCAGTCTTCGACTATGACTTGTATTTATAGCCTTCGTCTCCAACTGCTTCTTGATAACTGCTTCTTGTTTCTTGTAGAAACCGTTATTCAGTTGAGTTCTGTAACTAACTCTAACTGAGTAATCGTCCGACGTACTATCGTGTCTTCATCTTTGTATTGTCTATGTTTTCTTCCTTCTATGTTTTCTTCCTTCTGTGTTTTGTTTCCTTCTGTGTTTTCTTCCTTCTGTGTTTTGCTTCCTTCTGTGTTTTCTTCCTTCTGTGTTTTGCTTCCTTCTATGTTTTGCTTCACGCTTAACACACTTATCAAAACATTTCATTTATTTCTAATATTATTATTATTTGATTGTCACCAAAATTATTAGACGTGAAGTGATTTTGACTTAACAATTATCGCTTTAGGCACTCCAAATCTAGTGAAAATCTTCTTGATAAATCTTTACACTACCTTGCCATCATTGGTTGGAGTAGTTACAGCTTCAACCCACTTCGAAACATAGTCAACTCCAACCATTGTGTATGTGTTACCTAAGGAGGATGGGAATGGTCCCATAAAATCTAAGCCCCATACATCGAATATTTCCACTTCCATGATGTTCGAAAGTGGCATCTCATCCTGCTTTGATATATTGCCCACTCTCTAACATCTATCACATTGTAGCACAAATTTTCGGGCATCCTTGAACAAACTTGTCCAATAGAACCCACATCCCAAGATATAAGCCGCTATCTTGTTTGCTCCATAGTGTCTTGTATACACTGAACTATAACATTGAGTCAAAACGTCAGGCTTTTCATCTTCAGGGACACACCTGCGAATGACATTGTCAGCACAAATTTTATATAACACAGGTTCATCCCAAATATAGCAAGAACCTTGGAATAAGAAACACTTTCTTTGTTGATATAATAGATCAGAAGGAAGAATACCACCTGAGAGGTAGTTTCCAATATTTACAAACTAAGGAAGAAAAGGATTTTCTACCATCATTAAAGTCTCATCAGGAAAGCTCTCCTCTATTTCCTCTCATTCTTCATGGTGCCTCCTTCAAGTTGTGATAAATGGTCCGCTACAGCATTTTCTGCTTCCTTCTTGTCTTTAATCTTAATGTTAAATTCTTGGAGCAGAAGCACCCATTGGATGAGCCTAGCTTTAGCGTCCTCTTGGAAAAGAGATAACTTAACGCCGCATAGTTTGTAAAACTGTAAGCCCAAAAGATAAGAACGAGATTTTTCATATGCAAATACCACTGCAAGCAATTCCTTCTCAACAGTGGTGTAGTTTAGTTGTGCTCCCGTTAAGGTCTTACTTACATAGTAGATGGCATGCAACCTCTTCTCCTTTCGCTGGCCAAGTACACAACCAATAGCATGATCACTTGCATCACACATAATGTCGAAGGGAAGAGACTAATCTGGCGACGTCAAAATGGGTGTCGTTGTAAGTTCCTTCTTCAACCTATTAAAAGAATTCAAAAAATCATCATCAAACACAAAAGAAATAAGAGAAAAATCCTTAATGAATCGTCTGTGAAACCCTGCATGACCCAAAAAAGCTCAGATGCCCTTGATGTTGATAAGAGGTGGTAGCTTTTCAATCACTTCAGTCTTAGCTCAATCTACCTCAATCCTCCTGTGTGAGATCTTATGACCTAATACAATTCCCTCTTAGACCATGAAATGCACTTCTCCCAGTTCAAGACTAGACGAGACTCCTCGGATCTTTGAAGCACTCTGTCTAAATTAAATAAGCAATGATCAAAAGAATCTCGAAAGACAGAGAAGTCATCCATAATTACCTCCATGAGGTTCTCATTCATATCCAAAAAAATGGCTATCATGCACCTTTGGAATGTGGAAAAAACATTGCATAAACCAAAAGGCATCACCCTATAAGCGAAAGTCCCATAAGGACAAGTGAAAGTGGTCTGCTCCTGATCCTGTGGGTATATAAACACCTTATTGTACCCTGAGTATCCATCAAGAAAATAGTAAATGCATGGCCAGCCACCCTCTCAATCATTTGGTCCACAAAAATTAAAGGGAAATGATCTTTCTTGGTGCCCAAAATGAGCTTCCGGTAATCAATACACACTCTCCAACCTGTGATGGTCATAGTAGAAATCTTTTTACCTTTTTTATTCTCCATCACTGTCATGCCTACCTTCTTAGGGGCACACTATACTGGACTCACCCACTCACTATCTAAAATGAGATAAATGATCATCGCATCCAAAAGCTTCACTACCTCATTCTTCACAATCTCTTGCACGTTTGGATTTAACCTTCTCTGTCTTTCCCTCACTGTTTTACATCCTTCTTCTAGGTTAATCCGATGCATCACCACATTAGGGCTAATCCCCCTAATATTAGAAATTTGCTAACCCATGGCTTTCATCCTCTTCTTAATGGTCTCCACCACTTTCTCTTCATGCTCACAATCCAGTTGGTTGGAGATAATGATGGGTAGGGTATGGTTCTTACCTAAAAAGGTGCATCTTAAGTGGGAAGGTAAGGGTTTAAGCTTTAAAGTGGGTGTAGTTGTTCTCTCCAACTTCTCCTTCTTAACTCCCTCACATAATTCCTCTTTCCTCACACTCTCATCCCTGTATACTTCAATAACTTCATCAACTTCCTTCACACACTCATCCACACCATCAATCTTCATATATGCAGTAACATCCATTGAATTTAGACATGTTAAATTCAACCTGCTCGTCACCAATTCTCAAAACAAGTTTTCCTTCATGCATTTCAACTAATGCCCTACCAATATTCATAAAGGGCCTACACAAAATCAATGGACAATTTCTATTGGCTTCAAAATCCAACACAACAAAATCAACAAGAATGATAAATTTATCCTCTTTTATCAACACATCTTCTACAACTCCAAATGGCCTTTTGATGGATTGATCCGTAAGCTGAATGAGCATGAATGTTGGCTTGACCCCTCCTAATTCTAATTTCCTGAAAATAGACTAAGGCATCAAGTTAATACTTGCACCTAAATCACATAAGCATTTAGAAAATTCAAATTCACAAACAATACATGGAATAGTAAAACTCCCTGGATCTTGTAGTTTTGAAGGCATTGTGCTTGAGATGATCGAACTACAATTCTCTGTCAAGGTTGCTGTTTGATTGTCCTCCCAAGAGCATTTATGTGTGAGTATGTCTTTAAGAAACTTCGCATACTTGGGCATGCACTCCAAGGGTTCCACCAATGATAAGTTAATCTAAAGCTTCTTTAGTTTCTCCAGAAAATTGGAAAATTGAGTGTCTACTTGATGTTGTCTCACCCTTTGTGGACACGGAATTTTAGGCTTGTAGTGTGGTGGGGGTACATATGGCCACTCTTCTACTTTCTCTTCTTCTATCTTCTTGCCTTTCTCCTTTGTTTGACTCTCCTTTTACATACTTGGCTCCTCCAGTTACTTGCCACTCCAAAATGTGACGACCTTGAGTTGTTCCTTTGGGTTGGCTTTAGTGTTGATTGGTAGGCTACCTGCATTTCTAAAATAAAAAGTAGTAGCAATTTGACCTACTTGAACCTCCAAGTTGTGGATGGAGGAAGCATGATTCTTTAAGATTTGGTCAAATTTGGCGTCCTAGCTCGTAAACATTCGTTTCTAATTCTCTTCCTGCCTTCTTTGACTTTTCTCTTGGCTTGAGAATTTAGACCCCAATACGTCCATTAACTTGTCCATTTTGCTCTCCAAAGACCCAAGACGGTCTTGCTGAAATCTGGTTGGTCCTTGTGGTTTTGCTTGGCCACCTACATTGTTAGTACTCCAAGAAAAATTTGGGTGGTTTTTCCATTCCAGATTATAAGTGTTAGAGTATGGATTATTACCTCGATGTGGTTGACCTAAGAAATTTACCTATTCTGTGCTGCTAGCTCCCAACAAGAAGCATTATGATGTGCAATGGTTGTCCTGCCCACATAACTCACAGTGGACCTGCATGGCTTTGGCTGTGGATGAAGAAGCTCCTTGGATATTGTTCAACTGCTTGGTGAGGGCGGTAAGATGAGCTTGCAAGGCTGTGACAAACTCAATTAGAATCGTGCCTTTTTGTTCCTTTGTGCCTTGCCTACTCCTTTCATTTGACCATATGCAACTATTACTTGCCAACTCCTCCAAAAGATCATGAGCCGCCTCAATGGTTTTCCTCATCAATGACCCTCCATCAGTTGTATCTATTGTCCCTCTTGTAATCTAATTCACACCATTATAGAATGTCTACAGTAAGAACTCCCTTGGAAGGTTGTGGTGTCGGCAACTTCTTTGCAACTCTTTGAACCTCTCCCAAGCATCATATAATGACTCCCCATCATGTTGCTGAAAGTTTGTAATTTTCTTAAAGATTCGAGTAGTCTTTTTCAATGGGAAGTACTTGGTAAGGAAGACTTGGGCTACTTACTTCCATATAGTAATCTGAGATGCACTAAGTGAGTTATACCATGCCTTGGCTCGATCTCTCAAAGTGAATGGAAATAATCTGAGCCTCACATCATCATCAAACATCCATTGGGATCTTTAGTTGATAACCCATAGAATTGAACACTGTTCTGGAGTATGTTCAGGAGTGCCAGCTTGATTTCAAAATTTTTTACTGTGACTGCAGGCCTTGCAACTCCTTTTGGATTAAATCCAGGCCTCATAAAATCCATTAATGTTCTCTCGACCCCTCCTTGTTCTCCTTCTTCTGCCATATTTGTTTGAAGATTTTCTTGGCGCTTTGCTCTCTTTAACCTCCTCTCTTGTCTTGTAATATCAGAAAATTCTTCTTCAAAAGCTTTGTCGGACCTTCTTGTGCTCCTTGTGTTTATGCAACTGTAAATAAACAAGGAAAAGTATCAAACACTCTCAAATCAAAGTTACCCAAATTAAACAATATACTAAACAAACAATCCCTGACAACGATACGAAAAACTTGTTGATTGCAAAACCAATTCACTAGTTTATGCTCAAAACCGCAAGTATACGAGGTGTAACTTGTAATAAAGAACAGATATCAATCCTTCAGAGATTGTGTTTAGACTCTACTTAATTCAGGCTGCTTTGTTTGAGAACCAATTTTAATAAATATAAACTGGAAATTTAAACTAAATCAAACAACTAACAATGAACAAATGGTAAAACAAAAGTGCAGAAACTTAGAATTCAAGATTTAACAATTAGAGATCATTTTTTCCCTATCTTATCTCCCTCCTACCTTGTTAATTGAATTGTGCCTCACCTAAGACGTCCTAATGTATTAACTACCCTATCTCAAGGTGTAATTAATTGTCCCTAGCCAAATTAAATGGAAATGATTAAGCAATGTCTCAATCTACAGAATCAGTCTATTAATTCAACTAGTCGTGAAGTTATCCTATGGGTAATCAACTAATTACCAAGATCTCTCTCTAGCTAATCAATTAACTTGATGAATGTATGTCTATAGAGTGCCAATTCTCATTGTACAACCCTACACAATTTGTCCAACTCAATTTCTCAATATATTGCAAGGTATAAGCTCAACATTCATCAAAAACATCATTCATTCAAATCAACAAAGTAGGAGTTCAATAAGTTGTTCAAAAGTAATCTCTACAAATAACTCAGCCACTCATACTGTCATTAACATTCCCAACAACCAAAAAATCCATAATAAAGATGCTAGAAGAGAAAAACAAAATAAGAATTAGATGAAGCAAGCTCCTCCTCTTCTTTGCTCAAATTTAGAAAATCTGGAGTTTGTATGCTCTTTGCCCAATTTGGAATGGAAATCTTGATTCTCTACCTCTCTCTAGGCTCTAAATCTATTTTTTTTGCTCTAGGAGGCAAGTTCTCATGACACCCCCATCGGCCTTAGGGATTTGTGCGCTTATATAATCACAAGAACCTAAAAAATAAGTGAAACTCGTGTGTCTCTTCGGGTTAGGGATTCCACGATCATGGGAATTAGCATGATTCCCACGATCGTGAGTTCTTATCTTACAACCCCTCTACTTCTCTTCTTCTCTCTTGGTCCATAACTCAATCACAAAGTTGGCCACCCTCCATTCCTACTTCAAAATGATCAATTCTTATCCTAAATCAACATCAATTATAAAAAAAACAACCATGAAGATCAAACTAAAATAAAACATACAAAATAAGTCCTAAAACACAACAATAATAACCTATTATGCAAGAAACACATGCCAAATACTTAGAAAAACACACACTAATGCACAACTATCAATAGTTTAAGGTGTTTTGTAAATAACAGACCCAACTTCTCCTATAACTCCATATCAGCAACACTTGGATAATTCCACCATTTATAATCATGCTAGAAACATAATCTTTGATAAACAACTTGTATGGAAGAGATTATTTTTGTTATTCATTCACATCATCCTCTCCCATATATATTCTTATTGCCCTTTTAGTGATTACTATCCTTCCCTCTTCGAACCTCTTAATACACTATTCATAAACCTTAAAGTCATCGATTTTAGTATGCAAAAGTGAGTTATTTTGTAAACAACTTTGTGTTTCTCCAATATATCCATTACTTCATTAAATTACGTAGTGAGATGTCGATATTGACCCTATATTGCATTCATAATAAACTTCTAGTCTATCCCAACTTTATCATGGCCATTTCCTTTCGTTTAAGAGTTTTAGCAAACTTATAAGAAAACTTTAGTAGCAAAAACACTCCCAGATATGTTTTTCTTAAAATTTACTCAACTCACAACTTAAAACTCTTGACTAAAGGCCTTTTCAAACTAGTTAATTCATCAATAAGCCTAGTTTTAATCTTGCCCTTTGTCAAATAACTCCAAAAGAAGTGGATTAGATAAAAATAAGCAAAGAAAGCAATTAAAGGCAAAAAAAATGCAAAAAATTGAAGCAGAGAATTGAGGTCTACCGAACCAAGTAGATAGACTAGAGAAGAAGAATAAGAACTAGACAAGTAAGAATTATAACGACACAACAAAGTAAGAATAAATAGAAAATAAAATGCATTTGAAGTAAGAAGTACTTTATTCTTATTGGAAAAGGAATAATAATACTTACTTGTAAAGGATAATGCAACTACCAACCCCCTTGCATATGACTTAAATGGAATTTTTATGAATTTTCTCTTCACAAAACCTTTTAGATGTATTTTCTTTTCTTTTTAATTAACTTATAAAATCAAGAAATGAAAAACAGGAAACAAGAAACAAGAATAACAAGAACACCGAAGAAAATCAAATGTTTAATAAGAAACATAAACAAATAAATTCAAGAAAAAACTTGAATATAGAAGACGACTATGATACCTAAATTTTGATTCGAACTACATAAATAGGACTAGTGAAATTTGATACCAATATAAATAAGGGCTAATGATTGTTTTATTGAAACAAGTTTGATTAAAGAATAGATTTAAAACAAAACAAGAAGAGTGATATGAATTGTCATACTCATAAAAAAGATAGGATGAGAGCGATAAGAATCTAGAATTTAATCACCTTTAGCAAGCTAGATAAGATTGTAAGTTATTAGAGAACCTAAAACAAGAGTTTCTTTAAAAGATTGAAGAAAATCTCTCTAAAATTTTTCGAATAATTGATAATTATAAGCTTATGTTATATCAACAAGAAAGAATTTTATAGGCATAAAATTCGTATAACTAAAGTCCTAGATGGAAATAACATTATGAAATAATAAAATTATAAACAACTAAACTACAAGTTCTATGCTCATCCCTAAAGCACACTAATATTGTTTTTTTTTTTTGGTAAATCACTTATATTGGTTTTGTTATGGAACTTTGCGTATGTTTTTCATAAATAACTCTAATGTGAATTACGTTTTGTACCTTATTCTTTAACTTGCTCTTTCACCTAAATCAACATTGTAGGCTTGATTTTAGTCACTTGAAGTAGAAAAGTTCTACTCCTTGCACAAAAATTCACCATTGGATTATTAAGGGTGTCTTTAATCGTCTTTGCTCCACTCCTTGTTAATGATCCTCTAGCATTCTTAAATGGATCTCTAACAACTTTCAATGCTTCATTTGAACCCTTTGCAATTTGTCCATAGCTCCCTTACATTGAAGTTTGTGTTGATTTATTCCCATCAATAAATATTTATTAGCCAATTATCACATATGAAAATATTTTTATTTTTCAAAAATTAACATTTAAACTTTAAATATATTGTTAAAATTAAAATAAAATAAATAGTTATATTATATTATTCAAAATTATATTAGTAATTAATATTACTGATAATTAATAATATATATTAAGTTAACGATAAATCATATTGTAAAATAAAATAAAATAAAAATAGAAATCAATTTTGATGATTCGTATGTTATAAAAATTAGAAAAATAGAAAACTGGACCAAATAGATTTTTGACTTAATTTAAAAATGAAAACAAAAGTTAAGAATCTTAATAAAAACCAAAATAACCCTTTAAAAAAACAAACGAGAAGAAGATGGGATGATAGAAATTGCCTGAATAGTATGTCGAATGGGCTCTTTATCATTTTCATTTTCCATCCGTCAGATGGTTGCTCAATATATTACCCTTTCTTTTACTTCCTTGAGATAAGGACCAGAGAATGATAAAAGATGTATAACTAACAGTAAGTTCCAAGCTAATGAGAAAAGTGTAATCGCACGTTTGGGAAATGCTACAACTTCCCATTCTCAAAGCAGATGCTTGGACCAGTAGGCGAATTGGGGGGTGAGGTGAGTGATGAATCACAAGAAGCAAACGTTAGGTGAGTAATTGAAGTGTGCAAGTTTCTGTTATTAATGTCGCACAATTTTGCTTTCCTACCAGAACTTCTTGATTAAGACCTCCAAATAAATTAAAGTCGGTATTAATAAGTCAGGCGAGACCATATGAGCAGCTAACAGCCTGCTGCTGTTTGGTGACACCTGCATCGAACAAAGACCACACACGCATCTCGCCAAGATTTATGACGTTCCAGAAACTTAGGAGGCCGTCTTCGCTTCAGTTTATTATTATAATTAGATCTATTAATTATGTTAATTTATTAAATAAAACATAATTAATGGGATATTATATATTCTAAAATTTTATTTAATACACAATTAAGAAACAATTGCTACAAATACCGTTATAAATTTTTCATGATGTTGATAAATTCATATGACAGACAAAAATTACAACCTTAAAAACATATTAATAATTGAAATTTTCATAATAAGCATATAGATAATTTTCTTCCAATTCTTTGGATTTTAGAGAATTAATTCATTATCTAATTATTCAAGACACTACCTAACAGTTATATGGCCACCAATTAGTCTCATGTCGTAGGATGTATGCCGATTAAATGAAATCCAATGTTTAAATGATATAAACATTTGCCATTTTTGTCTCCAATTTTTATGTGAACTAAAAGTGCTTCATTTTTTTTTTTTTTGAAGGATTGTGATATTTTTATAATATAAGAAGTGTTTAGAAAATCTAAATATATGGCAATAATTTCTGAACTTTTTTTGGAAAAAAATGAAATATATTTAAAGAGGTCAGGGACAAAGCCTGATATAGATTCTTCTTACATTTTGTTTACACTACACATAGAGTAAAACCATGACACATTAAACCAACTTAATGACCAGCATTACAATGAAGCATGTCAGGAGACGACCAAATTTGCGCATTCAATAAGACTCCGAGCATGTCCACCTTGCCTGTCAACTAAGCCAAAGTTTCTCACAATTGTTGGGCTTTGATATCATTTGTTGGAGCTCGAAGCAATAACACTCACAAGATTTTGGAGATCATTCAACCAATAAAACTACTCACATAATAAAAATGACTGAGAAATAATCAACACAAGATTTTAACATGAAAAATCCTACAACGTGGAGATCATTTATCATTGATCTCTATATCGATTAGTTGGTTGATCGCATAGAGCTATAGTCACTCTCCATACCTAAGGCTTTGATACGACTTGTTAGGACTCTAAGTAATAAAGGTCACATGACCTCTGAGATCACTCAACCAATAATAAATTATTCATACAATAAAGATGACTAAAAAATAACAAACATAAGATTTTAAAGTGGAAAACCCTTCATTGTAAATATAAAAACCAATGATAAAATCCACTAAATCAAATAACATGATACAAATGATAAAGGTTTTGAGTTTAGTCATTTAAGAACACTTTACAAGAAAACTACAACTAATCTAGCTCTTTTGGCTTTTCCTAAAGCTCTCTCAAGAGACTTTTGCTAACCACCTCTAAAATTGAGTACAAATTGATGTCTACACACACACACCAATACCACTCCTAAACAAATTTTAGAAATCAAACCTTAATAAAACTTTAGTTAAACAAAGTTAGTTGAACTCTAAAACACTTATGTTGTTGAGTGTTTTTGACTTATCCAACTTCGACCATCAAACTTATCTTTAAATTTTCAAAAGGATAAGGGAGAAGGGTAGTTACTACTTGCATTCCATAGTGCTCTAAACATCTAGGTAGTAATGTTCTACACTTCAATCCATCAAATTGATTAAGGCATTAGTTATTCAGGTTCGATATAAGCTTCTTGCAGTTCTTACCCTTAAATGAGCCTTATTAGTTTTTATTTTGGATTCCAAAAGTCTTAAGAGGACAAGTTTCTTCTCTAGGATCACATCTTTAACAACTTATTATAACAACCCCTAACATTCTAGAGTACAAAAGACATCAACTAGAGGGTAATGAGCCTCCCATCTTAGCTTTCCTCACCTTTCTATAATTTTTTCTTTATAGTGTAGGGGATACAATAATGAACTCCAATTCGACAAAGTCCTTATATCTCTCCTCCTCTAACTCGTAGGTATATTTTCAACCCTATCGTAGGAAACATGTAGGTCCTCACCAAGCTATTTTGTTTCCTCAGTTTGTAGCTTAAGAGCTGAAGATCATGAATCTTTTTCTGTAGGTTGTTCACAAGTGTCATTACTGTCTAAAGTAACTTTATTTTGCTAGTCAATATATATATATATATATATATATATATATATATATAGTTTAATTATGAACATTAATATATGAAAATGACCTATTTTTAGAATAAAGAAATTAGAATGATTAAGTTAACTTTAGACCACTATAAATGATCTAGTTAAATTTACATCACAGCAAAATTATCAGTAAATTGTAGTAATTCAAAATAAGATCATCTTACTACTCGAATTGTTCAAAATTAATCTACAAACCCTAAGGTTTAATCACTAACAATGTTATATAAAAAATTGACATATTTTGTGGTTATTAATTCATAATTTATATCTTAAGAATTTTTAAAATGTAGCAAAGAAATCAAATATGACGAAAGTACAAAGTATACATTTGTTCTTAGGTGTTAACTAGTTCAGTTAAGTATATATTTGTATATACATGTATATAATTGAAAGATAGTTAAATTATATTTTTTTATAAAATAAGAAACTTTATGCAAAAGAGTACTTATCCCTTATACTTTTAATTTTTGTTAAAATAATCCTAAATTTGTTTAAAATTGATGAATTTCACTATTCTCTAACTAAAAATAATAAAATTATACAAGACATGCTATTTATAATTGATGACTTTTTTAAGCACTATGCTTTAATTTTTAAATGGAAATACCTTTGAACTACAAAAGAATAAATTCTAATTTAATGTTTGTTTTTAATTCAATTTCAATAATAAATTTCCTTCTTTAAATTTTTCAAGTGCATTACTAATGTGGACATCATTGTGAAGAACAAATTCTTTATTTGTTCTTAGCATGGGTGTATTTAGTATGTGGCTGGGGAGTTCATGCTCATATATTCTTAGCATGGGTGCTCAATTGGCTCCACTTTTTGAAAGTTAAAGGGAATATATTAATTATATAAGAGTCCTATATTATAAACATCATTAAAACTAAACCCAGGTATTGAAGATAAAGCAAAATTAAGCTAGAAGAAAGTCAACATGACAATAAACTAAGATAACACACTACAATCTTAGTGAATAATCTTGATCTTATGGATAAGTGCATTGCCTTGAGGAATCCATATTGCTTGAGGGATGATGAAGAATCTGTTTAAAATCTAGTTCATTGCTTATTGACCTAAAGATCTTTTAAACCTTAACTAGTTCTTTAATCCATTTGAAAATGTTCAAGTTGAAACTATGAAATCTCTGCTACTAATCCTTATTTCATCCTATAAGCCATAGATACCATAACTTAACATTAATTTGAAGGTGGTTAAGTTACCCTTTCGATAGTCAAAGACAAAATTTGGGACTAACTCTTATTAAAACTTTTTATTATACACTTGTTTCATACTTGGTTCCAAAATTTTTGTGTCAATAGAAATGAAGAAAAAGATTATCATAATTTTGTAAGACTTGACGGCATAGCTTGCAAGTTATATAAGTCAAGGAAATGCCTTTTAATCTGTCCAAGGTTTGTACTCTAAGCTTGATTACTAATCATAAAAAGAAGGAGGCATTATGAGAGTTTTTGTTAAACCAAATAAGGCTTTCCCAAGTTACTTGCTTTGGTAAAGTTCTAAATAAATTCATACATGATTTGTTTATCAAACATATAAAGTTGTTCTTCATCCATAACATTATGTCTTAATGGTTTGTCCTTGGTATATAATTAGGGATTAAGTTCATAATCAAAATAAATCATGTATACTTACAATGGCATTCACCCTTAACTATGAATTCTTCAACCTTAGTTGACAAGTTGAATGACGAGCTTAAGGTTCTCCAAACCCTATAATTTATAGAGATAGGGCAAATTTGTTCCAATTTTCAAACCAAAACTAGGTTTCCTATGCCCAATATGAAGTTTCATTTTTCGAATCATTGTGTCTCTCCACTTCAACATTTTGTTCATGTTTGATGAGTATCTAGGCTTCTCTATGATAATCTATAAGCTTTAATTCTTGATTATATAGGAATGCATTCATTTAACTCAAATGGACTCATAATCCATATATAATTTTCATATTATTTTATACATAAGCATATATTGATTGATCTAACTAATTTAATTTCTAAATCTCCTTCCTTATTGGGTGAGCAAACTTCTCTCCAATAAAATTTGGTAATGGTTGTATCTTTAGGTTCTCTTGACCATAAAAAGTTTCTCATTGTCTTCTTTACATCTTTGATTAGGTTTAGTGGTAAACATAGGTGGCAACTATAAAGGATATGTAAATTCTCCATCATTATTGAGATAAGTTAAAACATATTTGAATATGAGAGGAATTTTTTTTATTCCATCGGACAATTCTCTTCTGAATTGAATTAAAAAGAAGTTGACTATCTTTATATGTACATATTTTTATCTGAAATTAGAATTCCTAAGTATAAAAGTAACTTATTGAGGAGAGGCTACTTGCCAGCTTTTATAAGTCTAAAGAAACATATAGATAGCTTTTTAATAATTGTATAAAGGAATTTAGTGTATCCATATGAAGTTGAGCTAAGATAGGATCAGTATCACACATCATTAAAAGATCATCTACAAAAATATGGTGATAGAGGTCCAACATCTTATACTTTGGTAAAATTTGAATTCCTCAAACCTCTTTATTCTCTTATTCAACAATTTTGTTAAAAGCTTGAATTCTTACGGTGAACAAGTAAGGGGAAATTGGATCCCCTTTCCTTATGCCCTTATCACCTTGAAATGTTAATTTTGGTTCCTTATTTGCTAAGATTGCAAAAGGAAGTAGTTGAAATGTATTACTTAATCTATGATATAAATATATTAGAACTAAAAATTTGTTAGGTGTCTAAGACAAACATAGATTTGATCAAGCTAAAAGCTTTATCGATGTCCATTTTTATTTAGTAATTCCTTAATGTCCTTTTTCTTTTATATCATTTGAAGAGTTCTTGAGTTAGGCATAAGATTGTCTCTTATGCACCTACCTTAGTTGAAAGTTCCTTGTGTTAGATTAGTAACACGCTTAAGGACTTCCTTTAATCTTCTTACGACCATTTTGGATATGATCTTGTAAGGAATATTACAATAAGATATTGGTTTGAAGTTATTTAAAGAACTAGCCTTTAGTGTCTTAGGGATAAGACATATAAGGGTTATATTCAATTCTTTGAGAATTCTTCCATATTTAAAGAACTCCAAGATAACTTTGGTGACTATATGACTTATAAGTTACTAGGTTTTCTAAAAGAAAATTGCGTTTAATCTATCAAGGCCAGGAGGAGCTTTGTTTAGATTCATATTAAACATAATTTACTTAATATCCAAAACATTGAAAGCCATAATGAGCATATCTTTTTTCTACCGTTTTAAGGAATCAAAGACAACACTCCTTATCACTTGTACATAATTGCAATTGTTATCATAAATACCTAAAATAAGCTTAGAATGAGTTATGGCCATCTTTTTAAGCTTTTTATATTCCCAAATTTCATCACCATTGTTATTCATTATAGAGTATATCTTATTTATTTTATTCTTTATAAAATTGCATTATGAAAAAATTGGTATTCATATCTTCATCCCTTATCCAATTGATTACAACTTTTTATCTCATCAAAGAATGCTGATTCTTTAGAGCTCGAGTCTATTTGGAAAATTCCAATTTCTCTTTCACCTTAAGATCTGCAACCTTAAGTCTTTGATTTAATTCCTCTTGTTTGGTTAACAATTTATCAATAGTTATATTAATGTAGAAGTTTGTGTCTCCTACTCTATTTAAAGGTTTGTGACTCCTACTCTATTTAAAGGTAACTTCTTTAGTTCAACTTTCACCATTTGGAACTTTCTTAAGAATTTAAAGGATTTATGTCCTTTAACCTCAAAACTTAGGCCTTTTATATTAGCCTCTTCAAACCCCTCCAATTTTATAAGAAAATTGTTAAATCTAAAAAGGTATTTAAGTTTACTTTTTTTATTCCCATTATCACTTCAGTGGAGGAGTAATTCGAGCATAAAAGAAAGTCAGCCTTACTAGTGGGAAACTTAGCCAATGAGCTAGCTATATAGTTTCCCTTAATGAGCTAGCTCCCTTCTTGCTTGTTGCTCTAAGTGGAGTACACACCCTAATGTCTTAGATGATATAAATTAGTAGTGCTTATGATAACTTCCTTTTTGGTTGTTACTTCATAAGAAGTAAGCATCCTTGTATCGTAGATTTAGGATCATTAAGAAAATTCCTCGTATTACCACTACCTAACCTGTCATGCACTCTAACCCCTTCATCAAAGACCATAGGGATATAAAATCTTTCCATGAAGAGTTCATTTGTAATTCATGGTTAGCAATATAATTAAAGGAAACTTCAATAAACCTAAAAATTTGATCACACTAACCACTAAATGAATGAGTTGATAAGAGATTATAGATTGATGAAACATGATTTTGTTTGAGTTATAGGGTATAAAAATTCTTTCATTTTGATAAGCTTGATGGTTTGCTATGAAGAGTTATCATTTGCTAAAAATCTAGAGGGAATTGTTGAGATTATCTTCCTTTATTCTCATTTCTAAAATACTAATCATTTATGATTTTTAGATAATAGAAAGTCACAAATTATCTACTTTTTCGTAGCTAATGATCATAGAGTTGAGACAAGGGCCTTGGACTTATTATTCATTGATTTTCTATCAGGTTTCTTTTTGTCTTTGACAATAGAAGACATTTTAAATTCTCTTTCCATTATAACTATGCCATATGTGATAGATGGACATTCATCAGTTGTGTTGTTGTAGGGAAGCTCCAAGGTGGAGTAGGGGGAGTGATTACTTTTACATATTCTATTTAGAAAGTACCTAAAGTTGTCTAACTAATGTAGATAGCGTTTAAATTATCCCTTAGAGAAGTAGTAGGACAAGTTCCTTCGCTTCCAATGCATGTGCCTTTTTAGGACTTTCAATGATCTTCTCTTGGGTGTCCTTTATTTGAAGTTTACTTCTCTCGCTTTCTTATGTTTCCATATATTCTTTAATATTGATTTTTTGATTTCAATATCGATTTACTTAGTTGAGACTTGCCACCCCCACCTTCGCCTTCCAACTACTTCCCTCGTTTTGTCTTGTACTCTTCATTTCTTGTTTGGATCTTCCTTTTAAGCTTTTGTAAATCAAATCAAATATGGTTTTTTTGTTTTCTCCTAAGTTTAAGATTTTTGTTTTCTCTCTAAATTTTATTTATATTGGTTTTTCAAAAGAAAAAACTTCTGATGATCTTCTCAGATATGAGTGCAATGCATATATATTTATGGAAAATGAGTTAAAAGTTAAAGCCATTTAACTTTTGTGTCTTACTCATCTTGCTTCGGTTAAGATTCTCAAGTTTTGGTGTTCTTATAGCAAAACCCATTTGTCTTACTTGTAAAGGAGCTCATCTGGGAGTTTGAAAAGAAGTGAAAGGTACAAAATAAGCCACCTTTATAAAGCTACAAGTGTTGATATCATAATTGTTTTAGAGTTTAGAGACGAAAAGGAAGCGAATCATCCTCCTTTTCCCAATTTGGAGACCATTTCCAAGCCTTGTCATATTGTTCCCTTTTACATGCCTTCTCCTTTTGCGCGAATCTTCATTTTTCTTTTTTCTTTTTTCTTTGAATTTGTATTCTCATTTGTCTTTGATTTTAATGTTATGCTTTATTGTGATCATTGACTTTTAGGTTCCTAAAACTTTTGTTTCCCATGTCCTACTATCAAGACCTTAGGATCATCCTTTGATTCGATAACGGTTTGATATATTGGTTGATTCAAAGTCATAGAAATTAACTAATATAGTTTGTCTTCATTTTCTACACTGTATTAGTCTTGTGCACTTTCTGTTTTATTTTGTAAAAGATATAAATTATTCTATATTATTATAAATTGTGAACAACTAATTTGTTTTTACAAAAATTGAGCATTGACTATTTGTAGATTGAGTTTTGCCTATGTTAGGTGCTTTTGATGAATTCCAGTTGTTGATTCCTATATCAGACAAAATCAAGAATTATGAGTGTTGATATTCTTTCTACTTAACTTTATTGCATGCACTTATGATTGGTTTCGGATTATGTTTGCTCGTGGTTCAATCATTGTTCTTTGGTTGTTGGGATTAAGTTTTCAGTCTTCATTGAACCATTGAAAGTTTTTTAGTTTTTAATAATCTTCATTGAACCATTGAAAGTTTTTTAGTTTTTAATAATTTTCAATATTTTGATTTTTTTCCATTTTTATCTATTTAGTATTGTGTTTTGGCTATCTATAGAAACCCAATTTCTATTTATTTGCATAAATTAGACTTTACCATTGGTCATAATTCAGATGCGAAGTAAGGTGAGAGGTGACTGTTATTGGTTCAAATTTGGACCATTTAAATTTTGATTTGCTTGTGATCATTTGTACTTGTAATTTTCATATATGTTTATTATGGTGTCCATTTTGGGATTTAATATCAATCCTTATTTCCTTTCTCGAGTAAGCTTAGAGTTAGTTTAGGCCTTATTGGGCTTATTTGTTATAGCTTGTATTAGGCATTAGGGTAGGAGCGATGACTTTGACTTATGATGATAAAGTAAGTCCTTCAGTGAGTTTTAAGTCTAAGAGAAGACAAAATGGTGACAGATTGTAGATAGGTTCTTAAGACATTGAGACCCTTATAAAGAAGTCATTGGAATTAGTAGAGATTTTAGACAAATATAAAATTCATATAATGGGCATCTAGGAGACAAAGCAGATGGGGGTTAAAACGAAAGATATTAATAGGTTCAAACTTTGGTATTTAAGGTGTTTAAGGAAAAGGAGTGGATTAGGTATCTTAACTATCAAGGAACTTATACATCATGTTGTAGGGGTAAAGAAGACTAGTAATAGGATTTTTTTCCTTCAAATTATGGAAAAAAAAGGTGTTGTTTTTAATGTGGTGTGTGCTTATGCACCCTAAGTAGGGTTGAATGAACAACTTAAATGCCAATTCTAGGAAGAGCTAGATAAGTTGATTAAGAAGATTCCACTTAACGAGAAAGTTATTCTAGGAAGAGACTTTATTGGTCATATAGAGGCAACCTCAGACAGATATTCATAAGTTTACTGGGATTTTGTGTACAGAGATAGGAATGATTGTGGGACTATTTTGTTAGATTTTTTGGTAGCACTTGAGTTGGTAACAACGAACTCATTTTAAAGAAAAATCGAGGAGCACCTAGTGACTTTTAATATTAAAACCATAAAGACTCAGATTGATTACTTTCTCGTAAGGTGGAGTAATCGACCTAGTTTTAATGATTACAAGGAGATACCTAATATTTGCTTGTCAACTTAACATAAAATGTTAGTTATGGATCTTATAATTAGGTTGGAGGACGAAGAAAGGTCCTTAGAGGTGTACCATAATCAGATGGTGGAGATTGAAAGGGGATACAGTGGAACAACTTAGGGATAGAGTAACACATAGAGAAGAATGGAAATTAGAAAAAGATGTTAACCAGATGTGGGAGAGAGTAATAACTCTTTTAAGGAATGTAGCTAAAGGGATCTTTGGTGTTTCTAAAAGGCCTAGGGGGTAGTAAGATGGAGTCTTGGTAGTGAAATAAAGATGTATAAGAAAAAGATTATGATTAAGAAGTTTGCCTATAAAACTCTATTAGATAGCACCTCAGAGGTAGAGAGGGTAATTAATAGAGAAAGTTATAAACTGGCAAAGAAAGAGGTGAAAAAGATAGTCTTAAATGCCAAAACCAAAGCTTATAAGAAATTATACCAATGATTGGAAACTAAAGATGGAGAAAATGATATATTTAAGTTGGCGAGAGCTAAGGAATAAAAAGTGAGAGACTTAGATCAGTTTGTTGTATAAAAAGATGAAGTAATGCTGTTGGACCCCATTTCCGAAGCCCAACTGTCCCGGGGTATAAGCCCTGCTGAGGCCCATTCCCAAGACACTGGCCCAACTGGCTGATACATGAGTCTGACTTAGACCTGACTTTATCGTACATTGACCTTGGATCCATATGTTGGAC
>JAOQMQ010000006.1:17090329-17105489 GCA_027563845.1 Erythroxylum subrotundum
AGGGAATCGCCGTAGTCTCACTAGAGGAGGGTGTATCACACCAAGCAAGTGCCAATTCTTCTCACTCACCCATCTCTATTTGCTTACTCTGTTTATCATCTGTCACATTGTTTCTTGTTGTTTACTGGACTTGTTACTTTTATAGCTTAGCCGACTGTTACTTGTTTTCTTTTCATAGTTAATCTAGTTATTTACTTGGTTTGTTGCTTGAATACTTTTCTTATACTGATAAAGATAGGATCTAAGTATTTGATAATGATGAACCATATTTATGCTATGATGGGCTTAATCTTTTTCTTTAGGATTAATGTAACTATTTTAATCAAATATGTATGAATGAGTTATGATTTAGTTGTCTTATTAATTGCTGTGGTTTTTAAATTGAATAGGTGTAATGGCATGACCAAACCTTGCATCATTTTAGTATTAAACAAAGGATCGAGAGAAGAAGTTTAATACAAAACGAGAAACTATAGATACTTAGGTTAAGAACTAGAAATATATTAACTTAAGTGGTAATTAGTAGTCAGATTTTCATAATTAATTCGGATAATAACTTGTTGAATACAAAAGTTAGATTAGTTTATTATTCAAGTTGATTTAAAACCCAACTGTTAATTTTAGTAATACAACTAACCAATCATTTCCCTTAATCATGTATAGGAGATTAAATTAGTGAAATTAATTCTCAAGAGTCTTACATTTTGATTAATCTATTTGTTTTTGCTTTCGATTGAATTAGTTTACTTTTTAGTTCAGTTGTGTGATTTGCTTTAAAGTCTTTTACTCAACAAATCGAGATAATGTGTTTAAGATTGCATTTATTTTTGTTTTTGTTCAAAATTAATTCAAGTTAATTAATTTCACCTCCGTGGGAGATGACCTTGGGTAATCACTACAACTACCTTGTATAATTGTGAGTAGGATAAGCTAGGTAATTTTTAGAACTTTTTGGGCAGAACAAGTTTTTGGTGCCATTGCCGAGGAGGTGTTTAGCATTTAAACTTGAATTAATTTTGATTGTTTTTATTTGCTAAGTGATTTGGATTGTTTATGTTTGTTTATGCAAGCATGTTTTATTGTGTTATTTTATTAACGTGTTTTGTTAATTTTTGGTATTAATTTAGTACTGTCTTTTTTTATTAACATGTTTTACTGTGCGTTTTGTTATTAATTTAACATGTCCTTTAGTTAGTTTAATCTAGTAGGAGGTCTCTAGAAGTGAACCTGTTTAGTTTATGCTAAGAAGGAGATCTCTAGATAGTGAACTCGCTACTTTCATTGATAATATACATCGAATACGAAGACCTCAAGGGGACTCTGAAAATGATTGCGAGGAACCCAAAAATGAAGATCAATTTAATAACCAAAAGATGGGTGAAAGGCAGTTAGTGGTGAAGGAGTATGCCAGACCTGTGATTGGTACTACCAATTCGTGCATCCGTTTGGGAGAGGCAGCTATAAACTATGAACTAAAGAGCATCCACTACAACATACTGCCATCTTTGTTATAGGGTTCCTAATGAAAACCCTTTGAACTTCATTCAGGAATTTTATATCACTCTCCAAACCTTCCCTTTGAATGACTTAGAAGAAGATCAACTCAGAATGAGATGTTTCCCGTACACATTAAAGGATCGGGCCAAAGCGTGGTTGATGACTCTTCTACCGGGCTCATTAACTACATGGGAGGAGGTGTACAACAAATTATGGGAAAATTCTATTCCCATCAAAAGAACTCTAAGTTGCGCACCAAGATGGCTACCTTCTCTCAAATGGAGGGAGAGTCATCCCATGAGGCATGGGAATGCTTCAAACTCTTGCTAATCCAATGCCCACACCATCATTTTCCACTTCACATGGTAAACCAATTTTTTTATGATGGGTTGATGCAATAGTGCCAGTACACGGTAGACAATGCAGCAAGAGGAGCTGTAGGAGAGAGGATGATCTTCAAAATGTATAAAATCTTCAAAATATTGAGGGCCAATTCTCAACAAAAGAGCACTAGGGGAAGAAGAGTTGGAGTTTATGAAGTGAACTCGAATCAAGAATTGGTTATGCAGTTAGCTAACTTGACGAGGCATGCGAAGATGCTAACTACAAGGCAACTCCAAAACGTCCCAATCAAGAGATGTGTGGTATATGTGGAACTTTTAATCATGGAGCTAATGTTTGTTCATATTCTTACGAAACTTTGGTAGATGGGGAAGAACAAGTTAACTCACTTAACGGTTTTCAACCAAAGGAGTCAAATGATTCATACTCGAACACCTATAACCCTGGTTGGAGAAACCAACCAAATTTCTCTTAGAAGATCAACAATCCACCGATGCAACCCCAACCATAATATCATAATTTTTAGAGGCCAAAATTTTCCGAAGGCAATCCCCATTTGACAACCTACTGAGAAAGCCTTCTTTGGAGGAAAGCCTAAATGCATTCATTCAGGTCACAACTCAGAATCAAGAAATGAACAACAAGAGATTCAACTCTTTAGAACAAGAGGATTGAGATTCAAGTAAGATAACTTACAGCTCAAATGCATAACAATCAAAAGGGAAGGTTGCCCAGTCAACTTGAGCAAGCCCAAACAATAACCATTTTGAGAAGTGGTAAAGCGATTGACAATTATGCTGAGTTTCCTTCTGAGCTGTCTGGTACTGATAATCAAGAGAAGCAAAGCCTCACCAATGAAGAAGATGAGCAGAATGAGAAAAGCAATAGGAGAAACTCTTCAAGTCATATTCAAAAGGGTAAACAACTTAAGCATGACATCAAGGATAATGAAGAACAAAAAACTGCACAAGGAGACGGATCCTTATCAACCACCAATTCCATAGCCAAGCCGCCTTAAGGAATCAAAACAAGATGAGCAGTTTTCCTATTTGTATAGCATGCTTTATAAGGTCAATGTTAATCTACCCTTGTTAGATGTGATTAGGAACATTTCGGCTTATTTCAAGTTCTTTAAGGAATTAAGTACCAAGAAACGAAAGTTTGAGCCTAACAAAAAGATGTTGGTTTCGGAAGTAGCAAGTGCAATTCTTCAGCAGCATTTATGCCCCAACCTAAAAGACCCAGGATGTTTTATCGTGAAAGTATCAATGGGTAATGGTGATGAGGTTAAGGGTATGTTTGATCTTGGAGCAAGTATAAACCTTATGCCTCACTCTATTTATAAGAAATTGGATATAGGACAGTTAAGACCTACGAACATGTGTTTACAATTAGATGATAGGTCAATCCATTATCCGAAAGGAATAATAGAGGACGTGTTAGTGAAAGTTGGAGGATTGATTGTTCTCGTAAACTTTGTTGTCCTAGACATGGGAGAAGTGAAGGAAAAAGAAAAAGAGCACTCTATACTTTTAGGGAGGCCTTTTATGGCCACTACAATACCTTGATTGAGGTGATGTGGGAAATTGAGCATGACTATTTTGGGAGAAATAGTAGATTTTTCAATCTTTAATGTTGAACCTATTTCTACTACTACTGTTTCTAAATACTGTTCTTTTGTTGATCAAATTGATGCTGCATATTATGATTTTGCCTTGCAGGAAAACAAAGAAAAGGAGCCAGACTTGATGAGAGATTGATAAGTGCTGTTAATTGCTGAATGATACATCTAAGGGAAAGGTTGGCAATTTCTTGGAGAAGAAGACCAATGAAGAGAAGCCAATAGTGGAATTTATCACTTTAAACGATCCACCTTTAGCATAACGATTGAAGTGCCCAGCTAAAAGACATTAAAAAAGCCCTAAGTGGGACACAACCTATATAATTTCTGTTTTGTTTTTCAATTAGTTGTTTGATAGTTCTTTTTAGTGAAACTCAACTTAATCTGTTTGCTTTGTGTTCACAGACCTACTTTTCAATCTCTTCTATTTGTCTTCCTCGTAACTATCTCCACTCCTCAATGTAGGACACCATGCTTATTATTATGTTTCACATCGCATCAATGCAACCACCACGCACACTTTTGTGTCGTATTTCTATCTCTTTTCTTTTATTATTTTATTTCGTGTTAGTTTAATGTCTTTTAAGTTTTTAATGCTTGTCTTTGTTCATGTTAATTTTTGTCTTTTGTCTTAGACCCCTCTTTTACTTTTTTGTATCACATTAGGAATAGCGTGGTGTTTATGTGTCGGGGGGGGGGGGGGAGTATTAGTTAAAAAATATTTATTATTTGTGTGTTGTGTATTTGTGTATTTGTTTTCCCATTTAGTAATTAGAGATGCATGGTTATTAAATGAACTCAATCTGAATTAGCAATGCATAATATGAATGAATAAGTATACTTGTATGCTTAGACTGAATAACTCAGATTTCGGCTAAAAGGACATTAGCTTATTGTGATAGACGAATGACACTTTTCATTTGGTAAGAATTTGAGCCTTTTTGAACTATTAAACACCAAATTCAAATATTCTTTATTGAGACTGTTCTTTCATGATTGAGGAACTATAGAACTTGCTTGCAAATACTAGTTGAGATAATATAATCTTATGCAAATGTTGAAATGATGAAGGCAATTAGGATTTACCCCTTTTGTTTAAAAAGCCACCATGTGTTACCTTTAGTGAGCCCCTTTGAGCTTAACATGAAACCTTTTCTTTCTTTAAACCTAAAATATGAGCCTTGACCTTAGTTATTTATTCTCTTCTTTGTACCTACCATAAGGCAAGTTGAGCATTTGAATGTGTATGATTGGGTTTAGGGAATAATTGTTTGAACAAGTATGGGGGAATCATAGCATATAGTTGGCTTTTGAGTTAGAAATGGGTAGAGTTTTAATAATTTGTATCTCTCCTCTACATTTTTATCTTCTAAACTTGATCTTGTTCTAAATAAATAAATGAAAAATATAGTAGAAAAGGAAAAAAAAATCAAAGAGAAAGAAAGAAAAAGTAAAAAAGAAAAGAGAGAAGTAAAAACAAAAGAGAAGAAGAAAAATAAATAGAAAAGAAAAGGAAGGAAGAGAAGATGACCAAAAAATGAAACGAAAAGGAGAGAAGGAAAAATGGGAAGTGTTAATTTTGTTAAATGAGAGGAAAGAATTGAGTGTTTTATGGTTCGTTGTTTTATATTATTTTAAATGATCAATTTGTGTTGTGGTTTTAAACTGCGATTTTCCTTTTTCCTACCCTTAGCCCAACCCCATTACAACTGAAATAAAGACCTTCGGATTGATGTTTCTGTTTGAAATGAGTGGTGGGGATTGGATTAGTAAGCAAGCTTATGGTAGATGCCTTACATGAAATAAATTATGAGTGAATATATCCTACCTTTAAATGCTTGAGAGGATGGAGAATGGAGTGAGTGTCCATCACACTTGTGGATGGTTCTTAGAATTGAAGTACTTGTTCATTTTGATTAAGCATACAGAGAATAATCTATTCACAAAGTATTATGAGTTACAAGTTCTCAAGTTGTGTTTATTGAAATGATTGTTTCTATCTTTGATTATTAATTGGGAAAATCATTATTTTCATTGTTTGTGCTTTTATATTCTAGTGTTCTTTATTTTGTTCGAGGATACCCATAGTTTAAGTATGGGAGAATTGTTGTGTCTAGTTTCTATTGCTTTTAATTGCCTTCATATCTTGATTTTTGTTGCAAATTCTTGTGATTTGATCCAAATGAGAGATAAATTGAATGAAAATGGTGTGAATATTGTGTGGATGTTGATTGGATTATTTTGTGAACTTTACATGAAAAATTGAAGTTCACATAACTTTGCATGAAAGAAAAAAAGAAGAAGAATATAATAATAAGAAAGGTGGTGACCAACCCTCATGGGGGTGACAAACATAGTCACCTCGTGCAAATTCTTATGTACTCCTTTAATCTATTTGTTTTATTACATGGCAGCTGTAGGTTGAAGAGGCACGATAACCTAAACCTAGACGAGGCTACAAATAAAAAGGATAGGAGGGTGGCGGTGTACATCATTCATTTCATTCACTCTTCATTCTTTACACACAGACACATTCGGAGACAGAGAGGAAATAGAAAGAAAGAAGGGAAAAAGAGAAGCGAATAGAGAGAGTCGGTGAAGAAGAGAGAAACAAGGAAGAGAGCTAGAAGCAGAAACAAGTCTTCGACCATCTGGTGAGAACAGGTTGAAGCAGAAGGAGAGAGCTAATGCAAGAAGCTTGAGAGGGGCAGAAGACCACCGCACCTCACTCACCCGATCTCTATTTGCTTACTCTGTTTATCATCTGTCGCATTGTTTCTTGTTATTTATTGGACTTGTTACTTTTATAGCGTAGCCGATTGTTACTTGTTTTCTTTTCATAGTTAATCTAGTTATTTACTTGGTTTGTTGCTTGAATACTTTTCTTGTACTGATAAAGATGGGATCTAAGTATTTGAGAATGATGAACCATATTTATGCTATGATGGGCTGAATCTTTTTCTTAAAGATTAATGTAGCTATTTTAATCAACTATGCATGAATGAGTTACGATTTAGTTGTCTTATTAATTGCTGTGGTTTTTAAACTGAATGGGTGTAATGGCACAACCAAACCTTGCATCATTTTAGTATTAAACAAAGGATCAAGAGAAGAAGTTTAATACAGAATGAGAAACTATATACGCTTAAGTTAAGAACTAGAAATATATTAACTTAAGTGGTAATTAGTAGTCGGGTTTTCATAATTAATTCGGATAATAACTTGTTGAATACGAAAGTTAGATTAGTTTATTATTCGAGTTGATTTAGAATCCAACTGTTAATTTTAGTAAGACAACTAACCAATCATTTACCTTAATCATACATAGGAGAATAAATTATTGAAATTAATTCTCAAAAGTCTTCCATTTTGATTAATCTATTCTTTTTTGCTTCCAGTTGAATCAGTTTACTTTTCAATTCAATTGCATGATTTGCTTTAAAGTCTTTTACTCAACAAATCGGGATAGAGTGTTTAGGATTGCATTTGTTTTTTTTTTTGTTCAAAATTAATTTAAGTGAACCAATTTCACCTCCATAGAAGACGACCATAGGTAATCACTACAACTACCTCGTATACTTGCGAGTAAGATGGCCTAGGTAATTTTTAGAAATTTTTGGGCGCAATATATTACAGTTATGAAAATTATAATTAATGCAAAATAAGTAGTAGAAAATACATATAAGGAAAGAAATTTAAATGGAAACATGTCTAAATATTGAAAAAAAGTAATTATATTAAAGGTATGAAGAACAATGCAAAAGATCACGATAAAGGTCAAGTAGGTTGAATAAGGACTATCATATGTTCCAATGTCATCTTCATTTTAAATAAAAAAACTCTAACAATTTTAATGTTGTAAGTCTTATATATATAGTTTTCTAACTTTGCCTCTCTCTTTCCTTTTACACAGCAGAAATGTCAATTTGCAAAACCTTAAGGAGAAGCTGATATGCCCAGAAATCATGCTACGACCACATAAAATCATGAACTCAAATATGATGAATTGAAATGCTTGCAAGAATATCAAATGGAGCTATCATTTAAAAATTCTATTTTGAAGCAAAAAGCTAGACTTGATTGGCTAAAAGGGACTCTAATACTAAGTTTTTTCATGTTAGCTCGTTAGCTAACAGAAATGTAAAGAAAATCTCCAAGCTTCAGGATGGTAGTGGGAGGGAATATGCTGGAATGGAAAACGTTATAGGGATAGCTCGAAATTATTTCATTACTCTCGTAGGGACAACTGACTCAAAATTACCAAGTCTTAATCAATGCATCAAAGAATCACTTATCTTTCCATTTACTGCCCAGTATGTGAAACGAATTCTCTTTAGTTTGCATCCCTTTAAGTCTCCTGGTTTGGATGGATTCACTGCCTTATTCTTCCAACGTATTTGGGATATTATGGGCCAACTCTTCACAGAAGCTAACCTGGAGTTTTTTTAATCCACAAAAATGCTTCATGTCATAAATCATGCTTTCATATGTCTGGTGCCAAAAAAACAAAACCCTTGCTTCATAAGTGACTTCTGGCCTATCTCTTGTTGTAATACTATTTATAAGGTTATATTTAAGCTTCTCACCGAAAGATTGAAGATGATACTCTTGGCTATTATTCGCTTAGCATAAAGTGCTTTTATTCCAAAGAGAAACTTTGGTGACAACATCTTCATTTTGCAAGAGATACTGAAGGATTATCATTAGGGTAAGCAACTTAGAAACTTAACAGTTGCTTAATTAAGATAGAATTTTTTTAAAGCCTTTGATACAGTTAGTTGGTAGTTCATATAGCTATGTCTTGAAGCACTTCATCTTCCTTCTAAATTTGTTCAATGGATTATGACGTGTTATCACTTCTTAACAATAGCTCTATTCCTTTTAAATATTTAGGAGTTCCCATCATAGCTTCTAAACTAAAGTTCAGCGATTGTTTACCGATTATTGAAAGAATGAAGCCTTGGGTTATGGCTTGGCAAAATTGTTTCCTTTCTTATGGAGCTCGGCTTACACCAGTCATATCAGTGCTTAATAGTCTGCATATACATTGGGTTGCTCATGTTGTTTTACCTCAGAAAGTTATTAAGAACTTGGAAAGAATCATGAAATTCTTTCTTTGGACGTGACAGGTAGGTAGTTCAAGAAAGGCTCGGGTGAAATGGCAATAAGTTATGTTACATAAAAAAGTATGGACATCTTGGGATTATTTCAATCTCCAATATTCAGAAAGTTTCTATATGTATACAGTTATGGAAGTTATACACTGACAGAAATGCCTTATGGACCAAATGGATACATGAAATCTATTTGAAAAATTCCAACTTCTGGCAGGTAGACTACTCTCTAGATGGCTCCTGGCTTACAAAACAGATGATGTAGTTACGCGATACCTTTTATCCTTATATCAAATATACAATTGGCCATGGTGAAAAAACTTATGTGTGGTTTGATAACTGGATGGACATTAGTCCCATTATTTCCTCTTCTGAATTTCAGAGGCTAAGAAACAGGATGCCCTTATGTCTTAAAGTATCTTCTTTGATTGCAGATGGTGAATGGCAAGCCAAATTTAGAGGTTTTATATCCCTTATGGCTCACCTTCCGTACTATCTAATACTGTCGAGGAGGATCATATCACCTGGAAGCTTACCTCAAATGGTGTTTTCTCTAACAAATCATGCTATAGACTCCTTACTAATAACTCAACGGTGGTCCCGTGGTTCTCCCTTTTATGGCAAAACACCATCAGTCCCAAAGCAGACTTCATCACCTGGCTAGCTATCAAGAACTGACTCTGAATTATGAATCAATGGCATGGTAGCGTTGATGAATTATGTGTTCTTTGTAAATTGGCCTCTGAAAGTCATGACCACCTCTTCTTCCATTTTCGCTACTCAAAAGCTATCTGGAGTCGAATTATGCATTTGTTTCCTGCTCAATATGACATTTATGATTGGGAGTTCGTATTGCATTGGATCATTACCAAATCAAAGAAAGGAACTCCAAACGCAATCCTATTTGCTGTTGCCTTTGCTATTTCCATATATTGCATTTGGAAAGAACGAAATAATCGCCGATTCACTTATGTAAAGGAAGAGAAATATCAACTAGCCGATAGAATTATCAACCTAATACGCGCTGGAATTTTTGCCGAGGAAGCACAAAAGTTCCCTTCTTCGGATATGCAGCGAACATGGCAACTCTTAATTTTCTGAAACTTCTTGCGTTATCTGATCTACTTATTGCTTTTCCTTTTCCTTTGAAAACTTTTGTAACATAGAGCAGTCGAATTTATATTTCTTTGAACATATTGTAATGTTGTTATAGTTTCATCTATCGTAATTCATCATTCATTTATTAAAAAAGATAAAATAAAGACAAATAACTTATATTTTTTTAAATGAATTATGAAATAATATGCTAATTAATCATATTGGATATAGACAATAAATCAAAGGATTATATTAGAAATGAGGTGTCTAAAAAAATGGTTGGCCTTTATGTGTTTAAATCTTTATATAATAGCTTCTATTCATTTTTTTTATATAAATAAGGCTTTCATTCTATAATAAATAATTTTAATCTATTAAACTAGTATGTTAAAAAAAAATTATGTTTCGTTGTGGCTAGAGATATGAGATTCTATGCTTAATTTTTAATTTTCTCAATCTTTGATATTTGATGATTTTTGAAAGTAGACATTATTTTTCAAGTCAATGAACTTCAAACTAAATTTGACATATAAATGTTTTATTTGTATTTGTTTATCCTTATTTAAACCTAAACTTTCACTAGTTACATATTGGTAGCCATAAAATTATTTTTCTTTTTTATTTTTTGTTGAATATGCATAGTTAAGCATGTTTCACTTTCCCTTCTTGAGCTCTCAAATTGAAAAAAAGTTAGTTTGGATAACATGTTTTTTTTTTGTTGAAAATTTTATGTTAATTTTAATTTATTTTCATGTAATGATAAATCCTAGAGTTGAGTTTTAATTTTAGCATGATATGACTTTCAAATTTACCACTACCATGTGCTATAAAGAAGAAGAAATGCATAACTTTAGGATAAAGTCAAATTATTTGATCATGTTGTATTTATTTTAATAGTAAGGGGCCTGTGTTATAAAGAAGTTTCAAAGTTTAGTTATAAATTTTCTTATAAGTTTTTTAAGTATGGCATAAGAGACCTTAAAAGTAAGGCACAGTGGCATACCATCGATATCGTCAAGTTAATTGAAATATAGTGATTATGAGCTTGTAGAAGTATTTATGGATAATACTAAGTATTTATTGAGGTATAACAAAAGATGCTTCAGAGAGGTTATTTTGGTTAGTGGTCACTTTGTTGCTGATGCTTTTTGTTAGGGAGGTCGTACTTTTAATAATGGGATATAAAAGATTGATGGATCTTCTATTGGGAGAAAGATGAGCGATAAAGAGTGAACAAATTGCTTTTTTGGCTAAAGAGCATGAACAAATTACGTGTGCTTTCTATAGAAGACGAACGCATTGCTTCTTCATTTAAAGAGAGAGAGAGAATAGGGTACTTATGGTTTGGTGAGCTTTAAAAGGGTGAAGATTCTTTTAATTAGGTTCATGCAGCTTCCATTGATCCAAATTAAATTGATTCAGATGATTAAACATATGATTCAAGGAAAAGTAGTGCTTTGTGATTTTGATGATTGGAGTTTATTTGATTTTAATGACATATTTATTGACGTAGTTGGCAAAAAGACTATCAAATTAAGTAAATAGGTTTCTTTATAGTGGTTCCAACTTAGATTCTTAAGACAATAAAAGTGTAAAAGATGTTGTAATGAATAATATGGTAAAAATGTATACTAATTCATTATATAAAGATTTAGATGAGCTTAGGAACATGATTGATAATTCAAATGGAAAAAGGAAGAGAAGGCCTATATTCCTATAATATAAGGTGATTTTTTATATGATGAGGCCAATCGAATTAAAGTTTAATTGTTATCTAATTCAGGAAAGAACTTTAGGCAAGTTTTAGTCCATTATGTTACTGAGAAGGTTTTGATTATTTGTATATGATGAATGAAAAATCTAGAGTAATTATTGTTTACAACAAGGATTGTGGGTGAAGAATTCATGATTTTCCATTCTAATATGAAATGCATTTTAAATCGATACATACTAGTCTATTTATAAGTGAATTTGAAAATTCCATAACAAAAAATATAAGTTTCTTTGGCATTGCAAAACAGTACGTTCCATACTTTATAAACAATCCTATATGGAAGATTACTATGCTTAAACGTGCTCTTTTTAAGAGATTCAAAATTGAGATTATTGGAGAACATAAAAAACAAGTGGTTAGAATGTGAGACACCTCAACAAGATTAGTCCACTTAAAATATCTAGAGAAGAATGAGAGAGTTTCCTTGTCCTCCTTATACTTCCTATTCCTCTACCACCTTCCACCACATATGTTGATACCCTTTTTCTTCTCCTCCTTTTTCATCCGTCAACTTCTCCTCAATTGCTTCACTTCCCCTTACCTATTTCCTCTTTGTGGACTTCCTTTCCTTTCTTTTGTTTTTCTTTTATAGGTGCGAATCATTTTTGTCTTTTCTCTAGAAAGATTTTCCTACTTACCCCCTTAATTACCATTTTGGAACTACTTTATAAAAAAGCTACCTACTACTCTTAATTTTTTTTTTCCGTTCCTAGCTTTAAATGCTCAGCTTTTATACTGCAGGTTCCAAGACAATAGATGATTTTCCAACCCTACCCTCTTTTAATCCCCCAAAGTCTAACTCTAGAAACCATCCTGAATCCTTGTAGAAGGTTGCTAACTCCTTCTCCATCAATGTTAGTACTGGTATTGGGGTGAAACTAATGGCTAACATCTCTAGGAGCACTAGCCATTTACTTAATTAACAATAAGTGTTCTAGGAAAGCAATGGTAGCTCCTTTGAATTTTGTCCTCCTAAGATAATCGAAGGGTAAATCGTGGTGACCCTAGATATCTAGATCTTCGAAGAAGGTGTAAGGTGTTGGGAAACAACTCTTGTAGGTCTTTCTATTGGCCCCCTTCTTTATCATCAAAATGTGGGTTTTAGATATTGGAAAAGTAGTGGATTAGTAGAGGTTCTTATACGTATAAGAAACTTGAACTTGTTCAAATTTGATACTATTGATTCTGATAAGAAAGTTTTAGGCATTGGTTTATGGCACATTTAGAAAAAAAAACCCTCTATTCTGGCAATTTTGGATGCTAAAGATAAGCCTTAAGAATATTAAGCATATAAATGTCCCCGTATGGAACAATCTATATAGCATTCCCTAAAATATTATTCCACTAAGGTACTTAGTAAATTAAACAACTTTATAGGTAAGCCAATAAGTATAGATGAACTTGTTTAATGATGCTTGCAAAAAGGGAGCTGAATGTTTCTAAGGGGAACCAAACAATTCATATATGGACAAAAGCTGAAGGAAATAAAAAAGGAACTTAAGACCCTGTCTTCTTTAAAGGGCTCCACTGATAAAGCCTTAATGATAGCCAAAAAAGAACTTTTAGAAATCTAGACAATTTGTGCTCTTTCACCACAAGATCCTTATCTCTTAGCTAATGAAAAACAAGCTCTCTCAAACTACATGCTCACTGTCAACAATCACAATTCTTTGCTTTAGCAAAGAGACAGGGTGAATTGGCTCAAAGATGGGGATAAATGCTCAAAATTGTTTTTTAACACAATCCTAGCTAGAAAAAACAAGAATAAGATACGCTCAATGACCAACAATGAGGGTTTGGTGATTCAAAACCACACTGACATCCAAAATGAGGCAGTGAGATAGCCAGAAATGAACTCTCAAAAATCTAGAAAATATGTGCCCTTTCACCACAAGATCCTCATCTCTTAGCCAAGGAGAAACAAGCTCTCTCAAACTACATGCTCATTGTCACCAGTCACAATTCTTTGCTTCAGCAAAGAGTTAGGGTGAATTAGCTCAAAGATGGAGATAAATACTCAAAATTGTTCCTCAACAGAATCCTAGCTAGAAAAAAAAACGAAAACAAGATATGCTCAATCAGCAACAATGACCGTTTGGTGATTCAAAACCACACTGGCATCCAAAATGAGGCACTGAGATACTTACATAATCTACTTGGAACATCTAGCTCAGCTTGTCTTTAGTGCAGACATCATAGGTATAAATTCAAAGAGAATAAACCAGGTGTGAGATTCTTAATAAAACAGAAGAAAATATTATAAAGTTTTTTTTGTCAAAAATGATATAAGAATATTTAAAATAAAAGACTGAATTTTAAAAAGGATTTGATGAATCAAGCTTTTCAAATTTTTTTGCTGATTTGAGTTAAATAAGGTTTCGATGAAAATAAAAGATTGGATTTATTATTGTTGGATCAAATGCTTTTAAGTGCTAAATTGTTTAAAGAAAATGCGAAGGAGGTCTAATTTACCCTCCAACATTTGACTGAAAATTTAAGAGTCATCCTTTGACATTTCAAAAATGGAACAGTTTGTTCCAAAAAAAACTCACTTCGATATATTTTTATTAATTAGACGTGATGCCCTCATTATTTTAGAACTGTTGGTATGATAAACCTGATGTGTCTAAATTAATTTCAGTTTTTAAAGAATTAACTTATTAATTATATAAAAATAAAAATTAATCAATTTTTTTTCAAATTACCCCGACACCATCTGTAAAAATTCTTAACATTCATCCAACAAATCTTAAAACCCAAATACTCATCTTTGTTCTTCTTTCTCTGTCTTTAATTATTTCTATGAGTGTTGTTCATTCTTCTTCCTCTATCACATTAAAAGGGGTATCCACCCACAAACAAATGCAAACAAACTTTAAAACAGTAATCATGTTGTTGGACCCTGTTTCCGAAGCTCAACATCTGGAGTCCTAAACCTTGTGCTTGAAACCCTGAAGGTCATTGCTGTCATTCCACAATGGTGGTAAGCGCACACTAATCAAATATCAAAATCACAACTTGACTTCTTCAAAAACAAGGTAACCCTAAGTCTCTAGTTTGTTTTGAAGCAAGAAACACCTCAAACGGAGTTCTATAACTCAAGATATGCTTAAAAAGCCTAAGTGCACATACTCCAATTATGCTCTTCAACCCGACCCCTTACTTGTTCTAATGTAAACTCCCTTTATATAACTCCAAAAGATACCATTTTTCATGGAGAGGTAGATACATGTCTTAGAAACCCATTGCTTCAAGAATCACTTCATTTGGAGGTCGGATGAGGGAGTTACGCTCAAAAGAATAGACCATGCTCATACCCTAAATCGATTTGAACCTATCTTGGCGCGATCTCTATAACTTTTAATCTAGATGTCGGATTGCGTTCGTTTTTCAACCATTAGAAAGAACACATCAATACCTACAAATTTTATGAAGACCAAAAAGTCAGATTTTGCTTTTAAAAGGGTCCAAAATCACAAGCCAGCGAATGTCTGTTAAACGGACATCCATGTCCGTTTAACGGACATGTATCGGGTAAAGGATGCCAAAATGACCCGAGAAGGTCCGTTAAATGGACATCTATGTCCGTTTAATGGACATGGACTGGGAAAGGGGTGTTTTTCCACCCAAGAAGGTCCGTTAAACGGACATTCATGTCCGTTTAACGGACATGGGGCTTCCTCAAAGCCCTCCAATGCCCCTCCTATGCTTCCA
>JAOQMQ010000006.1:17122185-17135484 GCA_027563845.1 Erythroxylum subrotundum
TTTTTTTGCTAACTTCTTGTAAGTGCATACGGGCAAAGGACCGCCGCTTGTTCTGTTATATATAGTGCTTATTGAAGGAAACAACCGCCTCAACAAGAAACATATAAATAAAGAGTACATATTCAATATTATTCTGTTCATGGGATACTCGTACGAGATTTTTATAAATAAATGATTGAGATTTATTAGATACAATAAAACACTATAATATTAAATTGAGAAGCTGACAAATAAACAAATGCAAACTAGATCCAAATTTTTTACCAGAGACCAAAGATTGCTTAACAACTCTTAACGTATTCGGAATATGAAGAGACATTATTATTACGAAAGAGCCTATCTTTTTGACAGGTGCTATGACTACCTGGACCCCTGCACGTAACTTGATTTGATATTTCTTTGACTCTGAAAATACTGCTTGCCCATATAGCACTAGGTATCATTTATTTTATAGAATTCAATTGCAGTTACGTGAAACGAACGGAAAACAGGATAACTCGTACTTATCAAACTAAACGTGAAAAAAATATTTTAATTTGTTGAGCTTTATCTGGATCTAAAATTAATGTTATAAATATTGTATGGGTGCCAAATTTTGTTATACTATAATTCATTTTCGGTATCAATTAATACCAAATACTATTTTGTGTAACTTTTTAAAACTTCAAAAAAAAATTTAAATTTTTAAAATTATAAAATAGTCCATCAATATATTGTGTTATATAATTTTTAATTTTACATTTATTATGTCTCAAATTTTATAATAATATAAATTTAAAATAACAATTATCTATTTATTTTTATTAATATTATTGTTTATATATTTTATGCATAAACAATAACCACAATTAGTACGACAAAAATATTATTTAATTAATTTACATATATAAAACTAAGAATAATATAAAGTATTTAAAATGTTATAATTTATATCATATAATAAAAAATAATTATATCAAATATCATATAGTAAGAATAATATAGCGATGGAAATAACTTTCCGTAGGTAAATTTGTTGGGAAAAAAAGTAATTTGCGACAAAAAAATTCCATTGCTAAAGGAGGAGACCAAACTTTGCTTACAAAATTTAGCGATTGAATAGTAAAAATTGTCGTAAAATTAGGCGTCAAAAGTTTCCGGTAAAATTACGTACGAAATTTATTGACAGAAAAAAAAATCGTAGGTAATTTAGCTACAAAAATATGTTTTCATAGGAATTTCCCAACGAAAATAGCATTTCATTGGTAAATTACAAAGTAGAGATGTTTCCATAGGTAATGTACCTACAAAAACACCAGTTCGTAGGGAAATTTCCTTAGAAAACCATTTAGTAGGGAAATTACCTACGAAATTTTTTTTCCATTGAAAATTTACCTACGGAAATATCATTTCGTCGATAAATTCAAATGATGTCGGGATTGTGATTTTAATTGGAAAGAAAATGATGTCCTTTGTTCAACCACAAACGACAACATTTCCTTATCTATTTAAATGAACAAAGATGCCTCTCCCCCTCTGTCAAATGTCTCTGATGTTTGCAAATTATTTTTCTCTTCCCTTGCTATCATGGTCTTCAGTTAATCTCCGGTTAATTGTCCATCATGGTTAGTTATTCCTCCTTTGCAATTGGTTCGTTATTTTTTCTGCTTGTTGTTATTAGGGAAGCTTTTTTTTTGGTCAATTTTGGTTGATGTGATTTGTGTTGTATGCATCTATTTTTGCTGTTAATGGTACATTGTGCATTTGAATGTGTTCCTGTTGGTGAAGAATGCCATGTACTAGTGTTTTTGTTAATAGTTAAGGATAAATTTCTTATGCCTATAAAGTGTTCGAGGAAAGTTCTAAAATTGATGAATTTTGTCATTGCATGAATTTTTGTTTCTTATTCTATCACGGCAACAATGAGAAAAAGTTGCTAGCTTTTTTGGAATGTAAGATAGAAAATGTAAAATGAGAGCACAATGGTTGGGGTATACATTTTCGGATGAGCTAGATATCGATTGGAGGGCTACCATGGGGTTGCCGAGAGGGCTCCACTTGTATACCAGAAGGCAAACTTCGGGATGGGTCCTTTTAAGTGGTATCAGAGTAGGGTTTTGAAATAGGGTTATCTTTATATGTGTTATGATTTCATAAAGTGATTTTAAGTGGTTGTGTGAACAAGGCGACCTATAAAGTTTTGTTATGTTTCAGTGTTATATAGTTTATCTTTGAGTTCACAACATTATGCACCAATGAAACCTTAGAAGTCCCAAAACCTTAGGAGTCCTAGCATTTGAAGTACCTTCAGCTTAGGAGACCAAGCCCAGGGATGGATTAGTAAGTATTTTTCCTTTATGAATTAACCCCGTCCAAAATAGTTAAGAATGGAAAAATTGTCAGTGGAATTTAGTTTTTACTTTGACTGAACAATACAGATATAGGGCAGTGGTGATGCACTAGCCGCGGGAGGCCCTAGTAGTGTCAGGGAGTTTGATCGAGTGTATTTGTAAGTTAGGCGCAATATTGTCCAATGGGAGTAGAGACCCTAAAAGTTCCCTGATTTGGTTGGATCGGGATAAGAATAATAAATTTAAATGGTTTAGTGATAGAAGGATGAGACGAGGAATATCATCTAGTCAAAGGTCAATAAGACCATCTATAGTGTCTAGAGACTCCTAAAACACTATGTTGGACCCCGAACTTTTGTTGAAATTTTGAAGTATAAATTGTCATAAAAATGAGGAATTTGAGGTGAATTATTTATGTGTAAAGAAAAAGAAAATTAAGAATGTGATGATTAAGATAGGCGAAATATGCTTTTGTTATTGATGTTTATGATTAATTATGGCCTAAAATGATGTTTTGAGATTAAATAGAATAGATAGTGAATGATTTGGCTTTAAATGGAGTTGAAAAGTAAGAAATAAATAATAAAAGTGTGAGAATTTGGAGAATTAAGAAAGTTTGACTTTTTGGGGATGAATAGTAACAGAGAGTTGACTTTTTTATTTAGGCAGATTTTGAGAAAATGATCTTCATGAAAATTGTAGCTTTGGTTGAAAGCTTTCTGTCGCCATAAAGTATGATATTTTTCGATATCGGAATTGAAAGTTATGATCTTCCGAAGTTAAGGTTATTTTGCTTTGTTTTTGAAAAATGCTATTAAGCATAGATTTGTGTGTACCGTATTTTGAGGCAAATTCTGGACTGATATGGTCTTAGTTGGAGTAAGTGGTCAACATGAAAGTTGTAGCTCATCTTTCAATCTTTCCAACGCTATAAAGTATGAAATTTTTGGATGTGGGAATTGGAAGATGTGAAATTTGAAAGTTTGGATATTGTTTAGGTGACTTTTAACAGGGCAGAAAGTTTGATTGAAAAATTGACCTAGTTAGAGGTTGAAATTGCCTTTAAGTGCTTCAAGAAAGTTTTAGATTATGTTTTTATCTTTCTATTGATGTAAAGTATGGAAATTTTGGACCATGCAATGTGGAGTTATGATTTTAGAAGTTTATGTTACTGTTTTGGTATGATCATTAGTGGACAGAAAATTTGAAATAGTTTTTGACTCCCTTAAAGGCCAAATTGATTTTGCTGTCCTTCATGGAAGTTGTAGAGCTTCCTTTGAGCTTTTTATTGATACCAAATTTGTCAAATTTGCAATTCGGGTTCAAGAGTTTTTAATTTTTGAAAATTCTGAGGTTAAAAAAAAAAAGGAATATTGAAGCCAGAGCCATTTGGCAATCGCGTGCTGTTTGCGATCGCGAGCTGGCCCTTTTCGGAGGAGGCTCGCACTCGCGAGCCGTCGCGACTGCGAGCAGCCGTTCGCGAGCCGACTTTTGTTTTCTCCGAGGGTCTGCGGCTCGCGTTTTAATTTTTTTAATTATTTAAATTTTCTTCCATTTTTTTGCTCCTAACTTTTTCGTCCGACATCCGATTGATTTGGTTTTTGAAGCATTGGATTCCTAAGACATTCCTTTATCTGTTCATGGAGATTTATGAATTTTTTTTAAGATTAAATGGAGGATGATTGATTTTAATCATAGTGAGATGGATAATTTTCTAAGCATGGTTTAGTATTTTGGTAAATTCTTGATCTGTGGAGAACCGATCGAGTTGATTTTTGTCGCAAAATAAAATAGAGACATGGAGCTACAAGTCATCTGACGGACTTGAATTTCAATTCAGTCCCTAAGAATTTCAATTTCTGAATCGAAGTTGAGTTTAGTGTTCAGTCTAGGATTAGTAAGAGCTGAAAGTATTTTGGCCATAACTGCTGCTCTAGTCATCCAAATGGGGTGATTCTTAATTTGAATTAAACTAGAGAGATATGGCTATAAATGTCCTGAAGGACTCAAGTTTCAATTTAGTCTTTAAGAATGTCAATTTTCGGATGGAAGTAAATTGCTGGAAATGTGTTAGCATAATGATAGTCTGAAATGTTTTGGAGTATAACTGTTAGAGTAGTGCACCAAATTAAATGATTTTTATGCGTTATGAAATTGAGTCAATAAGGAACATTTCTCTAAAAGGAAGTTTTAGCAAATTCCTTCAATTTGATGGTTAAAAAAATTTCCTAAAGTAAGCTTGAATTAAAAAGAATTTAAGGGGCAATTTTGGAAGTTTACTTGAGGAGTTAAGTTAGTATGCTAATAAGGAGGGGCATTTGTTTCTTTTTGCACTCATTAAATGAATGAAGAAGGGGCTGTCGTTTAAGCAGGCAGAATGCATGAAAATGAGAAAGAAAAGAAAGAAGAGAGAAATGAGAGAGTGAGCATTCGGTGGAGATAGGAGAAAGAAGAAGAAGCAAAGCTAGGTTTCGATTTTTAGGAGACTTCAAGAAGGATTTTGGTGTAGATTCAAGAGGAAAAATGAAGAGGAACTCAAGAGCTTCATTCCAAGACAAGAATTTTTGGATTTTGGAGAAGATGAAGGTAAGAGAAGATTTTTTATCTTTGATTTTTGATGAGATTTTTGGTTTAGATAGTTTAAGAATGTTATGGGATTAAGATTTCTAAAGTTAATTTTGATGATTATGCCTTTATGATGTTCAATTTTGGATGGTTATAAATTAGGGATTTTTGTCTTGATTTAGGGATTTAAGTGAGGCTTTGGAGAAATTGATGCTTTGGACAAGTTTCAAGCAAGGATATGAGGTGGGTACCATGTTTATATTTTGATTTATAAGCCAATTATGTGATTTCGAAAAATCAAGAATAGAAACGTTTTGAAAATTATTATTTTTGAATGATGAAATTCATTGATTTTGTAATGATTTAAGAAATTGCTACAATTGTTAAATTAATTGTTTTCGAAAAATTGGATAAATTATTAAAATTGTTTCGGATGATTTGAATAAAATGATGTAATTGTTACATGCATTGTTTTTGAATGATTTGATGATATTGCAAAAAAGTGTTGCTTTTCTGTGTTCGATTGATTGAAAAAAATTGTTATGTGAATTTGACATTGTGGAAAGTTGTTTGATATTTGAATGATTATTATGTGGTTTTTGAATGTGTAAAATTGTGAATGTCAGAGTGTCTTATATGACACGATATGAAAATTAAGTTTTGAAATATGCCTTCAGGCGTTCCGATTTTCAAGTATGAATTATGTGTTATGTGGGTTTGGTTAGGTCCCATAAGTATGAGTCAAGTGCACTTGTCTTCTTTTTATAGGCTTCGCCCGCCTGCTCGCCAGTGGCATTGGAGCTCCGATTTCGGACTCCCATAAGTTCACGGCTATACTGGACCGCTATGCGGGAAAGTGTAGTACATTCTGTTCACGATTGCACAGGATCGCTACGCGAGAATGTGTAGTACGTTTCGTTTTGGACCGACCCAAATCATTCTGATGTGTTTATGTGTTTTTGATTTTTGCTTATAAGGTGATGCATTCATGTTTCTAATTTGTTCGTGAATTCATTGATAAATTGAGAAATTTTTGAAAAAAAAGAATTAATTGATAAATTTTCTACTGCGAAATCTTTTATAAATGGAAAAAGTTTTTGCAAAATGCTTTTGCTTATTTTTCGATTTATAAACATGTTATCCACGAGCTATAAGCTCACCCCCTTCATCCCCATCTCCAGGTTTCGAGCAGGAGATCGGATGGAAGAAAGTTAAGACTTTTGTTCGATTTCGCATGTCTTGTATTTTGTGTAATTTGGATTTTGATATTGGTATTGTATCGTGGCTTGAAAATGCCACTTTGGTTTGATAATGTATTATTCTAGAATGTAAATATTGAGTTATAAATTGGTGTATTGAATTGAGGTATGTTTGTGACTGGATTATGATGATGATTAGTTGTGTTTGATTATGTTGGGGTTTCGGACAAGAGGTCCGATGAATTGTGTAGATTGGTTTAGTATATTGAAGTGAATTTAAAATGATTTACAGGTTTTTTGAGATTTTTAAAATACAGCCGTTATGCTGCCCAATTTTGTTAAATTGTGTATTTATGGATATGTGTTTTAAGTGTCTATTGACAAAAGAAAGAATTAGTAAGATTTTTGTGTAAATTGATGGTTATGATTTTGATTATAAAGAATCAAATAAATTGAGAAGGATGAATTTCCAAATTGAGAAATTGAAGTACTTTGTATGAGATTGATTAAAAATAAATAGAATGCAAAAGAAAAAAAAAATTTACACCGATTCGGATTGATTTAGTCTTAAGGTTTCCAACGTGACGTTCTTCTAAACTATTTATTCGCGGATGTCGGAGTTAATTTTTTGTTCGTAAGCGTTTTGTTTTTTGTAAATCCGTTTGTTTGCTTCCGATTCTTCCACATTATGACCTCCGATCCGATATGTATTTCGCTTTTGTCTCCGATTTCCTTTCGTTTGTATTCTGTTCTTCCGGTTGGGGTCCGGTTCCGAAATCGGGTCCCAACATGTTTCTAATGTTTAAGGAGCATTTATGTTCTAAGTGGTGTGCTGGAGTTATGGAATTGATGAGTTACTTAAAGAATTTGGGTTGGAAACCCATGTTCACTGGTTCCTTTTAATAATTCGGCGATGTGGTTCTTAAAAGACACAAAGGTAGCTTGGTAATGAGAAGTTGATGGTCACTTGTGATTGCCACTGTTGTCGATGACTAAAAATAATAGTTGATGTTTGTGGCTTCTCCTTAGTAGCAGTTGGATACTGTTGTCAGCTCACAATTGGTAACTACCAAAGATCTTATTGGTGATCAGTTGTGTGCCTAGTGACGTTGTCGACGGTGAGTGGTTGATAAGAGAAGGAAAAAGTTGAAGATCTATGAGATGGGGGATATCATCCAACCAAGAATGTTTGGGTAGTACCGACATTGTGAGGATGATGGTTCACTCTTGTCTTGAAGAAGATGAAGGCTATTATGTTGATGCTCTCTATGGTGATGTTGCCAAATTGAGGGATATAAGGTGGCTAAGGCTTCATATTGGGAGATTTGGACACAAAGATAAGTTATCCTAAAGTAAGGATGTTTAGGTATAAAGAATGAATTGAAGTACTATGTTTGGGACGACCCGTCTCTATGGATGCATTATAAAGATCAAGTCATAAGGAGGTCAGTGCCTAAAAGTGAAACACCTTCGATTTTAGCCTTCTACCACTTGTATGCATGTGGAGCACATTTTGGGGTTAAGAGGACTGCCTATAAAGTATTGGAGAGTGGCTTCTACTGGCCCTCATTATTTAAGGATGTCTACATCTTTTGCAAGTCATGTGACAGGTGTCAAAGGTTAGGTAACTTGTCCCATAAGAACCAAATGCCACAAATTCCCATTCTTTTCTGTGAAATTTTTTATATTTGGGCTATTGACTTTATAGGACCTTTTCCTTTATCTTTTGATTTTAATTATATATTGCTTGTTGTTGATTATGTTTCCAAATGGGTGGAAGCTAAAGCCACTAAAACTAATGATTCCAAAGTTGTTGCAACTTTTATCAAATCTGACATCCTTTCTAGGTTCAGAATGTTAAAGGCAATCATAAATGACAAGGGAACCCATTTTTTCAATAAGGTGATGGAAACGATGTTTAGAAAATATCACATCATGCACAAGATTTCTACCTTTTACCATCCCCAGACCAATGGCCAAGCTGAAGTGTCAAATTGAGAAATGAAGTCAATCCTGGAGAAAATAGTTCAGCCCAATAGAAAGGATTGAAGCTTAAGGCTGGAAGATACATTGTGGGCTTATAGGACGGCTGGGATTGGATAAAAATGGATTGACGACTTTTATTGGTAGGATACTTGTATTGGCATTTTATTAATTGAATGGCCGTATCAGGTTTGAATAAGGTTCTCTACTCATTCGCTACAGCCTTTGATGGAAAGGAAGAATGTTTCAGGTATCCCTTCTTTCTATCCATAGGTTGTTTCTAAAAAATCTTTTACTTGGTTAAACACAGATTTGGTTACGGGTAAATCTTTTTGAATATTTCGTTTAGAACCCCCTTGCACTTCCGCCTCAAATTCTTTTATTAGTGTGAATTCTTCAGTTTTTGTTCCTATCTCAAAGTCTTCTTCTACTGCTTGACGAACTTTAGAAACTCTTTGTCCATTTTCGAGATCTCCTTTTCATTCTTTTAAATTTTCCTGAATGAGCTCAATTGTTCGCATGCTAATTGGGATATCTCCATATAGACTGATGTTTAAGAATCCATGTCATATTCCAATGAAGCTATAACATAAGGCTTATTATAGAGCAATGTAATATGAATTTTGATAATGCAGGAGTGCATAGAAAATTGCAATTGCAAGAGTTGGAGGAGATTTGGAACAACTCTTATTAGAATGTAACGATATATAAGGAAAAAATGAAGGCTTTTTATGACAAGATGATCCCATTGGCTTAATCCATTTGTTGTTACTCACGTCTTTCCTTTTGGTGCAGTAGAGATACGAAGTTTGAAAACAGAAAAGACATTCAAAAAGAATGGTCATTGCCTAAAACCATATTATGAGGGCTTCCAAATAGAGAATATGGAAGTGTTGATGCTTGAAGATGCAAACGACGTCACTTGATGAGAGTACCATGGAGTCAAGCCAATTACGTAAAACAAAGGTGCTACTTAGGAGGCAACCCAAGGGACGTTCATTTCTTTTCATTTACATTCTTACATTTGTTATTTATGTTAAATGCTTCATTTCTTACATTTGATGTTACATTGGGGACAATGTAAGTTTTAAGTGTGGGGGGTGGGGATCTTAGTTCTCATGCACATTTTTGAGCTTGTTTTTTTTTTCTTATGTGTATTTCTTAGGTGTTTTTCAAAATCAAACAAATAAAAAAATTCTCTTTTTTCTATTTCTTTTAAGACTATATAGTCATAATTAGAGAATGAATTAAGTAGAAAGTTTCATGGAAACTTTAGTATGCACTTTTACTCTTGTGATTGGTCAATATACATTATCTTTAGAAGAGTAGTGACTGGAGGTAGACACAAGCTAGTGAGATTTTGAGCCTTTATAGACTGACACATTCATATAAGTCTTATTGTCTTTTATTTATATGTGAACTTTATGACATGTACATATTAACTTTGCTTTGATTTTCTATTCAAGACCACATTTTCATCACCTGCGTTAACATGGAAATGATATAGGCATTCTTGGTTTCATAAGCTACATTAGCTAAATGGCCCACATGTTGATATGAAATTTTCATTTAATAAGACCCCTTAACCTTTATATGTCCTTTTTTTTTGTGCTAACCACTTTATATGCCTTAAACCTAACCAAATGTCCTACCCAAGCTTTAAAGTTAGTGGAGCATTTGTTTATTGTTGATGTTTGTGGATGTACAAAAGTGTAAGTGTAAGGGTGTGCACATGTGTGGGTTGGTTATAATTATTGGAATGTCATTTTATATCTTATCAATGAATTCCAATATATGTAGCTTCTTTCTATTTTTGTTGGAAAAAGAAAAGAAAAGAAAAAAGTAAGAAAATAAAAAAGAAATTTTTTTTAAATAAAATTATCAAGGAGGAAATGAATTTATTTTGCATAGTTATTCATGATTAGTTTTCTCCTAAAATTATATAGAATGGGTGATTCTAGTATGATGCATATAAGGTTTTGTTTTGAAGGATCACCACTTATTGTTATAATGTAATGTTTGTCATCAATTGTATGAGTAATTTCCTCTAATTCCTTATGCTTTATATAGTTTGTGGTGTGAGAGCTTGAATATAAGTTCTGAAACATAGTTTTTGCATTCTTCATAGTTGACGGTACCCAGTTTTTGGTGAACGTTAGTTTGATATGTTTGTGAGTGTTGGAAATTAGGAAATTGAAAAATGAAGATGATGTTAAAAGCCATAAGCATATCACAATCATGACATTGAAGCGTAATCATAATAAAGAGGTTGAATCATAACAGTCATGATCATGACTCCAAGTCACGATCGTGATAGAAGGTTTTCAAAGTGCGAGTCTTTTGGTGTTTTGAGGGTTCGAGGCTATTTTTGGAAGCAAACAAATTGAGGAAACCCTAAAAATAACCCTAAACCCCTATTGTAGTATATAAGAACATGAAAAACACCAAAAGAGGTAGCAATCACAAATCAAACTAGATCAAAAGTGGAGAGATCACAGAAAAGATGTAGGGAATTCTAGCATTCCAAATAAAGGAGTCAAATAGTTTTTATTGTTTTCCTTTTACTTTCTTCATTATCCTTGATGTGTTCGATTTCTATGATGTTTAACATGTCTATATATTTCTAAATCCAAATTAGGAATTATTCTGGAATTATTTTATGACTTTAATTATTGTTGATTTCAATATATATTTGGATGTTTGTAATAATTGTCATGTATATACTTTACAAAAAACTGAGAGAGTGAGTCAAAGTAATTAGTGTTAGGTTGCAGAACGAGAGGTGGAAATTTAATAGACCCACAGTTATCAAATTAACGATCAATCAAAGAGAGTGTAACAATATTGCCAATTGTGAAGCTAAATCTTTAATAGAAGATATTGCCGACAGTGAAGCTAGCCACCGTGTCATCCAAGAGAGTGTTTATTCGACTAAAGACATCGAGCCATATGCAGATGCTATTGGAGCCCATTAATGACTCAGAGTGATGAGGAGAAAATGATCAATGATAAAATTGAAGTTTCCATTTATGAAGAAATAGAAGAATAGAGCATGAAGGACATACAGTTTGAAGAATATAAGGAAGTCTCAATTCAAGAAGCACATCAAGAAGAGGAAAAGAAACAGATGACAATCGATATGGAGCTTGAAGAATATAAGAAAGTCTCTTTTCAAGAAGCTGAGGAAGCAGTAAAGGACGAAGAATAGATGAAAGAGGACATAGAGCTTGAGAAATGTAAGGAAGTCTCTATTCAAGAAGCAAATGAAGAAGAGGAGACGAAGGTGAATGTGGAAGAGGAAGAGTATTTCACCTTCTTACAAGAAAAACTGCTAGATTCGATTGACGATTCAGGGAGTTTCATCATTCCCTATTTCATTAACAGTGTGTTAGCAAAAAGGGTGTTACTGGCCTTACTTGGATTTCTTAATTTGATAAATTATGTCCTTTTCACTATCTTGAAACATATAGCTTATTTACAGGCTACTAAACTGTCATACGAAGAAAAGAGTGACAACAAACCACTTATTACAGACCTAGGTTGAGGGTAGAAGGCAGAGTACGTTAAGCTAATGACATGAAACAAACGCTACTTGGAAGGCATCCTAAGAATTAGGATATTTTATTTTATGTTTCAATTCATTTTTTTGATGCTTTGTTATTTTTATTTTTATTTTGTAGGAAGTGAATTGTTGGAATTTGATGGCATAGAGTGTCTCCCAATTCCATCACCCATACCGTCACCACCAAAACACCATAAGTATTCTTACTACAACTTTTTCTTTATTATTACCTATCCTTAAGGACAATGTGCTTTTCAAGTGTGGGGATGTATATCCAATTGCATATCAATTGTATGTGAATTATGCATTTACAATTTTGTTTGTATGAATGTGTCAATGGCAAGAATTGAATGGAATTGGCTTATTTTGAACATAGTCATTTGAATTGTAAAGGCATAATAACTTATGAATTTTGTGTTTTAAGTGTCTTTATGTATGTCAATTAAGATATGACACATATTCTTTCACTTTAGGGAATTTGTTTGTATGCATTTATAATTATAGTCAATTGAATTGATTAGCATTATTAGTTCCATTTCACGAGAATGATTGACTAAAAAGAAAAGAGATAGGCTAAAAAATAGTAAAAAAGTGTTAAATTCCTATTCTGCTAGCCCTTTTTAAGAAAATTGGGTTAAGAATAGAGTTGGTAGCCAGTTGAGAGATGTGATATAGTTGAGTAAATAAGGGGCATTCATGACAAATGTTTATCTTCATGTCAAAAGGATAGAATTACACTCCAACCTAGCTAAATAAAAACATGACTGAATTGAGTAACCGAGGAACAGTCATGACAAGTTGTTTGCCTTCACGTCAAAAGACTAGGTTATTATCAAAAAATGATGTTACAATAAATTAAACCTACCAATCTTTTAACCATAGCAAGAAATTTCATGGAAGTTTACGTAGTGATAGTTTGCCTTTTTGATTGATTAATAATAATAAATACATGCTTACATGTGCCATAGGTGTATGAATAGGATGTTAATATTTTCATCGATATGTACATTCAACACACTTAAACATAAGAGGAATAAGTTACTAAGTTGGTAAATTTTAAGTGATTTATGTTTGAGATTAAGTTAAGTTCATGAGATTTGATGCCAATATCGTTGGAGAAGGAGCTTGGACATAGTTTAGGCCTAGAACATCTATCAGTCAACTCTCTACAAAATAAACATAAAAAAAAAACTAACTACGAATAACATACTAATTTTAAGGTCACTAGCTTTACCATTTTAGAACCATTATTTTTCAACCAACTCCTCTTTTAAATGTTAAGGCCCTATTCATTATCACATTAGGACTCATGCTTCTTATGTCCAAAATTTTCACTCCCATAGCTCTCCTTCTCTTTTTAATTGTATCTACCACTCTCTTTTCTTGTTCCCCATTCAACTCTAGAAAGGGTGGCTTCTCAAAGGAGGGTACCATGAGTGCTTCCATTCTTACTACAATCTCTTGCTTTAATTTAAAACCCAACTCCTCCTTTCCTGGTTCTCCTTCATCCTCTACTTCCCCAACACTCACTTCTTCTTTGTAGCTCTTCTCTTTCTTTTTTATGCATTTGATAGCCCTGAAATTTTTTTTTTAGTTAATTAATCATGATTAGGGTAATTAAGTATGTTTATGTAAGCTAAGCATGATTAAGTAGGATAAC
>JAOQMQ010000006.1:17139996-17155671 GCA_027563845.1 Erythroxylum subrotundum
TGCATTTTGAAATTTGTGAAATTTGTGAATGACATTTTGTTTGATGTGACATGGTATGAATACCAAGATTTCGAAATGTGCCTTCGGACAATACGATTTTTCAAGCATGAAAATGTGTTATGTGGATTTGGTTAGGTCCCATAAGTTAGAGTCAAGTGCACTTGTCTCGTTTTCATAGGCTTCGCCCGCCTGCCCGTTAGTGGCACTGGAGCTCCGATTTCTGACTCCCATAAATTCACGGCTACACTGGACCGCTATGCAGGAAAGTGTAGTACGTTCTGTTCACGGCTGCACAGGACCGCTATGCGAGAATGTGCAGTACGTTACGTTTTGGACCAACCCAAACTATTTTGATATGTTATGTGTTTTGATTTGTGTATATTTGTGATGCATTCATGTTTTTTTTAATTTGTTTATGAATTATGAAAAAGAAAAAATTTGAGAAAATTGAAAAATGAGAAAGTGAGTTTTCAATCATGAAATTTTGGAAATTGTTCATGATTGATTTGAAAAATTGAAAAGGTTGAAAAATACGCTTTTGATGAATTTTCTGCTGTGGAAAGTTTTATAAATGGAAAATGAGTTTTGAAAATGCTTTTGCTTATTGTTCAACTTATAAACATGTTATCCACGAGCTGTCAAGCTCACCCCCTTTCATCCCCATCTCCAGGTATCAAGTAGGAGATCGGATGAAAGAAAGTCAAGACGTTTGTCTGATGTGTTTGCTGATGATGTTCTGGAAGTTAGATTTTTGGTATCTTTGCATTTTGGGTTATAAAATTTATGTTGTATTTGTGGCTTGAAAATGCCACTATACTTTGTATAAAGACTTGAATTATGAATTTATGTAAGGAATTGAGTTTGTGTATGATTATGGGATATGAATTATGATTGTATATGAAACTGATTGGTTTGAGTTTAGATTGATTTATGAATTTGCATGTTGAATTTAGATGAGTATGAATGTGATTGGATATAAATGGGATTGTTTATGTATGGAGATATGAATGTGACTTGAAATGTGAATTGGATATGGATAATGGGAATTGAATATGAATGTGTTTTGGATTCCGGACGGGAGGTCCGATGATTCTGAGTTTTGTTTGGAAATTATGAAGTGTGTTTTAAAACCAATTGCAGGTTTTGGTTTGTTAAAATATAGCCGTTATGCTGCCCGATTTTCGATAAAATTGGTTTTATGGCAAAGATAGAATAAGAATAAGATTGTTGTTAAAAATGATATTGAGGTATAGTATGATTAAGAATTGTATGAATTGAGTTTTGTTTGAGGATAAATTTTCCCAAAGGGGGAAAATTATATTGTTTGGATTGGTATAAGATTGAATAAAGATGAATAAAAATGGAAAAAAAATTATGCGGGTTTCGGTTTGGCTTAGTCTAAGGTTTCCAACGCTAAATTTAGTTTTCGAAAATATACGCTACGGATGTCGGAATTTGTTTCACTTCGTTCGAAACGTTTGTTTCGATTTGTTTTGATTCGATACTTTCACTTTGTCATTTCGTTTGCATGCGTTGACTTTCGCCTCATGTTCCGTTCTTTCGAATTCGATTTCGTTCGTTTTCGCTTTCCGCCACTTCGTTTTCGTTTTGTATTTCAGTTTTTCCGGTTGGGGTCCGGTTCTGAGATCGGGTCCCAACAATAACCTTTGGCAAAGAGGTTTTTTCAATCTTCTTCCAAAGTGAAAAAGAAACTTCATACCACTTAGAAGAATCCTAAGTACAATACCTAACATCCCAATAAAGGATTACATCTTAAATTTGTCTCACTTCTTCACTTTGAGTGGCTCACTCACACAAATATTTGATAATGATGCTTAAATGCTTGATAAACTTAGAAATTTGTGTATAAGAAACCCAAATAACTTTTTAATAGTAAAAGTAATGAGAAAACACTTATTTATAGTATTTTAGGACCATACTAGTTGTTGGAGCCAAGAACTAGTCATTACAACTACTATTTGTAAAGTACTAGTCGACTAGTATAGTATATTAGTCGACCAATGTATATTGAATGCTCATATTCACTAGTTGTTGAGAGACTAGTCGACTAGTAGGCATATTGGTCAGCTAATACATTAATCGATATTACAACAAACTCTCAATACATCAAATTTAATGCCTTTAATCTGTATTGATCGACCATTAACCCATATATGTTCACCAATCACCCTAAAAACGTGATTTTAACAAAATTCAAATGCTTAAAACCAATTTGTTTAATGCAATAATGATTTAAACACTTCCAAAAAAATTTCCTAAAGAGTGTTTGAAAGATTATCAGGTTTTTCTACTAAAAACAAAAGCTTCAATGTCTCTTAATGACTATAAAGACTCATGTAATGAAATGAACTGAAATGTTCATATATGGGGAGCGTTTTAAAACATCAAAATAACAAAGGGAGATTACAAATAATAATTAAAAATGAAAAAATGACCTTAATAAACCTTGAATTTCTTTTTTCCTTGATTTGGTCTTTATTTTTTCAATTGTAAACTTCAACTTCTCTTTATCAACTTCATAAACTATCTTCTTAAGACCTTAATGAGCCTTAATCTTCTTATGTTCTTGGTTTGCTCTTTATTTATTTAGTTGTAAACTTCAAATTTTGTCTATCAAATTCATAAACTATCTTCTTGATTTTATGGCTTCATTTTGTTCATATATTTCTTTTCATCAAAATAATACACTCATTAGTAGTAATTATGTTTTGTTATCATCAAAATATCAATTGGAACACCCTTGACTCAACATTGATTATTGAACTTATTTAAGTTAAGAGTGATTAAAATTGATTTGCTTGAGGATAAGCGAAAGTTTAAGTGCAAGGATACCTGATGTCAATAAAAATTTACATGTATTTCAAAGTATTTTACTAGGTTTTATGCTTAAATTACCTTTATTGACTCACTTTATATTATGTTTTTTGTTAATTGTGAAGATGTTTCCTTAGGATGAGAGCTGTTAAGAATTGGAGAAGATTTCAAGTGAAAAATATAAAGGAAATAATTTTCAGTTGAACACGGTCTAACATACGACCATTTATCCCTCATGGACAATATATAAGTGAGGATACAACCTAGAATATAACCCAGAGGGGGACTGAGGCAGTGAGAATTTCTAAAGAGCAATATAGATTAAGGTAAGCTCATATATATAGCCTTAGACACAAACACCTAGTGTTACTTATGCATAAAAAAATATTTAAAATGTGGAAACCCTAATTTGAGGAGACTCTTTTGGAATTTATCATTCTTTTCCATTCCAAAACTTAGGGTTAACCATTAGGTGGTTGACCAACCCTTTTAAGGTCAATTGTAAAGTTATTTTAATAGATAAATAAGATTACATATCATCATAATGGACCAATCTACCCAAAATATAAAGGTTTTCATATATAATTATTTTTATCATAATTTATTTTATTTTATCAATTGTTTTCGATGACGCAAACATGATTCATGGCTAAGTATTTTTATGTTTTGATATTAATTAGGACATACCCTAGTTAATGATAGCTCAATTGGTGGTTATTGGGTATGACTTGAACTATATGAAGATACGTGAGTGATCAATATAGGATTCATAACTCTAATTTAATCAGGGAGCATATTCTATTATTCTTTATTAGTATTGATTTGATAAATCCTTGACTAAAGTGAAATGATATTTTAATGATAGTTTTCAAGAAAAGAATCAATTCTTAATGTTGAAAAATTAATATGAGTAGACTCTAATAGAGTAGACATTAATTTCATATTATATTGCTAATCAAATATCGTATGGTGAAAGAAATAAATTATACAAAAAATCATGCAAAAAATATGTCAAAATTACTTTAATATCCCTAATATTAAGGTTATCACAATTTTTTTTAATTTCAATCTTAATCAATAGATATGAATTATTTAGTTATATCATTAAAGATAATTTGGAGGGGTTTAATTTATCTAAAATTTGGAGGGGTTTAATTTATCTAATCTTTAATACAACTCAGGGTCATAATTTATATTCATTATCAATATATTTAGGAACTTAATGAATTACACGTAAGGATCAGCTAAAGAGACAAATGGTAATTTAATCATGTTTGACTTAATTGTAAAGTTTGAAAAGCTTTACAATCATATACAAGCTATTTCATAAATAAAAATCAATATTAAATTTTAGATCTTATCTAGACGTAATTTCAATTTAATTAGAAGTAATTATAATTCTAATTAAAGTTTAATTAAATTACTAAAAGGTATGAATCCTAAATAGGTGTATGCTCTACAGGAGTTAGCACTTCTACCTCTCTCTACACTATTGATATTATCTCATTCTGCTTGTATAGATAGTATTAAAAGTTAGATACTTATGTCATTATGATGGTCTTTATATAACCTATAAGTTTGAGGGGAATTGTTTAATAGGAAGCTAAGCTCCATATAAAGGTATAATTTATGAATCATATTTTGTTTGTTTATAAACTAATTATTTTATAGAATTAGTGATTTTGACTTTCAAAAAATCATGAAATTTTTTCTCTTCCATTGTTCTTGGGATGAAATATAATCTATATTTTCCAACACTAATGACATTCAAACTGCACTAGCTGAGGCGGCGGAGTTGTTGTTTATTGGGAATTTATCGGTCACATTTGAAACTTCTAATCACTCGGTGTTCCTTTTCCATTTGCTTCCAATAGTGGGACCTATCTAGATAAATTGTGGCCTACGAATGTGTATAATATGGTTTTTGTTATGAAGAAATATTAGGCCTTAATAGGCAAGCGATAAACAAATTGGCTTAGAAGATATGGATTCGGCGATACGAGTATATATGAATATGCATGCATATATTGGGGTCACGGGTACACTAGGATGCTTCATGATTGAACATTTATTAGACGGGTTTTGTGTCATTCAAATATTATGAAAGATAAAAAGGAGAAAGCCTCTTTAAAAGTGATTCACTAATCATATTTTTTTCAATAAATAGAGGCCTTAGAACCCATTTAGAATTGTCATTAATAACAGTTATAAAAATTCCAATTTCTTATCCTTTTCTTGTTAAAATAAGTCATTTTGCTTCTCTAGAGATAAATACATGTGATTACTACTTGTTTTAAGGGGACATGCAAGTATTAATTTTTTTCTCAAGTTATACCTTTTAATAATTGATCATTTTATTTTGTAACATATGCTTATAAAAATATAAACACATGAATCTATCCGCAGTACTGAATCCATTGCCAATTCACTTTCATATCTCAACTTATCCCGTCTGAAAATTGACCATAAATGATAGTCAATATAACTAAGAAAGAGGGGCCTGTAAACCAAGAGACAAATCCCCAACCCTCCTTTTTGGCAGACATGAGGAGTGAAAGCACATTCAATGAAAGAATCAACATCAACCCAAGTTATCAACAATTAATGCAACCTGATGTTCGGAATTTACAAAATCAAGAGGCCAAGACTCTGGCAGAGATTGTACAAGGACAATGTAGAGTAAACGATCTGAGGAGGAAGTTAGTTGCGCTCGCACAAGATAATTAATAGGTTGATTATGGAATCAAGTGCTAACACCCTGCTTTGCCTTGAGGATAAGCTCTTCAGTTGTGGTGCCAATGATCTCATTAGCACGTTTAAGACCGACAGAATAGTACCTTCCAAGAGTATCCTGTATCCAAAGATAAATGTATATGCAAGTAAAGAAGAATTTTATAACATTCTCCTTCTAAAATGTAAAACTTAGAGATTGGACTTGGTAACTACTGACTTTGGCCAGTTTCTGCTATAATATTACCTCAAAATCATTCAATTGATTTCTATTGCAATTCTGGTATTACCCACTAGTTGCATCAAAAACAAATATGCCAAATTTGGTTGAAGAATTAAACAAATTCTCACCCGAGAAACAATTCCCAAGTTCTCTAACTTGTGAACTGCATCATCCACGTCAAAATTACAGCTCTCATTGAACTCTTCTTTAATTAGCTCCTCACAACGCAAGTCCAAATCCTACTTAAAAATTTTAGAAACTTAAACATAAGTGATCTGCAATTCACCGAGAATTGAGAATTTAAGCAATAAGAAAGAGAGACACTGCATAGACATGTTCAGATATATTTGTGCACATATTTAGGGAGATATTGAAGAATGCCTGCTTAGTAGCTTTGCCCTGCTCCATCAATATAAAGAAAGAAATAATGACCTCCTTGACCTGCAAGAGATTAGGAAACATGAGCAATTTGGTGGGTTATCAATTAACATAAGATATTCCCATAATTATTTAGGATGTTAACTTGTTACATGCTTGAGTATGGATATGATGGCTACAGTTCAATAAGTATGTATCTAGGACCCTTTAGAAGAGCATATTTCTTTCATTTTCATACCATGCAAAGTAGAAGAATTTCAATATCCATATAACCGCATGGCCAAGGCACCATATGTAAAAATCAGAAGTCATCAAGCAGCGTTTGAGACAATTACGTTGATTATTAAAACTGAATAACTACAAAACAATCATACTTCGAGCGAAACGTGCACAAGGAATAGAACGTGACAATAGATAAGATGTTTACTTAACAGCTGTAGTGACAGAATGATCTGGAAAGCCACTATATCCCTAATGCAATATGCAGTTCATTCAAAAGAGGCAAGTACGACTTGCAACATGATTGTCTGGTTAAAGGAAACAACAAACTTAAGACTAACTTTATGTTAAATACACACACAAAGAGGGGAAATAGAGGGATGTTAACAAGTAGAAGGATAGAGACTAACCTCCTGTTGAATGACATCATCACACAGGTGAAGAAGAGTACCTCTTCCACTATCTAGTTGTTTATCATACATGGACTGTGTAATTAAATTCTGATATGCAGCCAGGTTTGCCTGAAAGCTGCAAGTAGTCACAGAATTAATACCAACATAGATATCAGTAGAAAGGACCAAGAGAAAAATATTCTAGATCAAGAAAGATTTGAATAGATCATCAACAGAGAAAGATGGGCATTAAGTATACATGAACAATATATAGGATGCATTAAACAAACAATATACTATTGCAAAGTATGTACAGTACAAGAGAATAGATGTTAGCAGTACTTTAAAAAATAGCAAAAGAGGGAATACGCTTTTAATGTCAACCAGGCCAATTAACCTCTTTCATATGACCCAAAAAACAATACAGAGCAAGCACATTGCGAGAAAATGAAACTAGTTTGTGCTGTGAACACCAAAGAAATAGAGGTAACACACAAAAGCAGAACATGACTTACGTGAAATATGTCTTAGCACAGTAACCAATTACAGTAGAAACAACAGCAAAAATGACCCAGAGATCAGCTTTAGGCATTTCAAGTGAACTAATGACAGCAACCTGTTTAAAAATGCATGTTATGTCTTTCCAAAGAATGAGTGAATTGTAAACAACAGTTAACTGAAATAACTTATTTTTAAAGCTCACCAACCCAACAATGGCAGAACCAAGGAATTTGACCCAGTCCATTGGAGTCAACCCAGGATTTTTCTTTTCAGGCTGGCAAAATTTGTAACAGACTATAAGTCAGTAATTTAACTTGACGCAAAATAGAATAGGTCACCCAAAATCTTACAAGAACTATCTCCAAATCAGCCATTGGAATGTTTTTGAAATGCTTTACATATATCCCTCGTTCATCTTTTGCTTTGGTCCTTGCTCTTCTGGAAATTCATCATTCATTAACACGCATCGAATAACTTCCCATATTAGAAAAGTTAGATAAGAAATTTTCAATCATGCTACCCTCTTTACCACAAGGCAATGAGATAAAGAATCTGTCAAATCACAAGAGTATTACTAATGCAAGGGCATTGTTTAACATGCAACAAATAGGAGCACAATCATCAGCTTCCTAATCTAAAAGATTCCTTCATAACAACTATCCATGCTTGGAAAGAGAGGGATTTACTATATCATGTCCAACTCATTACAAGCGTTCCATCAAAATATACAATAGTGCAAGACATACTCACAAGAATCTCGTCCAAAGAAAATAAAAGAATAACTAATGAAATAAAGCAGTACCTGTAAACAACTATTATCCTATCAAATGTGGGCTCCTGGATTGTAGTATTGCTCACCAAATTCTTCACTCTGGGAGAAAGTAGAGAATGGACATGAGGATCGTTAAGCAGAAATAATCACAAGGAATGAATCATCATGTGCAACTTTATTTAACAAAGGCATACTGGAGGACTGCTTATGCCCATCACCATACATACGAAAAAGCATACTGCTTTGATCATTCCAGAAAATGACACAAGAATCAATTAGACAATACAAATAATTAAAATATTACCAAAAAAAAAAAGACATCCAGGAAAAGATTTTGAAGCAATTGAATTTCACAAATTACATCAAGTTTCAAGATGTAAATTTTTAAATCTGAACATCTTCAATTGGAATATTCTTTTAGATTAAACCACTATTTATTCATATGCATTCGTTTAAGTAACTAAATAGCTTCAGAATCTGGCATAAAAGATCAAACCAGAGGCTGAATTACCATGATTCCTTAAACCTAAACATTTATATTGCACAAAGGGAACAGGAATCATTCCTCAAACAATCAAGAATAAATTTAGAGAAATCTTACAAGACTTTCTTAGGAGTCAAATTTTGATATATACGAAAATTTTCTTTCAAATGCCATATTTAACCTTAGTTCCATGTTCTCCAAACGAATTCTTTCAACAAATAAATCCTCCTGATCTGTTCCAGACGGAATTTCATCATTTTTCTTTGGATGTTTCTCGTGTCTTCTACTTGACGTTCTGGGCAAAAGCTTTTCTATCCTGCAACAATTATGACCAACAAAAGAAGCAAATGGTAATGATAGCAAATGCAGGTTCAGTAAAGAAACTACAAAGTGAGAGAAAATATTAAGTCAAAAATCATTTATGTGCCATGACATCTTTAAATCTTGTGCTATACACTAAGCCAATCTATTTCAAAAGGAAATGCACTAAACGTCAAAAGTCATTTGTGCCAATGACATCTTTAATGACTATGATAACAATTGCAGCATCGTCATCTTCCTACCGAGTCAATCTTAGAATATATGCCCAAAAGCGTGCAATAAGCATGTCCACTTTCTCCAACACAAAGTAATCAGTTGTACGATCAATTCCAATCCCTCGCCGGAAGATTATATACTAAAATTTAACCAAAAAAAAAAACAATATCAGTTACCATGCGACAAAACCCTGTTAATAGGACAAAGTATGAATAACAAGAAGAACAGAATGTTGATGAAGAATGAAAAAATAGTAATAGCAATAGCAATAGTAGCAGTAGTAGCAATAATAGCAAAAAAAGATTAAACTTGCATGCACATGTATCTAAAGATCAATTTGCCTCAATAAATATAGGAAAGGTTGATCTGCACTTCCCTTCGAGCACATAAATTAAATAAAAGTCACACAACTGAAAAGACTGATCTGCAGTTCCCTTAAAGAATGCACATTCATATTACAGAGATGTCCATATCATGGAATTTCTTGATTCATAGTCAACTGATAGAAATAAGTTATTCAAGGACAGTTATTTCATCCAGTCATTAACTACTCAAATTTATTCCAAGCATCCACTAAAGCAAATCACTAAAGCCACTTCTGAAATAACCAAAAACTTTGAAATTTTGAAACTCGATAGAAAAATTAGGAAATAACAATTTATGTATTTCAACCAAATGCATCCTTTCCTTTTAGCATTGCTCTATATCAAAATCCCAAGTGTATAACCCTCAATTTTTGCTTCAAACTACAAGAACTTCCGAAAGGATTTCTCTTATAGTTTCAGAAAATTAATCATAGATGAAAAGAGGCTTATTCATCAGGTAAAGAGGTATTCCCCTGAAGTGACAGGAAGCATCTAATCCTGGTATTTAGCAAGGCCATCAAACATAAAGGACTCCTGGACACGGTTTTTCATCATAAAAGGGAAGGGATAAGTTGGAATAGCTTGGGGAACACAAATTGGACATTTAGGACTAATATTATGCCTGTATGTTCTCAAAAAATACATAACCAAGAAGGTAAATTCTAAATAAAAGTTCTTTCTGGCCATGTATAGTAGAGTTTGCAAATGTTTCAACCACTTCTAAAGCTGCTCCTGTGCATATTGGCTATACTGCAACTTTTGATCCATACTTGAGACCAAGTGTATCCGGTGTAGGTAAGGTTCCAACAGAAAAGTAACTAATACCTACAAAATTAGATAAGCAAGCACAATAAGGTGAAAACATGGACAAGCAATCCAAAGCCTTGTCTCAGCAGCATTGCTATTGACTCTAGACAACCTAACTCTTCATTCCATCTAAGTCCCATCTTCTTTGCAAAGAGTTATCAAGTACCATAATAACTACAAAATGTCCACCTTTCAAAAAGTATTGATGAGAAAAAAAACCAAAAAGTTACATATCTTTGAGGAATGAAGGCTCTAATGCTGGAGAGCACATCAATAGGCCAAACTTTGGGTGAAGATACTGCCACTGACAGAGCACTGATGTATCTTTGTCAAACTTATGAGGGTTGAGATAGAGACTAAAAACATAGTTCAAGCCTCCATTTGTATTAGATAACTGTAAGGGGTCTCAATATATTACTTCATATAAAATGGGAAGCAAAGATAACAACCAAGATTAACTGCCAACCATTGGTGTAAATGCAATATTAATCACAGAAGGGCAAAATGTTACATAACTACTATACCAAGGACCATAACAAGCAACCGTAATAAGCAGATAACCTAGAGAACCAGCATATATGAAACACCATTAATGTGTGGGAAATGGTTAATGATTTCACATGCTGATAGATTTTATAGGCACACATCATAGTAATGCCACAAAATCTTCCTCTAGAAATCATCAAAGAGGATAAATGGATATTATAACCATAAGAGGTAAGAGGACTTCTTATGGTAGCAATTGTATCTCTTCATATTCTACCTCTTCTTCCAGAAGCAAAAAAAGGAAACACTTCAACATTAAGTTAAGACATACACTGGTTGATTCCCAGAAAGTTTCCAACAGGCTGGAGTTTGATGCAATACCTTATCAGCAAAGTCTGGAAGGTTTTCATGAGGATGCTCAGAAAAATACCTCTTCAGAAGTCCCTTGTCCAGCTACACCAAAGAAGTAATTCATATATAAATAGAAGAAAACAGAAACTAAAAGTCACAATGAATGATGATATTTTGTTAGGGTTGTTGGTAGACTAATTCCCCATCCTCAAATCAGTCCTTCCCATGGGTTACCGACCCAATACAAAAAAGATACAATGAAAACATCGTGGCAGTGAAATCTTGATATAATTCGAAACAAGAAAGCAGCAAATCCAAGGCAATAAAAAATATATATTTTATATAGAATTTGAACAAGGACTTGCAATTAAAAGAAACCATTATTTGGAACTTATGGAATACAAACCTTAGATTCATCAACACTTATGGGAAGATTCAAAAGATATTGCCCTGAGAGGGCTACATCAATCTCCTCATCAGTTGTTAGTTTGAAGTTACTCTTATCCATCACCTGTACAACCAATAAGCCCATTCTTAAATTTCCATACTTAATTTCTCAATGCTATAAATGAAATTGGTTAATAAACTCTTTTGATGGATTTCCATGTCGACTCAGGTTTTATCAGACTTCCAATGAAAACTGGAACTTAACAAAATAGTTTTCTATAATTCCAGTATTACTTTAGTTTTCAAGCTTATTGGCTCCCTTCTTAACTGAAAATTCTTATCTTTTTACTTCTATTTCTCAATAGTACATCATGAGTGGTCCAACTTAAGACATAATACAGAAGAAGAAAGTAACGGTCATACTACCTGAAATAGGTATGTCAAAAAATTTTGCTCAAGTACGTCAATTTCTTCAGGAGTAAGGTTTTGCCGCTCCAATTTCTGAGCACCAGTCACAGGATCGAAGAGCGAATATAATTGCTGCAGATGAAGGTGCAATTTATTTTAGATAATAGAAATGCTCAAGAAGCATCTTCATTTGCAATGTCAGTTTTGATATATTATAAAATAATATACATAGAAAGAGCTACAGAGAAGCCCACACACAAGCATACATAGTTATGTAAAGAAAGGAATTTCCGGGGCCGGGAAAAGATGAATACCATCAAATCTTCAAACTGCAAAAGATACCAAGCTCGAATTGTGTACTCAACACGTTTACAGAGCTTCAAAAACTCGGCCCGATCAGAACTGAGTTCTGCAGAAATTTGACAAGTTCAGGGTCAATTGAAGTGAAACAACTAGTTCAAAAGTGAGGTACAACTAAAATTTATAATATTAATTACAAATATATGTATATGTATAAAAAGAACAAGGGAAGATTACATACGGTGTAAAGCATAGGGTATAAGAAATTTTCCCGTTTCCAGCGTAATTCAATAAAATGAAAAAGTGTCAACACCAACATTGCTACCTCTGTCCAACTTGGGAGAAGTTGTAAACCACAAAATTTTTAACATGTGGGTCACCAACCAAAGGCTGAATAAACAACATGGAACTGGGGACATTCAGGCAGGCCTGAAAGCCCTGGAAAATACACTTATGGCGTAACTGGTGAACAAACAGAAAAGGCAACTATGTCTATTTGATCAACATGAATGACCCAATTATGCATAGAAGCAGAAGGACAGATGCATTATTATTTCCATGGAAGCACAACGACAACATGGCATAACTGAAACCACAGGAAAGAAGAAGAAAGAGATAAGGTAGAAGTGAGGGCAAAAGGGGTACCAATAAGATTGGCCAAGGTCATGATAAGCTTAGGTTTGAGAATTGGAATGACGGATTCCTTCTCCAATCTAATAACTTCTTGGTTCTTCTTCTCCATTCCGATTCTTGAAGAATACCAGTTAGTCTCTGGCGCTCTCTTGCTGCCTCCTGGGATTTATGGCACAAGGAAAGAAGAGAAGGGATTCAATGACAATTCGAAGTTAAAGCAGATTCGTTTTTTCGTTTTTTTTTCTTGGAAAAGCTTTGGGTTTGGAATCTGAAAAGACTAATAACTGTAAATAAAATTAAATGGAAATACTCTTAAATTCATTCATAATTGTCATTTAATTACAAAGGTAACTCTGTTTCTTCTCCTAATCAAGAAGTTCTCACTTTTCAGGCTAACTTTGTACGTGCCTTGGGTGGGAGGGGTAGGAGTAGGACCCAAGTTCTTGCTCGAAATGTGGTTGATTCTTGACGTGTTATTATTATAATTATTAATTATTATTAATATTATTAAATTGCCCATCCTTATCCTTTCTAATTCCGTAAAGCTAAGCTTCGAGTTGTGACAAACAAGACCATTTCTTTGTTAAGATCACAAACAATAAGAACAGAGCTTCGCTTGTTTTAATCTTCACGCCATAATGTCTTCGTACCGTAAAAAGGGAACTATTGAAAACAGTTTTTTTCCGGTGATTAAAAAAATTCAATTAGTTTGGATGTCTCCGTTATAAAAATTTTGAACTGTCTAATTTTTTAATTCAATTTTTTTAATAATTGTTGTTGTTAAAATTTAATTAATTTATTAATTAATCGGTCAATTTTTATAAATTAATAAGTTCTTATAACTTAAAATAAACCAATTAATTTTTATTTAACACTCTTTTTTAATCACACTTCAAAATTTTCGATTGATAAATAATCTCTTTTAATCATATTTTAAATTTTTTAATTTTATATAATCTTTAATCGATTTTATGACTATCTAATACTAATTGAAATTTTCAAACTTTAAATCTTTTATCTTATCGGTTTAAATTTCAGTTTGATTTTTAAAATTTTGATTCTTTTACTATTATAGTTGCATATTATTAAATCTTCTCAAATTTTGCATATCAAAGAAATTTTTACTAAATTGTTGTTGTTAGTATTATACTATAGATACAGAACTATTTTTCTTTTTTAAAATTCTTCTTCGAATCATCTTCATGTGCAAAGGTACGTGCAAATATATATATATATTTAAAAAAATTCAATTAGTTTGGATGTCTCCGTTATAAAAATTTTGAATTGTCTAATTTTTTAATTCGGTTTTTTAATAACTGTTGTTGTTAAAATTTGATTAATTTATTAATTAATCGGTCAATTTTTATAAATTAATAAGTTCTTATAACTTAAAATAAACCAATTAATTTTTATTTAACACTCTTTTTTAATCACACTTCATTGGTAAATAATCTCTTTTAATCATATTTTAAATTTTTTAATTTTATATAATTTTTAATCGATTTTATGACTATCTAATATTAATTAAAATTTTCAAATTTTAAATCTTTTATCTTACCGGTTTAAATTTCAGTCTGATTTTTAAAATTTTGATTCTTTTACTATTAGAGTTGCGTATTATTAAATCTTCTCAAATTTTGCATATCAAAGAAATTTTTACTAAATTGTTGTTGTTAGTATTGTACCATAGATACAGAACGATTTTTCTTTTTTAAAATTCTTCTTCGAATCATCTTCGTATGCAAAGGTACGTGTAAATATAAATATAAATATAAAATTTTAATTATTTATTTATTTAATCTTCCCAAATTTTGCATATTAATAGAAATTTTACTAAATTATTGTTGTCGGTATTGTAACATTGAAACAGAACTAGTCCCGGTTTGCTTTTGGTCATTTTGATCTTCTCTCTTTTTTAAAATTCTTCTTCGAATACACTACCAAGTACAGACAGCTTTTCCCAAATAACATAAACTCAACCAACATAAAAGACTCCACCAAATAAGAACAACTCTTAACATCATTATATATATATATATATATATATATATATATATATATATATATATAATCAAGAAAAGGTAGTTTAACCTGGTTGCTCTTGAAAAAATATATATTAAAAAAGTCCAATTTGGTCAAGTATATTAAGCTATATTTTACACAAAATTCCCCACGAAGGCCAACAAGTAGATTAGAGCACTAAACTCTGTTGTGAAACAATAATTTCAAGTAAGAATTATTTATTATGTGTCATTTAAGTAAGTTCAAGCTACCATCTTACAAGTAGATCATAGAAGCATAACTTAAGGATTTGATCATTCTAAAGTTGATAAAGCCTTCAAAATTCATTTAGATAACAGAGAATTGCTACAACCTTTGTTCACTGGAGTGACTGAACCTTAAATGCAAAAGAAAAATGAAGTACCTCTTGTCATTGTTGTTTGTGCTTAAAGCGTTGTGTTTTTGGAATTCTTCTAAGCTCTTAATTCTCAATACGATAGTGTATATTTTTATAAGAGAAAAGAAGCTTAGGGGACCCCAAAAAATCTGCAAGAATATTTATGTGAATGTGCTCCATCAAGCACACCAAGAGTTATCATAAAATCAGGAATTGAATATCCGTTAACTACATAACGTTTGGACCATTACTATAAGGAATACGAATAGTGCTCACATTCTTCCACTTGGTCCATACGTTTAACTTGATATCAAATCCTAATCTGATCCAAGTACAATATACAAATCATGGCGATAAGTTCTCTAGTGGTTCAAGTATTATCTTTCATGTATTATTGCCCAGAAATCTCAATAACCAAAAATTTAAAATTGATACGGTAAGGAACTAGAAAAGATAATAGCTTGAATAC
>JAOQMQ010000006.1:17155771-17172321 GCA_027563845.1 Erythroxylum subrotundum
AGTTTCTTTGAATCACTATATAAATCACTAAGAAATCCAATTGGAAAATCATTTCGATTTGGATCCTTTCTTTTAATATACAGTATACTATAATTGTATCAATCTGAATGTGGTAACATTACTTAACGAATAAACCCTATGTTTATTCCAGGTCTAAAATAATAAATTTTCTCAAAATTTATTAATGTGCACCATAATATGAGAAAATATTATAAGTTTCATAAAAATAACATTGTCCATACAATGAAAACTATATAATGGAACTCAATCCCGTTCTAATAGCATTTTGAACTTCATTGGTGGCATGCCTTTTGTTAAATGATCAGTTATCATCAATTCAATGCTACCGTGTTCAATGACCACTTTCTTGTCCTTAACACATTCCTTTATAGATAAAAAACTTAATGTTGATGTGTTTACTTCAACTACCACTCTTATTGTTTTTAGCTTGAAAAACAGCAGCTGAATTGTCACAATATATGCTCAATGGCCCAGAAATGGAATCCATAAATCTAAGCCCATATATGAAACTCATTAGCTATATACCATGTGATGTAGCCGCAAAACAAGAAACAAACTCAGCTTCCATGGTGGAAGTAGCAGTCAAAGACTGCTTGGCACTCCTCAAAGATATGGCTCCATTGGTAAACATGAAGATATAACCTGGTGTTGATTTCCTTGAATCAACAAACCCAACAAAATCTAAATCTGAGTACCTTATTACCTCCAAATTGTCGATACGTCTGTACGTAAGCATGTAACCTTTGGTCCCCTGAAGGTACCTCAATACTTTCTTTGCAGCTCTCCAGTGATCTAATCCTTGGTTACTCTAATATCAGCCTAATATTTCAACAGCAAATGCAATGTCAGTTCTTATATAAACCTGAGCATACATTAGGCTTCCGACTACAAAAGCATATGGAATGTTTTTCATTTGTTCCCTTTTAAAATCATTTTTAAGGCATTGGTCGAAATTGAACCTATCCCTTTCACAATGGGAGCTACACAAGGTGAACAATCTTTCATTTGAAATCTCTCTAAAACTTTATTAATATAAGTTTCTTGAGATAAACCAAAAACACTCTAAAATCTGTCTCGATGTATCTTAATACTAATCACATAAGACTTATCACTCATATCTTACATTTCAAAATTTTTAGAGAGAAATTGTTTCACATCATGTAACAAATCCCTATCACTGGTTGCAAGTAATATGTCATCCATATATAATACAAGAAAATAAATTTTAATCCCACTGATATATACATTGATCCATGATATTTTCTTCAAAACCATATGACGAGATAATATTGTGGAATTTCAAATACCATTGGTGAGACATTTATTTCAATCCATATATGGATCTTTTAAGTTTGCAAACCAAATGCTCACCGTTATTAGAGGAAAATCCTTCCGATTGTTTCATATAAACCTCTTCCTCTAGGTCACCATTTAAGAAAGTCATTTTCACATCCATTTGACGCAATTCTAAGTCAAAAAGAGCAACCAATGCCAAAATTATACGAAGTGAATCTTTTTAGACACAGGACAATGTATTTGGGTAATCGATTCCTTCCTTTTGAGTGAGTCATTTAGTAACGAGCCTTGCTTTGTCTTAAATACCCATTCGCAACCTATGGGTTTTGCTCCTTTATGCAACTCAACAGGATCTCAAACATTGTTCTTCATGGAATTCATTTCTTCCTTCATAGCATTGTACCATAAATTTGATTCATTGCAACTCATGGTTTGTGAAAAGGTTTCATGATCATTTTCGGCTCCTATATTGTAGTCAGATTCTTGTAGATATACAATATAATCACTAGTAATAGCTAATTTTCTTGTTCTAGTATATCTCCTTAATCTTGCACCAACATCCTCCTGTAGAGTCTGTAATTCCTGAATAATTGGATCTACTAGATTATCAACAATTTGTGGAACATCTTGATTCTTATTTATGTTTACGTTAGGCTGTTGAATTTCAACAGTTGGTTATACAACGTCTATTTAAACTTAAGGATCATTGTGAATAACAATCACCTTACTTTTTGAGGTGGAAGGTTGAGTATCCAAATGATCATTATCAAAGATTATATTTTGAAATTGATCCCTCCCACTAATCTAATCATATCTACCATAATATTCCTCACCTCTATCAGATTTCACGATCTTAATTTGCTTACCACATTGTTTCTCTACTTCAACTTTGAATATTTTAAAAGCATCTAGTGCTTCATTCTTGTTATAAAGTAAGTAGAGATATATATATCGTGAGAAATCATCTATATATGAGATGAAGTATTTCTGACCATGCGAGTCCATATCTGGATTATAAATATCCGTATGTATGATTTCTAATATGTTTAAACTTCTCTTGGCACATTTCTTTGATTTGTTAGTCTGCTTTCCCTTTATGCAGTCCACACAACTATCAAAATCAGCAAAATCTAAAGCACTAAGTACTATGTCAGTCACCAATCTTTTAATCCTTTTTATGGAGATATGTCTTAATCTTTGATGCCACAACATAGAGGAATTTTCATTCATGACATATAAGTTTTGTTCCAGCATGAACATGTGTTGCATTGTAACAGGTATTATCTTGTAAATTAAAACTAAAAAGACCATCAAATAATGTAACATTCCCAAAAAATTCAGATTTATAATGTAACTTTAAATATTTGTCTGAAAAATGAAAGGAATATCCAAATGGTACAAGTCTTGAAGCCGAAATCAATTTTCTAGAGAAATTGGGAATATAAAATGTCTTTTCTAGTTTTAAAATAAAACTAGTACATAAAATTAAATTGCAATCCCCAATAGCCTCCACACGTAAACGTATCTTGTTTCCGAATAAGATATACTGCTCACTTCCCACTGGCTTCCTCGGATTTTGTAAATCCTGCAACACATTTGTAATATGGATTGTACAACCAAAATCAATCCACCATGTGTCATGAAAAATTTCAGCCATATTAGATTCAAATCAAACTAGTGAAATTAGATTACCTTTCTTTTTAAACCATTCCTTACGTTTGACACAATCCTTCTTCATGTGTCCTTTTTTTCTTGCAAAAGAAGCACTTAGATTCCTTCTTAATGTCAGATTGGATAGGTATTTGACGTTTTCCCTTTGAGTTGTCTTGATTTTTCTTCTTTCCTTGAACAACTAGATGTGCACTCTGTGAACTCTGTCCGTATTCCGTCAACAATCTCCCTTCCTCTTGGACACACATGATCATTAATTCATTTAGTGACCACTTATTCTTATGTGTATGATAAGAGATTTTAAAGGGACTGTATGGTGGTAGAAGGGAGTTCAAAATGTAATGCACGAGGAAAGAATCAGACATCTCAACCTCTAGTTTCTTTAACTGAGTCGCAATGTCTCTAATCTTCATGATGTTCTCGCGCGCACCTCGGACACTGCTGAGTCTTGTAGGTGAAAACTTCATAACTAGGGTGCTTGTAAGTGCTTTGTCTAAAGTTTCGAACTACTCATCAATAGCCTTCAGTAGAGCGTGAATATTGTTATGTTGTTCTACGGAACCACGAATGCCAGCAGAAATTTTAGTTTATCCAAAATGATATTCACAATGCAAAATATAGACATAATAGCCATAGGAAAATCTGCTTCATATTGAACATTTATTCAAATATAATATCAACGCATAACATAAATAGACATAAGCTAACAATTCAGATAGCAGAGGCTCACCATGCCCTCCCATAAACGTGCTGGTTTGAGCCCCAACCACAACATGAGAATGCATTTTTACAACATCTGGTTATAAAAAATCAAAACATATAGCATGACAAAATGACCATCATCATAACATACAGTATAGCATCTGGACAAAACGCACAACATAGCATAGCATCTCATGTTATTAAGCACACATAAAATGATAGAACATTTTGTTTAATGAGAGGAGACAAAACGACGCAACATCTGTTTATAACAAAATCAACAGTCAAAACGATAATAGCTCATCTGGTTTTTCTTATTCAAACACACGGCATCATAAAACAACCAACATCCATAAAACAACGTCATTTAACAAATGGGTCTTCTTTAACCTCCAGCCAGGTAATTTTGACCCAGTTCGTGACCCGTCAAATTCTCAATAAAACCAGACGAGAAAAACACCACAAAAACACATTTTTAAAATGTAGAAACACTTCCAAAACTCTTAATAGAAGATTTCTACCTTTAAATGAAAGAAAAACATCCAAAAATGACTTTAGATCGAAAGTTTTTAAATCTGAATTTTTTTTACAATTTTGAAATTCTCTAAAAACTCCAACAAGGCAAAGATTAACATGCTCTAGTACCAAATGTAAGCAAATTATAACATATATTCAACAATAATACACATTAGAATAATATATAAAATAAATGCGAAAGAAAAACGAAGTACCTCCTACCATTGTTGTTTGTGCTTGAAGAGCAGCAATTTTTGAATTCTTCTAAGCTCTTAATTCCTAATATGATGGTGTATGTTTTCTCTTAAAAACTGCAAAAATGCTTATATAAATGCCCTCCATCAAGCACACCAAGAGTTACCATAAAACCAGGAATAAAATATTCGTTAACTTCATAACATTTGGACCATTACTATAAGGAATACGAACAATTCTCATACCAATATCTCAGGTTCATCCGAACAAAGAACACATGTTGCAAATATAGTCATAAAGATCTGGAAGTTGTCAGATTTGGTTAATCTTCTTTTCATAGCAAGCCTTGTACAGATAGATATGGGGATGTTTATATTATAATGTTTTACATCGAGTAAGCCCCAGGTGAACAATAAGTACATCTGGCTGGAAACATTTGCCTTCCTAATGCACTAGAATTGATACATGTAAGAAGAGTAGGGCATGAGATAATATAAAATTTATTAAAGTCCCACGATAAATGGCCTCTAAATTATTTCTCAACTCATTGATAGAAACAAAGACCTAAAGTTTAAATAGCTTACCAAAACCCAGAAAAGCAATCTTTTTACACTCCTCAACTTACTCATCTAAATCACAATATGTACAGGGACTTATAATTTGGTCTCTTGTCTAAAGTATTTACATACTATGAGCAAGGTTCTTGCATAATCTGAAATAGTAATAGTCCTATGGGTAAACAAATCATGGACTGCTTAGCCACGATACTTGTATTAAAACAATCAACAATAAAATTAAATCTTAATGATTCCACGATCTTAAATGTGGTCACCTGGGATTTTGCTGACTGTTAGTCCATCCAAACCCGTCAGACATTAGGGGATTAACCGGATCATGTCCATTCAAAACATTAAGTGGAAAAGCAACATGTTGTGGTAAACTACTAATCCTATGATTACCCCCACTAACCATCCTATACCAAGCTGGCTACTTGAAGAAATGCTAAATAAGCTCTAATTTATTCTACTTCCAAAAATGTGCTATGGAATAGTAACACCAGTCCAGTTGTTGCTGCCGACTACACCAAAGTCAAAAAAAGTTGTTGTCGACTGCACAAAGTCAGAAAATGTAGGAAGAAAGAAGAAGAAAAATGAAGGCCAACATGTTCACAATTGGCTAAATGCATCTGGGAGGGCTATAAATAAAATTTCCCATATTAGTTTTCATTCATCCTAGAAGTATTTCTTCTTTAGTTTAATCTCCACAGTTTTGAGAGTGTTTCTCCTATTTTTAATAGAGTTCGTATTTCTCTTTGTAAAATAGAGAGAGGTTGTAACTTCTAAATTTTTCTTAGTGAAGTTTCTTCTTCTTGCTTGTGGATTTTACCTTGATTTGTTTGGAGGTTTTTCAGTTAAAATTTTGTGTTTTTATTTCTTTATTACTATTCCTTCGATCCTATTTAGCTGGGAATCTTCTCTAATCCAGTCAATTTTTACAACAAGTGGTATCAGAGTATAGTGATACGGTGAAAGTTGATTAATAGTAAAATAGTAATTAAGAAAGGTGGCAATTGTTCATGCATTTATTTTGAATTAACACTGTAGCAGAGTTGTAGTAACTGGTACTATTCACCTATATGGTATTATTCATACATACATATACGATACTATTCACTTATATGATACTATTCATATGTATGTGTAGTATTCATGCATACGGGTACTATTCATGTGAAATAGTGGGAGCTCAGTTCTGCTTATGATAGAAGCAATGGCTGCAAAATTTGAGATTAAGAAGTTAAATGGAGTAATTTCTCATTTTGGAAATTAAAGATGAAGGCTATCTTGAGAAAAGATAATTGTTTAGTGGCCATCAACAAAAAGCCAACAACATTCATAGATGATAATTAGTGGAATGAGATAGATGGGAATGCTATCGCAAATCTTTATCTGGCATTAGCAGATGGGGTGTTGTCAACCATTGAGGAGAAGAAGACAACAAAGGAGATCTGGGATTATCTCACTAAGTTGTACGAGTCCAAATCACTCCATAACAAGATTTTCCTTAAGAGAAAATTGCACACTCTTCGAATTTCATAATCTACTTTAGTGATAGAGCACATCAACACCTTGAATACTCTATTTTCCTAACTCACATCATTGGATCATAAAATAAAGTCTCAAGAACGTGTTGAACTTCTGCTTCAAAGCCTACCAAATTTGTATGATCAACTCATCATCAATTTAACAAATAATGTCCATACGGATCACCTAGTTTTCAATGATTTTGTAGCTGCTATTCTTAAAGAAGAAAACTGGCATAAGAATAAGGAAGATAGGCAAGAAACTGCACAACAAGCGAAGGTATTGATGGTGATGAGAGGGATATCAAATGAACGTGACCAAAGTGAGAACTACAATCATGGTAGGGGAAAGTCAAGAAGTAAAAAAAATTTAAGATGCTACAACTGTGGCAAAAAGGGTCATATGAAGAAGGATTGTCTAAATAAGATAAATTTCAATCCTCAAGGAAATATGGCGAGCACTTCAAAAGATGGTAATGCCCTGTGTTATGAGGCAGTGACAGCAAATGAAACCAGAAAAAGATTTACTAGTGTATGGCTTTTCGACTCTAGAGCTACTCTTCACATGACCTCTTGAAGCAAACGGTTCTGTCATTATGAACCTATCTGGGGAGGATTTGTGTACAGTTGCAATGAACATACCTTAAAGATCATTAGTGTAGGAACAATTAAGTTGAAATTGTAAAATGGTACAATTTGTACTATCCAAGGAGTGAGACATGTGGAGTGCCTGAATAAGAACTTGTTGTGTTTAGGACAACTAGATGATCTTGGTTGCAAGGTTGAAATTGAAAACAAGATCATGAAAATAATTCAAGGTGCGCTTGTACTTATAAAGAGAGAAAGATAGCAGCAAATTTATATATGCTGAAGGGAGAGACTTTGCAGGAGGCAGAAGCATAAATTGTTTTAGGATGTTCAAATGTAATGATATGGCATAAGAAACTTGGACATATGTCTGAACAAGGAATGAAGATTTTTGCTGAGCAAAAGTTACTTCCAAGGCTCACAAAGGTATCTCTGCTTTTCTGTAAGCATTGAGTTATAAGCAAGCAGTATCGGTTGAAGTTCAACACATCACATTCTAGAAGCAAATCAGTTTTAGAATTGGTCCACTCTAATGTATGGCAAGCACCAGTTCCGTCCCTGGCAGGAGGAAGTACTTTGTTTCCTTCATTGATGATTATTCTAGGATATGTTGGGTGTATCCAATTAAAAGGAAGGAAGATTGTTTCCAATCTTCAAAGTTTACAAAGCACGAGTAGAACTTGAATCTGGAAAAAAGATCAAGTATCTGAGTACAGATAATGGAGTAGAATACACTGGCAATGAATTTAATCAATTCTGCCAGCAAGAAGCATCAAAAGGTAGTTCACAACAACATACAGTCCTTAGCAGAATGGAGAGGTAAAGAATAGAACTCTATTAGAGAGAACCAAAGCTATGTTAGTACCGCTTATTATGTGGTAAATTGGACCCCATCAACTACAATTGAGTTGAAGACATTAATGGAGATGTGGACTGGTAAAATAGTTGATTATTCAAATCTGCATATATTTGGAAGTCCTGTGTACGTGATTTATAATCCCAAAGAAACTACGAAGATGAATCCAAAATCTAGAAAATGCTTATTCTTAGGGTATGCTGATGGAGTGAAGGGGTATCGCCTGTGAGATCCCACTGGCCATAAGGTTATCATCAGCAAGAATGTAATCTTTGTAGATGAGCTATAAAAGAAATGAGAAGATGATAGCACATCAAAGAAAGATTCAGAGACTACTGTTGTTCAGGTGGAAAAGGAATCGTAAACAGATTCTTCTGAAGTAGCACCAGAATATGAGGTACAAGAACCAATAGAGTCTAAAACTCCAGAGACACGTCAATCAAATCACCCAAAAGGTGACCAAATTGGCATTCAGACTATATTATAGAGGGCAATGTTGCATATGATCTTTTAATTGAGGATGGGGAGCCATCAACTCTCGGAGGCAATGAACAGTTCAAGTGCGTCTCAATGGATGACAGTAATGCAGGAAGAAATCAAAGCTTTCATAAGAATAAGACTTGGGAACTTATGTCACTACCACAAGGAAGGAAGGTCATTGACAACAAATGAGTTTATAAGATTAAGTGAAATGGCGATGATCAGGTGGAGACGTATCGTGCAAGATTGGTGGTAAAAGGATATACTCAGAAAGAAGGGATTGATTTCAATGAAATATTTTCCCTACGGTTCGACTTACTACAATCCGAGTAATCTTACAACATGTGTTAGGTTTCACTTACATCTAGAGCAATTAGATTTAAGAAGACTTTTCTTCATGAAGATCTTGAAGAAAAATTTATATGCTCCAACCAAGAGATTTTGAAGAAGCAGGAAAGGAGAACTTGGTTTGCAGGTAACAAATCTTTGTACGATCTAAAGCAAGCGCTGAGGTGTTGGTACAGTAGAATAAATGCAGACACTTATACATATTTCAAAAGGTTTAGTTACAAGGACTTCACTATCTTCCTACTGTATATAGACAACATGTTGGTAGCAAGCCCCATCAAAGATCTTTTTATAGAATTGAAGGCTCAATTGGCTAGGAAATTTGAAATGAAGTAGTTGGGACAAGCAAACAAGATTTTAGGGATGCAAATTCACCGAGACAGAAGTAACAGGAAGATTTGGCTTTCTCAAAAGAATTATCTGAAGAAGATCTTGTGACGCTTCAACATGTAAGATTGTAAGTCAATTTCTACCCCACTTCTTGTTAACTTCAAGTTATCCTTCAGCATGAGTCCTAGCAGTGAAGATGAGAGATATAGATGTCTTGAGTATCGTATGCATCAATAGTGGAAATTTTAATGTTCGCTATGATTTGTACAAGACCAGCCATTACATATGCAGTAGGAGTAGTTAGTCGGTACATGGTGAATCCTGGCAGAGAGCACTGGAATGCTATAAAAAGGGTCCTTAGATACACTAAAGGGTCCTCAGATGTTGCATTGTGTTATGAGGGATTAGGCTTTATTGTCATTGGATATGTTGATTCTGATTATGCAGGTGATCTTGATGGTAGCAAATCCACCACAAGTTATATGTTTACATTAGCTGGTGGGGCTATAAGTTGTGTCTCAAAATTATAGTCAGTTGTGGCTACGTCAATAACAGAAGTAGAATATGTAAAAACTACACATGCCAGTAAAGAAGCAGTTTGGTTGAAAATGCTATTGGAATAGCTCAGGCATAAGCGAAGGTTTCTCTGTTTTGTGGCAATCAGAGTGCCTTGCACCTTGCAAGGAATCTAACTTTTCATTCAAAAACAAAACACATACGAGTTCAATATCACTTTGTTCGTGAGAAAGTAGAAGAAGGAACTGTGGATATGCGGATGATTCATACAAAAGACAACCTCGTAGATTTTATGAAAAAACAGTTAACACTGGTAAATTTATTTTGTGTCGATCATCTTACTGCTTGATAGAGACAAGGGCAACATGGAAATAACAAGGAAGAAAGAATGGTGTAAAGATCTAATTGACTTTAAATCAAATCTTCAAGTGAGAGATTGTTGTTTCTGACTGCACCAAAGTCAAGAAAGGTTGTTGTCGACTACACAAAGTCAAAAAATATAGGAAAAAAGAAGAAGAAAAATGAAGGTCAACATGTCCCAGTTGGCTAAATGCGTGTAGGAGTCTTATAAATAGGCCTTCCCATATCAGTTTTATTCATCCCAAAAGTCTCTTTTCTTTGGTTTAATCTCCACAGTTTAGAGAGTGTTTCTCTTATTTTTGAGAGAGTTTGTATTTCTCCTTGTAAAATAGAGAGATGTTGTAACTCCTAAATTTTTTATAGTGAAATTTCTTCTCTAAATTTTTTATAGTGAAATTTCTTCTTTTCGTCCATAATTTTTACTCTATTTTCTTTGGGAATTTTTCACGTAAAAATCTATGTGTTTATTTTTTCATCACTATTTCTTTAAACCTATTTAGCTGCGAACATGCTCTACTCCGATCAATTTTCACACACCAACCAAGATTGATACTCACCAGAAAAACCAAATTTGCACTAAGAAGGCAGCACCATTCATTTAAGATTGTTGAACATGATTACTCGCCCATTAAATCTATACTTAAATGTTTTGTTAGCAGCCTTTAGGAACTATTCACGACTAGGAACTTCATCATGCTGAAGCTTACCAGAAGAAATGAAGCTCTCTTGCCAGCATACATTCCATATAAAATGTCAAAATCAAACTTTGAATCATCCAATCCATCGTAAAAAGGTTTAGTTCATTGCAAAACATAGACCAAAGGATCATGGTTTTAGTTTGGAATTCCTTCTAGTACCACGAAAGTGCATGCACATCACTACAATAGAGAATAACATTATGTCAAGTAGTTCTTGGAGGTAGAATCCCATGGATGAATATAAAGCTTCCCAAAGAAAATTACAGGTAATAGATTATGAAATCAAAGAAAAGTGGAAGTCTACATGTCCTTTCCAATCACTTTGCTCAGAAGCTAAAATTAATAATCTGACCAACTTACTTAACTCCCTATACTACTACCAACGCACCAAAAGAAAACTTTTGACATCAAATTAATAATCTGTGACAACCGCATGGGAACTAGAATTTCATATTAGATATTTGCTCATGTATACACATCAAACTAAAAAAAAATAAAAGATGCAGTATAGCCAAAATTTGAACATTATCCATCATAGCAAACATCAAAGAAGTTTCAGCTCCACCATCAAGCGCAAAAACCCATAAATAAACATGGAATTACGAGTATCTCGTTTGAAACCACTTCTGACAAATTGTTTAACTCAAAAATTTCTTGTGGAACGGTAAAAATATCTGCCAAAACATTGCAAGACTAAGGAGCAGCATCAATAAATGCCCCAAATATCTTCGACTAATGCCAATCTGTTTTATTCTGGCAACAACCTTGCTTTGGTTGCATTCCCATTGAAGAGAAATATGAGATTTTGCACTAAGATTATTTCTTGGCCATTTTAACTATCAGAATTACAGAGAAACAGAGGGTAAAATTCTCTATATTATGATAACTGTGTAGAGAGGTATTTATACAGAAGGTTACTTTCAAAGCTAATAACTACCAACTGTCAAATATAATTCTAACACCCCCCCTTTAACTGGTGAGTATATGATATGTACTCCCAGTTTGCGAAAAGAATCCCGAAACTAAGATGGGGAAAGAGCTTTAGTGAAACAATCAGCTAACTGGTTGGTGGAAGAAACTGGAAACAACATAATAACACCACACTGCAATTTCTCACGGACCACATGACAATTGATCTCAATGTGTTTAGTACGTTCATGAAAAACTAGATTTTGAGCTAAGTAAATAGCAGATTGGTTATCACAAAACAAAGGAGTCGGAATAGTAGGAGGCAAGAGAAATTCGCCGAGTAAATAATGAAGCCATTGCACTTCACAAGATGTGGTGGCCAAGGCACGATATTCAGCTTCAGACGAACTACGACTGATGGTGGATTACTTCTTAGTTTTCCAAGAAATCAGGAAAGAACCAAGAAAGACACAAAAGCCAGTAAGAGATCGCTTGGTGTCCCGATAAGTACCCCAATCCGAATCGGAATAAGCTGTAAGGCGAAGATCACTGTCAGAAGAAAAAAGGAGACCCTAACCAATAGTTCCTTTCAAATACCGTAAAACGCGATGAGCAGCAGCCAAATGAGCAGAAGTAGGACCATCAAGATACTGCGCTAACTGCTGAACGACGAACGAAATATCGGGTCGAGTAGTAGTCAAGTATTGAAGTTTACCAACAAGCTTCCTATAATGAGTAACATCCTCCAAAACACACCAGAATCCTTCGAGAGTCTTGTCTCAGTAGAAATAGGAGTAGAAATAGGTTTGTATTCTATCGCGAAGTAAATCCAACGTATATTTCTTCTGGAAAAGATTAATGCCTAGCTTCGTTCTGGCTACTTCAAGGCCCAGAAAGAACTTCAACTCACCAAGATCCTTAATAGTAAAGGCTTCGTGGAGATACTGTTTGATGTGGTGAATAACTTGCAAGTCATCACTAGAAATAATAATATCATCAACATATACTAACAAGGCCATGAAATAAGTACTCCCTGTCTTGAGAAACAAAGAGTGATCAGAATTAGCTTGCATGAAACCAAATTGAAGTAAGGAGGAAGTGAGCTTAGCATTCCATTGCCGACTAGCCTGTTTTAAGCCATAAAAAGACTTAACCAACCAACAAACCTTGTTGCTTTGTGTGGCATAACCCTTAGGAAGTTGCATGTATACTTCCTCAGCAAGATCACCGTGACGAAATGCGTTGTTGATGTCGAGCTGGTGCAAGTGCCACCCTTTGACGGCTGCCAATGCCAAAAGAAGCCGGACAGTGGTCATCTTGGCCACTGGACTAAAAGTCTCAAGAAAGACTACGCCTTCCTGCTGCGTGTAGCCCCTAGCAACGAGCCGAGCTTTGTACCGTTCCACCGAGCCATCTGCCTTGCGCTTGATTTTAAAGACCCACTTACAACCGATTGCGCTCTTACCAGGAGGTAAATCAACCAGTTCCCAAGTATGATTCCGTTGAAGGGCATCAAGTTCTGCGGTCATAGCATCACGCCAGGAATCGTGCAAAATAGCTTGTTCATATGTATAAGGTTCAACGTCTTGATCAATTGCAGCTGCAAAAACAAGATGATGAGAGGAAAGACGAGAATAAGAAAATGCATTACAAAGTTGGTGAGGGCTGGATCGTTGTGCAGCCAGGCAGGTGTAGTCACCAAGGTATGAAGGTTTGGATTTGGGCCGGAGGCTGCAAAGAAGGATTGACAAAAGAAAGCTGGAGCACAGACGAAGAAGGCTCCTTGGAAGAAATAGCATTAGGCGATGGGAGAACATTGTCTGGTAATTGAACATACACATCGGAAGATGACGAAATACGATGAAAACAGGGAAAGTCGTCAACAAACGACTGGTCTGACAAAGAGGGGAGAATAACATGATCAACGGTGGATGGCTGAGAATGCTGTAGACCAGGGGTTAGTGGAGAAAATGGAAAACAATGTTCATAAAAGGAAACATCCCTAGAATGAAAAATTCATTGAGCATGAAGATCATACAATTTAAAACCTTTAATAGCTGGGGAGAAACCAAGAAAAATAGATTTGATGCTTCTGGAATCAAACTTGTTATGAATATTAAAATGGTTAGAAGCAAAAGCAAGACAACCAAAAACCTTTAAATTATCAAAAGAAGGTGGCTTAGAATATAAAGCCTTAAAAGGTGAAATATTATGAAGAACAACAGTAGGAATGCAATTGATCAAATAGACACCATGCAAGACACACTCTCCCCAAAACCGTATAGGTAAATTTGCTTGGAATCGCAACGCCCTTGCCACATTTAAGATGTGCTGATGTTTTCGCTCAACAATGCTATTCTGTTGAGGAGTTTTAACACAAGATGTTTGATGAATGATACAAGGTGGGAATATTAAATTCTTGACCATTATCAGATCGAATACATTTCACAGTGCAACTAAATTGTGTGGAGACATAAGAAACAAAATTGAGCAAAAAAGGTCTCGCGTCAAATTTAGCTTTCATTAAAAACACCCAAGTGAATCTACTAAAGTCGTCGACAATAGTCAGAAAGTATCGATGTCCTCTAAAGGTGGGAGCATAATTGTCTCCCTAAATATGAACATGAATGAGATCAAATACAGCAGAACTAACAGAAGTGCTCAGAGGAAAAGGAATACGTTTTTGCTTAGACATATGGAAAATCTCACAGAGTTTGACATTAGACACAGAAGGAATAAGTTGTTTTAAACGAGAAAAAGAATGATGGCCTAGCCTACTATGCCAAAGTAAAGAATGATCATTGTTACAAGAAACTGAATTAACAAAGACATCAGGTGAAGAAGAGAAAGGAGCATTGGGAGTGAGCTTGTACAACTCGTTGAAATGCTCAACAACACCAATCATCCTCCATGGCCGAATGCTCTGGATGAGACAATGAGAAGATGAGACAAGAACACAATAAGGAAAATCATGAACAAGTTTACTGATAAACAACAGATTAAAAGTAAAATCGGGTACGTATAAAACATTAAGAAGTTGTAAAGAATTATTGACATAAACAGTACCAACATGGGTAAACCGTACTCTACAATTATTAGGAAGATAGACATACACGTTACTAACCAGTTTATAGGAATGAAACAGAGATAAAGAGCACGTTATGTGTGATCTGTAGCACCAGTATCAATGACCCATTCATTGGAACTGGAATTATTTATAGCAGCAACATTCAAAGAAATATGAGAACGAAACCCACAGGTTGAAGAAAGCAGACCTGCGGGGTTTACCGGCGGTGATACACGTTGAGGTACAGTGACGACATTAACGTGATGAGAAGAGGATGGAAAGCCTTAGATGAGCTGTAATAGCTACTCGTATTGTTCTTTAGTAAATTGAAATGGAGGAGTGTGGGCCTCTGTATATCCAGGAGGTGGAGAATCAGTGGAAGCCATAATCGCATCGTCGGTATCCACTGCATTCACGTACGCCCTATTTGAAGTGGTTTAAGATTTCTTGGAATTCTTCATAGTTATAGGAAAACCATGCTTCTTGTAGCACCTATCAACCGTATGACCCTCCTTGCCACAATGAATACAAGTCGGGGGAGCGGAATTGAGGAAGAATTTACGATGTGACGGAGCAGTGGAACCCTTCACTGCCAAAGCATTGACATCAGAAACCAACGAAGGTCGTTCTTGCTGAAGAACCAAGGAAAACACCTTAGTCAATGAAGGTAAAGGATCTATCAATAGAAGCTGGGATTTAACAGTAGAATAATGCTCATTCAGGCCTTTAATAAAGACCATGATGCGATCGTTTTCATGAAACTCACAAATGTTCTTGGACAACCCACAAGAACACTGAGGACTACATGTACAAGAAGGAAGAGGATGCAATATCTGCAACTCATCCCACAAAATCTTGAGCTTGGTAAAATACTCATGAACCGATAGACTACGTTGTTGATAAGTATAAACCTCAAATTAAAGGTCACAAATACGAAAAGAATTGCTTTGAGCAAATCTTGCTTTAAGATCATTCCAGATCTCAAACGCAGAATCCAGCCATATAATAGACTGGGCAATAGATGGAGAAACAGAATGCATTAGCTAGGAAATCACTAAGTTGTTACAACGTTCCTGTGGAACGAACAGAGGATCAGAATGTGATGGCTGCATGATCGAACCATCCACAAAACTAAGCTTGTTCTTAGACAGCAGCGACATCTTCATCGCCCTTTGCCACTGATGATAGTTCGGTCCTGTGAGAACCGAAGAAACCAGAACCAACGTCGGGTTCTCATTCACGTGAAGGAAATACAGACTGGACGGATTCTCCTCTGGTTTGGACGTCAAACCAGAAGCCGCTCTCTAAGCCATATCAGATGAACACTCTTAACGTAAAACAAGAAGATAAAGAAACGCTGTGAGTTCTTGACGGGAAAACAAGAAAAACTGGGTAACTAAGACAAACCCAGAGAAGTCAGAGATGCGGAAGTAAACGCTCTGATACCATATCAGAATTATAGAGAAACAGAGGGTAAAATTCTCTATATTATGATAACTGTGTAGAGAGGTATTTATACAGAAGGTTAGGTTCAAAGATAATAACTACCAACTGTCAAATATAATTCTAACACTAACTTTTTCGTTTTGGCTGCATACTGCTCTGAATAACCACAGTTCGGAATATTGGTATGATCCAGCCACATTCTCCAATGATCAGCCGCCATTGACAAAAAATGTCAAGAATTACTTGACACACTTTAATGCCTTCCTCTACTTGCTAAAACACCATAATTACATATACATTGCAATTAATAAGATAAATTTTGTATATTGTTGCACCCTTGTGACCAAGGAAGTATAGAATTTGATGTGAAGTAACTATTATGTTGAAGAACATAAATTTTGTATATTGTTGCACCCTTGTGACCAAGGAAGTATAGAATTTGATGTGAAGTAACTATTATGTTGAAGA
>JAOQMQ010000006.1:17172421-17192093 GCA_027563845.1 Erythroxylum subrotundum
ACATTCATCAATAACATGGACAGTATCAAACAAAGTATATGCAATCATGCCCTTCAGGTTTGGTAATTGATGATAGACGAAATAGATATTCACACTCCCTCAGAGCAGTCATATCGTGCAGAACAAAAAGGGAAACCAGAACACTCAAAGATGACATCTATAGAACGAAGTTGTGAGTTTGAATGGCTAACACCATTCTTCTTCAAATACAACGGGAAGAACAGTGCATCAAACTTTCATTGTTTTTTTCAATGAAGAAAAAAGAGGAAAACGCTAAATAGAGCAGACAAACTCTTTAACATCACATGTGATGAAATCTAAAAGCTAAAACCACTGATTAGTTAAAGTCAAAATTAAATTGAGAAGTTGAAAGTTTTCCAGCACACGGCTTGAATAATTGTAAGAAGAGAAAGGGTATTGCTAAGATATTTACCTGAACAAAATACTTGATCACAATTGGATTTAAACAAAAGAACTAGTAATCTTACAATACAAAGGAACTTATAGAAAACGACTAAACAAAATAATAATAACAATAATAATAATAATAATGAGAGAAGCGTGTAATAACCCCCACACGAAAGATACGGAAGAAAAAAAACAATAAAACCCTAAGGAAAAAGGAGAGCTTAAAAGGCATACGGAGCGTAACTGTTATGGAAAGAAGGGGAGAAAAGAATAATGAACGTATTGAAAGCAAAAGAAATTCCTAATCTTTATTGATGAAACTAATGTTTTTAAAATTAGGTCGAATTCGTAAAAAAAATTTAAGGTTTAACCGATATTAAATTTTTATAAAATTGGTATATAATAAATAAAATATAAAATATAAGAGTAAGTACAAATAAATTATTTTATCGAAATTTGAGTCTAATATAAAACTTAAAATTGTATTTATAAAGGAGATTATGTCTGATTATTCTCAAAAGTTTCAAATTCTCCAATTCTATTTAAAGACTTGTAAGTTACATCAACTTTTTTTACTGCACTCAAATAATTTTTATTTTTTAGAACAATCCATTTTTTTAGATTTCGCTTAAAAATATAGTGTTAAAATATATGTGACATAAATATTATATATAAACTAATCAAATGTTACTTAAATGATGATCTAAATCAATTTTTAAATTTATATCGAACTAATTAAATTTGATACAAATTAATAATTTATTACAATTATTTTAAATTATTAATTAATTACATTAAATTAAATTAATTAAGTCAAATTTAAGAATTAAATTAAATTATCATTTTAGTTCTATTTTATTAGTCTATTAATATTTATATGGCGTGTAATTGAATTTTTTCAATATTTTGTAACTAAAATTTAAGAAAATGTATCTTTTAATTAAAAATAAAAATATTTCTCAAGAGAACATAAGTAAATGTAAAAAGGAAAAAAAAACAACATAAGAAAGGTATAAAAATACGAAAACTAACTTATAACTATTGCTTATGGATGAAACGTGAAGCTACATCTTCTTAGTTTCTATCCTCACATGTCCCATCAACTTTTTCTTCTCCCAATATCCAAGTTCCAGTTTTTAAGAAAAGCATTTGCAAACATCTCTGCAATACTTTCTTTTTCCTCTCTGTAGCCAAGCATCACCATCCGTATTAACCCTTTTATCAAAAACATTTACAACCATCTCTGAACTTTGATTTTTTGTTGGACCCGAACTTTTCTTAAATTTTTGAAGTATAAATCGTCATAAAATGAGGTGAGTTATTCATGTGTAAAGAAAAAAAAGAAAATTAAGAATGTGATGATTAAGCTAGGCGAAATATGCTTTTGTTATTGAGGTTTATGATTAATTATAGCCTAAATTGGTGTTTTGAGTTTAAATGAAATTGATAATGAATAAATTGCTTTAATGGAGTTGAAAAGTAAGAAAGAAATAGTGAAAGTGTGAGAATTTGGAGAATTAAGAAAGTTTGACTTTTTGGGATGAATAGTAGTAGAGTTGACTTTTTGATGTGAAATCTTTGTGAATTTTTCTGGTTTGATTTAGGCAGAATTTGATAAAATGATCTTCATGAAACTTGTAGCTTCTTTTGAGAGCTTTTTATCACCTTAAAGTATGCAATTTTTTGATGTCGGGGCTAGAAGTTATGATTGATGAAAAAATGGATATTGTTTAGGATTGATTTTCTTCAGGACAGAAAGTTTGGGTAACATTTTGACCCTCTTACAGTTGGAATTGGTACTTAAGTTTTTCATGAGAATTGTAGAGCTTGTTTTCATCTTTCCAATGATACCAAATTTGCAATTTTTAGAGTTTTGAGTGAAAAGTTATGAATTTTTAAAGTTCAGTGGTTTTTATAGAAAAAAAAGAAAGAAAAATCGAAGCCAGATGGCCGATGGCCATCGTGATCGCGAAAATGGCTCATTTAAGAGCCATTTCGTGATCGCGACCAACTCTGTTTGAGCCGGGCTCGAGCCGCGTGCGGCCGTGGCTCGGCTCCTGACCGCGAGCCGGCTAGCGAGCCGTCTCGTATGCGACTCGGCTCGCCGACTCAGCTGACCCTCCTTCACTATTTTTCTTATAACTCTTTCGTCCGACATCCGATTGATCCGATTTTTGAAGAATTGGATTCGTAAGACATCCCTCTATCTCTCTATACCAAATTTATGATTTTTGTAATTGATTTGAAAAATATTGATTGAATCAAAGTGAGAGGATCAATTAAAAGAGTATGAGTTGGATATTTTCTGAACATGGTTCAGTATTTTGGAGATATCTTGAGCTATAAAGCTCCGATTGAGTTGATTTTTGGTTCAAATTAAACTAGAGACATGGGGAGACAAGTTATCTTAAGGAATCGATTGTCAATTTAGCCCCTAAGATTTTTAATTTATGAGTCAAATTTGGTGATGGTTTTCAGTCTTGGATTAGTAAGAGCTGAACGTGTTTTGGCCATAACTTCTTTATTTCTGATCCAAATTGAGCAATTTTGGTGTCGTTAGAAACTTAAGGCAATGAAGAACATTTCTCAAGAAGGAAGTGTTAGCAAATTCATTCAATTTGATGATGTGAAAAATGTCCTAAGCAAATCATGATTTAATGAATTTTGAGACTTTGATTTTATTTTATGATTTTGAGGACTTAATTAACATGTTAATGTGAGTAATTAACATGTTAAATTGAGTAAGGTCATATGGCATAGGTTGATTGGATTATAGAAATTAAAGTGTTAGAAATTATAGTGTTAGAAGGCATGAAGGGCAAAATTGGAAGTTTACTTAAGTTGTTAAAGTTTAAAGCTTAAAAGGAAGGGCATAATGGTCTTTTTGCAATTCATTAAAAAGCATGTAAGAGGGCTGTCGTTTAAGTTAGTGAAAGACACGAAAATGAGAGAGTGAGCTTTCGGTGGAGATAGGAGAAAGAAGGAGAAGCAAAGCTAGGTTTCGATTTTTAGGAGACTTCAAGAAGGATTTTGATGTTGTTTCAAGAGAAAAAGGTGGAGGAGCACAATAGCTTCCTTCCAAGCCAAGAAAATACGAAAATGGTGAAGAAATTAGGTAAGAGACGTTTTTTATCTTTGTATTTTTTGATGAGATTTTGGTTTAAATAGTTTAAGAATGTTATGGGATTGGATTTTCTAAAGTTAATTTTAGAGATTATGCCCATTATGATGCTCAATTTTGGATGTTTCTTAATTAGGGATTTTTTTGTCTTGAATTAGGGATTTAAGTGAGGCTTTGGAGAAATTGATGCTTTAATCAAATTCCAAGCATGGAAATGAGGTGGGTACCATGTTTATAATTTGAATTTTAAGCTACATTTATGTTTTCAAAAAATCAAGAATATGATATGTTTTTCAAAAAAGTATTTTCGAATTTTATTGTTTCCGAATGATTCTGAAAAAATTGTTACAAAGGTTAATTTCATTGTCTTAATTGATTTGATAAATTGATAAAATTTTTGAAATTCATTATTTAAGAACGAATTGATAAATTATGAAAATTGTTAAATTCAATGTTTTCGAATGATTGGATAAATTGCTACAATTGTTTCAGACAATTTAATAAAATGATTCAATTGTTACATTCATTGATTTTTGAATGATTTGATGAAATTGAAATAATTGTTAAATTCATTGTGTTTGAATGTTTTAATAATTCCTATAATCGTTGCATTCTTGAATGTTTGAGAATGTGTTATGTGAATTGGATTGTTTTTGTGAATTTTTGAGTGTAAATGTGTCTGGTATGACATGATCATGGAACTAAGTTTTCGAAATGTGCCTTCGGGCAATTTGATTTTTCAAGTATGAATTATGTGTTATATAGGTTTGGTTAGGTCTCATAAGTTTGGTCAAGTGCACTTGTCCTGCCCGCTAGTGGCATTGGAGCTCCGATTTTGGACTCCCATAAGTTCACGGCTAAACTGGACCGCTATGCGGGAAAGTGTAGTACGTTCCGTTCACGGATGCACAGGACCGCAATGCGGGAATGTGCAATACGTTTCGTTTTGGACCAACCCAAACCATTCTGATGTGTCTTTACAAATTTGTGATGTGTTATATGCTTACGTGTGAAATTTATGTGCTGCATTCATGTTTTGAAATTGTTCATGAATTGTGGAAAAGAATTTCAGAATTTTTGATAAAAGAACAATTAAGGTTTTCAACCGAGAAATGTTTTTGAAATTGTTTATGAATGTTTTGAAGAGTTAAAAAGTTGAGAAATAAGCATTTTGGCAAAAGTTGGTGAAAAATGATTTTTGCTTATTCTTCGATTTATAAATATGTTATCCACGAGCTGTAAAGCTCACCCCCTTTCATCCCCATCTCCAGGTATCAAGAGGGAGATCGGATGAAAGAAAGTCAAGACGTTCGTCCGTTCGTCATGTTTGTGATTGTATATTAGTTTTGGTTTAAGATAATTCTTTGAAAAAATAAGAGCTTAGGCATATGTTGATTTTGTGGGGATTTCTGTATCTTTTGTATTTTGGATTTTGATATTGGGTTTGTATTTATTTTGGATTGTAATAATGAATTATGGATTTGTGTATTGAATTGAGGAATAATTGCATATGATTATAATGATGATTGGTTGCGTTTGATTATGCTGGGATTCCGGACAGGAGGTCCGATGAGTTGTATGGATGGATTGAATTGGATAGATTGAAAATTTTGGCTAGTGAAATTTTAGGGGAGATGCTGCCCAATTTTTGTTAAATTGTGTGTGGCGGGATTGTGTATAAATCATGTGCGAGAAATTATGGCAAATGAAATGGTAAGAGTTGTACATTGATGTGATATGATGGAATAAGAAGAATCTTAGGCTTAAGTTTTGAGTTGAGGATGAATTTCCAAATGGGAAATTAAATTGCTTTGTATAGGATTGGATAGATTGATTAAGAATAAATAGAATGAATGAAAAAGAAAAAAAATTTTATACCGAATTGGATTAGTTTAGACCGAGCTGAGTGTGTTTGGTTTCCAAGGCTAATTTGTTTTCTAAAGTTCTCGTGTTCGGACGTCAGAATCTTTGAAAATTCGTTCTTTTTTTTTCGTTCCGATTTGTATTTCGCTTTTGTCTCCGATTTCCTTTCATTTGTCCGTTCGTTTTTTCGGTTGGGGTCCAGTTCCAGGATTGGGTCCCAACATTTTTCCTCTCCCGTAGCCAAACCCCAGCTCTACTTTAACCCTGAACCTATCAACCCCGCCAAGAAATTTCTCAGCTTTTGCCAACTATACCTCTCATTTCGTTGAAGATAACTTGAATTTTGTGTTCTTCTTTCTTTTTGTTCCGAAATTTAGTTATTCTTCTATCTTTTTGCTCTGAGATTTAGTTAACATCAATCCTCATTTTTTTATAGATGGAGTGTTGTTGAAGATGGTGATGAAAGACGAGTTGTTGTGGTTGTTGTTCTTACTCAATTCTCCCTCTTTCATGATCTATTAGAGTGAAGGTTACATTTAGTGCTTCGAGATTCGTCCCCCCATAAGGACCAATGTCCTCATTGATCACGGCCATGTTGGTCACGGCTGGCACTTCCAGGCCACCACTCCATGGGTCACCACTATGAGATCCTTGTTGGTCACGGCTGGCACTCCCAGGCCACCACTCCAAGACCGGCTCTGATACCAATTGATAAGGACTTTATGAGAGCTACACCCTAAAAGCTAGCTTATGAGGGTAGAGAGCCCAAAGTCCTTACAAATTCCATATCAATTTTGTATTTAATCAATATGGGATTCAAGTCTCATACCTTGCAATTAGATCAAACCATAACACTATATTGATTTGTTGTTTGGCGTAAGAGAAGAAGATGCATCCGGTTATCGGTTTAGAGGAAACCGACCGGTTTTAATTCTCAATGGTTAAAAGTAGAAACCAAACTGGAAACCAGTCCGATTTGCGATTAACCTGGTCGAACCGGCCGATTCGGTCCAGTTTTTATATCATTGGTTGAAACTGATGTCTTTAAATAGGCTTTTATAATAAAATTTAAATCCTAACAAATAATAACTTTATCTTAAGAGATAAGATTTTATCTTCTAATAAATAAAAAATCTTATATTTACTACTCTACTAAGATAATTTTTATCTTTACCACTCTATCTTACTATTATCGATCTTAATAGATAACAAACTTTATCTTTAAACAAAGACTAAATAAAACAAATTTTAAATAACTATTCAACGCTCCCCTTTGATTTAAAATTACATAAATGGAATACTTTTCTCCAAATTAAATTGTGAAGCACTTCTCATCATCATCAACAACTTTTAATTGTTGGAGCATTTCTCTCCATGGTGCACATCTCACCAAAGACTTTAAAATAGAGTTTCTTCTTTTGTCTCTTGCGTCATATTTATCTGTACTTCATCTTCAAGTTTACAATTCCTTTGTATGTGCTCAAATTTGTTGCACTTGAAACACTGTGGCTTGCCCTTATGCCAATAATCTTTCTCTTTGTAACCAAGCTTTTTGCAATTGCTACATTAAACAACTTTGTCTTTTTCCTTTGAAGATGAAGTCTTAGCCAAATAAGCTCTATCAATATTTCCTCCTCTCTTATCATTCTTCTTTAGTCCATAGCTTGAAGAGGATTTAGTAACTCTACAAAGGTTATTTTTGATAGATTTTTAGAATCTTCAAGTGATGAGATTTTGGTTTCATACATTTCAGGAAGGGTCACGAGAAGCTTGTCCACTACTCTTTGACTTGGAAATTCTTCACCAAGTGATTTGATTTGATTGACGATAGACATGAGCTTGCTTGCATAATCTTTGGCACTTTTGGATTTCTTCATCCTTAACATCTCAACTTCTCTTTTGAGATTCAAAATTTGCATCATTGTTGTTGCTCGTTGCCTTCAAACTCTTGAGTATTTCCTATTCTTCTTTAGGTGATTCACAAGTCATTATGCTTGTAAAAATTCCCTTTAACAATGCCGAATATATACAAGAAAGCGATTTTGGTTTCCTTGCTAGTTCTTCATCATGTTTTTTATATTTGAGTTAGTGTGGGATTTTTTGAAAGTGGGGTATGATTAAAATCACTCTCAACCTCCCATAAACTCAAGGCTTTCAAATAGGATTTCATTTTGATGGCCTATGATTGATAGTGTTCTCCATTGAAAATGGGAAATGGAAGAGAAAAATTGCTCGATGCCATGGCTTCCTCTCATTCTTTCCTCTCACTCTCTTGCACACTACTTTTCCTTTAAGGTAGATAGAAGAAGACCGAACCTGGTATTATGCTCTAATACCACTCTGTTGGGGAAAGAGGGGGAGAAAAAAATAATGAACAACAATTGATTTAAAAAAATCGTTAATCTTTACTAATGATATTTTTTATTTAGAAATTGATGCCTTTATATAGGCTTATACAATGAAGTTTAAGTCCTAATAGTTAACAACTTTATCTTAACAGATAAAATTTTATCTTCTGACAGAAAACAAATCTTATCTTTACTACTCCACTAAGATAATCTCTATCTTTACTACTTTATCTTACTACTCCTAATCCTAACAAATTAAATTTTATCTTTAAATAAAGACCAAGTTAAAACAAATTCTAAATCAATATTCAACAGTAACCACTGATGTCAAGTAGAATGAGGCTAGTAAGTCACAAAGAAAAGAAAAACTGAGAGCTGAGTAGAGGAAGTATAGGAGAGGAATAGTTATAAAGAGTGAGTAAGTGAGAGGGTAAAAAGAATCCAATCTAATGCAGCCCACTAGTCCCACTCAGTTGTTTCTACAATCGTTTCATGGAGAAGACAAATGTGACTAAAAAGCATTTATAAAAATGAAAAACACATAGTCGCGTTTGGTAACTAGTAATGAAGGAATAAAAAAATGAGAATGAGAATAAAAAGTGGGAATTGAAATAGGAATGAAATTACAGATTATGAGTATTTAGTATGCAAGCACTAGAAATGAAATTATAAAAGTTAATAATTATACTAGTAATTGACATCAAATATTAATAATGGTAATGAACATTTTTTACTTATGTGATTATGTGATTGATTTTGTAAATAATTAATTAAAATTTTTTATTCTAATATTAATTAATAAAATTTTGTATTTAATAAATAAAAAATAAAATTTTAATGATTCAATAATTTATTAATTTGTAAATAATTGTGTATGATTTTTTATAACAATAAAATTAAAAAATCATAATGCTTATTTTATGAGATAAAATCATTGAAATAAGATAAAATAATTATTAAATAAATCATATCAAGCAATGTGTAATGTTGATAATAATATCTTACAGGAAGTAAACAAAGAGTTTCAATTAAGACGAAACACAAAGAAAAAAAAGAAGGAAAAAATGAGTCAGGGTTATTTAAAATTCATTCTAAAAATGTCAATCCTTATCTTATCCATTACTGACAACCAAACAAACAAAAATTAAGGAATGTAAGTTGCATATCCATTCCCACATCTTCATTCCTAGTTACCAAACATACCCAGAGGGATTTTAGACGAAAAAGGAAATATTTTCAGTTCAATAATTTGATTAAATCTCTTTGTATTTAAGCTTTATGGTAATTTACATGTAAATATTTCACTTCCATCTAAACTTAACGTGAAGACTCCAACTTATCTGAGGATATGTTAACCTATAATTATATGTTTGTCCCCCGTTAGAAACAATTCAAGATCAAGCTTTACAGGGACTCATTAACAAAATATATAACATATTACTCCAAAATATTTTGCATGCAGCCAACAATTCTTTAGTGTTTGATAAACCTTAATTTGTTTTAAAAATTCATAATTTCATATGAAATAATATCAAATTGAACGTAATGGTTGTATTTGAACCCATCCCTAATTATTTAAGATATGAAATAACCTAATGGATGTGAATTTAGTGATGTTTATAGTCAAATTTGATTGTAGTATTCAATGGTTACTAAAATTTCAATATTTTACAAAAAAATTAAACTAAACTTCTAATTTTAATAATTGAAAGTGGAATGCAAATTCAAAAAAATTGAAAAGTTAAATGAATTGTAATTAAAAGATACTAAACCATCCGGCAAAAAGACTTATAAGAAGAGAGGAATTAAAAAGCAAATGCATCATATAAAACCTCGCATAACATACTAGTTATGTATGGACTCAGGTTATGTGCATTTTATACAGTACAAGCAGACTATTAAGGAATCTCTTTATACTTGTATTCTCAACTAAACGAAAAAACTATATTACATTTTCATTTTAGAAGAAGCTTAACTTAAGAAGGTATTAGAAAGGCTCATGATCTGAGGGAGGTTTCAAGTAGTAATACTTCTTTCACTATATTTGAGATGTATGTTTTTTAACAATTATGAGTTCTATTAGCCATTTTTGGAGCAAATTTAGGAGTGCATGAGGATCCATTTCCTTGTTCCTAAAAGCTCTATTGTTTCTTTCCCTCCACACACTATAGATATAATAGCTCAGGCATAACTTTAAAATTAACAAACCATGCTTATTTTAAGCTTTGACACTTTAAGCCCAACTAATCACTTGATCCTATTGACTTAAATGGATCTACAGGTTACATTATAAGGGATATGCCTCCATACATGATAAGGACATAAAAATAAGAAGTGCTCAATACTTACAAGAGAAGTGTTATAAAGGTATCATATACCATTATAATTTAAGCTCCACTTGATCAATTGATGTTATCAAATGTCATATGTCACTTTCTAATAGTCATCCATAAGGTGAAGGAAGCCTTTGGTAGGTCGTCCTTAAACCAATCCAACTTTTTCCAAGGAACAATTTCATTAGGAGCTTTTAAAATGGATGCACATGAGGAGTTAATGAACTTACTAGACCTACGTCTTAACTAGATACAATATTAATCCTTGTAGCAGTAAGTTTTGTAGTTAGGAAGGGCATTAACGATATCAACCTATCCATTATGTTCATAATACATTCATCCTCTCTAATTATCTCATTCACTTTGGCCTTATTAGGAATAACAAATTATAGGGAAGAGAAAATAAGAAGTAAATAGAGGGGACCAAGTTTACCCCAGTTATCAAACCATGTTGGGACCCCGCCCTCGCGAGTCACGTGCCCGACTTCCTAAATGACATCCGAATGCGCATCCCACAAGTGCGGCATGCCTACACTAGTCAGACACCCAAATCACCCCTTGACTTTTTCAGAATAATTGTAGCTCCATATCTCTAGTTTATTTTGAAACAAGAATTATCTCATTCGGAGCTCTACTGATCAAGATATGATTTAAATACAGAAGTACGTTCATAACCTAGTCATGCTCTCCTAACCAATCACTTACTTTCTTTTCATCAATCTTTTTCAAAGTAAGACCAAAGGCTATCAATTTATGGAGAGGTACACAAATACGTTAGGAATATATTGGTTCTAGAATCACTTTATTTGGAGGTCGGATGATGAAGTAATGTCCAAAAGAACCAAACATGATTTTGTCCTCAAACATACTGAACCTACTTCGGGACAATTGACATAACTTTCACTAGAGATATTAGATTAAGGTCATTCTTGGACTGTTTGAAAGAAGACTTCTAGATCTACAACTTTTATGAAGATCTTGAAGAGAGATGTTGCCATCTAAAGGGTCAAAATCTCGAATTTCTAAAAGTATAGATGGATCAGACGAAGGGACTCAGTCTCAGACGAAGGGATTCAGTCTAGATGAATCAGACGAAGGGACTCAGTCTCAAACGAAGGGATTCAGTCTAGATGAATCAGGCGAAGAGACTCAGTCTCAAATGAAGGGATTTGGTCTAGATGAATCAGATGAAGGGACTCAGTGTCAGACGAAGGGATTCAGTCTAGATGAATCAGACGAAGGGACTCAGTCAAAGACGAAGGGACTCAGTGTCAGATGAAGGGATTCAGTCTAGATGAATCAGACGAAGGGACTCAGTCTTAGACGAATGGATTCAGTCTAGATGAATCAGACAAAGGGACTTAGTCTCAGATGAAGGGACTCAGTCTCAGATGAAGGGATTCAGTCTAGATGAATTAGACGAAGGGACTAAGTCTCAGACGAAGGGACTCAGGCTCAGACGAAGGGATTCAGTCTAGATGAATCAGACGAAGGGATTCAGTGTAGATGAATCAGACGAAGGGACTTTTATGGGGTCTTCCTCACATCACCAAAAGTTCTAAACCATTAACTACACTCTCCAAAGCATCTCCAATGGTTGCTACATCCATTCTAACATCACTTTCACTCATAATCTTCCCAAATTTGCTTCTTCTAATGCGATATCACTCCTAAAACTTTCAATTACCAATTTGGTTGTATTAAACTCCCAAATCTCAACTCAAATGACTCATCACATACAACAAATTCTCATCCTTACTACTTATAATGATCACATACTACTTATAATGATCATATCTCTTAACTCCGATGTCCAAAAATTTCATACTTCATACCATTGGAAAGCTAAGAGGTGGTTTGGGTCGGGACCCTCACCGGCCAGGTATTGTCCCCTTTGGTCCTCTGGGAGGGCGGACCATGCCCAGGGAAGGTTGAGTGCATCTGGTGCGACTCGAACCAGAGACCTCAGGGTTTTGGTGGCATCTGGTGCCACGCCTCTCACCACTTGAGCTATAGATGCCACCAAAACCCTGAGGTCTCTGGTTCGAGTCGCACCAGATGCACTCAACCTTCCCTGGGCATGGTCCGCCCTCCCAGAGGACCAAAGGGGACAATACCTGGCCGGTGAGGGTCCCGGCCCAAACCAAAAAGGCGATCTACAACTTCTAAGAAGATAACTTTGCCTCGTTCAGCCCAGATTAATACAATTTTTCCTTTGAAGTCAAAACACATATTTTACCCCTATGAAAAGCTTGAAAGAAACAATGTAAAGACTTGTTAAGTCATGAGCAAAACATAATGTACAAATACTTCATTAATATCATAAGATAAGAGTTTTATAAAGATTTAATTGGCATTTCAATCCACAATACATCATAATCCAAAAATACAAAGTTTACATAACTAGAATTGCTCAAAATGCGATTAAAGCCTTGTTTTACAAAATTAGCTTAAAATACAAAAACATTGCAAAAGTGGAGTGATGCCTCGACTCTGGGTTACTCGTTCTCAGGCCCTTCACCTAAAGTTGGGATGGAAACAGAGGGGTGAGCTTAAAGCTCGTAGGTAACAGTTTTATAATCTGTAACAACCAAAAACCATTTAAAAATTCATTTTCATTTTAAATCTCACATTGAATCATGAAACACGCATTTCCCAATTCTCAATTTATCAAACAATTTATAAATAAAATAAATCATGTATTCAGCAAACTTGTCAACACATAAGCACATCACAATGGTTTAGGAGGTCCATAAACAGAACAAACTAACACATTCCCGTATAATGGTCGCGTGTAGTCGTAAACAGAACGAACTAACACAATCACACATAGTGGTTTTGTTCAGTAGTAATCATGAGGGAGTCCTTGAAGGAGCTCCATGTCACTAGCGGGCAGGTGGGAGAAGCCTTTAGTCGAAGTGCATTTGACATATAGAATGAACCAAACCAAACCCACATAACATGTATTTCATAACTTGTAAACTTGTTGCCCAAAATGGCACATTTTCGAAACTTGCTTTCATAAACATAGTATCTTTTCAAGAATCATTTTCACATTCTGTTCATAAATCATCAACGTCGTAATCACATAACAACTTCTCAAAGCATTCAAAGAGCAATAATTGCACATTCATAAAATAGTTGAAATCATTTATTTTCCATCATTTGAAAGAAAGCATTAATGGCCTATTACTTAATTATAAAATGTAGCCCACCTTAAATTCCTTGCTTGAAAACTTGCTCAAGGATGCCCCTCCTCTTGCTCCTCTTGCCTCTCTTGATTTTTTTAACATTGGCAAAAATTCCCATTCAATAGGAATTTAAATTGGAAAACCCAAAGAACCATATGCATGAAATTGATCCTAGAATACTTAAACCCATGCATTTCCTAAGTTCTTTGAACCAAAACCCTTCCAACAATCCAAAATATTAAACATAAACTTACCTTGAATCTTTACCAAACAATGAGTTTCTTAGCTCTAATGGAAGCTCTAATCTTCCTCTTTCTTTTTCCCTTCTTGAGCAACTTCAAAATCACTCTTTAAAACTAAGAAAAATTGAAACCTAGCTTAACTCTCTTCTTTCTCTCAACCCACGACACTCTTTCTCTCTTCATTTTCGTATTTTCTCTCTTCTTTTACTCTTCACTCATGTTTTTCTCTTCTCACATGCAAGACAACAATTCGTTCTTCCCATTTTGCCCTTCCTTATAAGCTTATGTCTTTTTAAACTTAAGTGATCTTCCAAAAATGCCCCTCATGCAATCTTACCACCTTAACACTTTAATTCAATTAACCTATGTCATATAAGCTTACTCACATTAACATGCTAATTATTTTCAAAATAAATTAATCTATCAAGACCTCAAAATTAATTTAAATCATGCTTATTCATCAAGAAAAAAATTCGGGGCCAACAAACCAAAAGTTGGTAATTCTCCCACTGCCAATATGAGCATGTATTTCCCTCTCTAAGGAACCTCTAAGCTTTAACATTTGGTTAATTTTCTAAGAGGTGTCAGCTTGAGCCTTCACACTCTAAAAGCTACAGCCTTTTAAATATTTCTTATGCATCTATTTTACATATAAGATCTCATTGTCGTTAAACAATCTCTATAATCATTTAGCCATTAAGACCTTGTTAGTGGTTCTTTTACATTTTATCCTAAGGCCCCTTGTTCTTTATCTAAGCAAATCTCTTTCTAAGTAATTTTTGCTATTTCTTTATAAAAACTTTAACCATTCTATAGAAAAAATTGAACATTTTTTTAACCGACGTAATAAGGTTAAAAGGCAAGAATAAGTGAGAGTGCTAACAAATATTTTTATTGTTGAGAATGGATAAAATAAGTTGGCTTCTACTTGGATCAGAGAGTGTTTTGTTCTTCTAGTTTGAGATTCTCTTCAAAACTGACTCAAAGAGAGGGTTAAATCCATAAATATTGACCTAGATATGGTGATAAGATCTACTAAGTACTTAAAAGAAGCCTCATGAATTTGAAGACCTAAAATGCTGGAAAGTTAATTCATTTGAGTAATATAAAACAAATAACTAACTTTTGGAATAGTTCACCTTGATACCATATAATATAAAGAAAAGATTGAGAGAATGTATAAAGTTGTTGACTAAATTCTTTTAAGCTTCATAAAGCAATATTAAGTCATTAGCAAAATGATAAGTTATAGAGCTTCAATTTCTTACATTTATGAGGAAACTTGAATGTCATTCCTCAATCGATGTTGTCTGAGATGATGCTAGACAAAACTTTAATGCAAATAGCAAAATGTAAAGTGATATAAAGTAACCTTGCTTGATTCTTTTAGCATCCTTAAATATAGGAGTGGGCTCTCTATTGACTAGGATACTATAAAATGGAGTAGAGACACATTATAGTATCTAGTTGATGAAAATGAGCGGGAAAGCCAAAGATGCGCAAAGCATGAGAAATAAACTCCTAGCTAATGGTATCAAATGCTTTAGAAAAATCAATCTTTAAAGAGAAACTTCTAATATATTTTTTAGAATAATAAGCTTTGAAAAGCTCTTGAGCAATCATAAAACTATCACCAATGTTTATACTTATAATAAAGGCAAATTGTGATGACTTGATAAGTCCTATAAGAATTGGTTTAAGCCTTGAAGCTAAAATCTTTGAAATGATTTTATAAACAGCGTTACAATAAGATATTGGTCTATAATCCTTGAATGAAGAGGGGTTAGGAATTTTTGGCACAAAACATATGTATGTATTGTTTTATTCCTTAAGTAAGCTTCTTAAGCTAAAAAACTCTTTAACTACATAGATATTGGACTACTTAACAAGTTTCAAGATTTTTAAGAAAAGGAGGCATTGAATCCATCCAATCCAATTATTTTATTAGGATGCATATTAAAGGGAGCATGCTCAATCACTAAGTTGGTGACCAGAGAGCTTAGGAAAAGCATTTTATTTGTGATACTTCAAGGGAAATAAAGGTATTAAGTTTCTAATACGATGAGAAGAAGGAAAGTTCTTTGAGTTTCACTTGATCTCAGCATGGCACTCCATTCTCATCAATAATGCCACCAATTTTATTAGAATTTCTTCTATCTTGAATGGCTTGAAAGAATAAGTTAAATTATCACCTCCTTCATTTAACAAATGAACTTTAGTTTTTTGTTTCACCAAAGAGATATAGGCTTCAAGTATATAAAGATACTTACTGAGTACATTTTTCTTAACTAGTTTTAAAGACAAATCATAAGGCTCAAATGAAAGCTTCTTCTGAATTATAAATAGCTCACATCTTATTAAGGTTTCAAATGAAAATAAACATGCTTTAAAGTTCTTTCTATGAAGCAATTTCAGTTCATCCCTAATGACCTAAATCTTTATCATAAATTTAAAGGCCCCATGTCCTACAAAAGAAGTATTTAGCCCTTTGATCATAGCCTCCTCAAAACCCTCAAATGGATAAGAAATTAAAGAATTTGAAAGAAGTTTTCAGCTTTGCCAAAGATGAGGGGATATAAACTTCACAATGATAATGATTTGAAATGAGAGGAGAACTTAAGCATGTAGAACTATTAGGAATAAAAGCCATCCCTGCTAAATTGATAAGACCTTTATCAAGCTTTTCTCTAATCAACCACTTGCCCTCTTATTTATTAAACCACATTAAATGATGCCCTCTACATTTGAGATATGTAAGTCCAATATTACTTAAGCACACCCTGAACTCTTCATCAATTTGCTTAGGGAGAAGTTTTGAACCCCTCATCCTCTTGAGAATATAAGATATAAGACACAATTAAAATCACCCATAACCAACAAAAGGATACTAATTGAGGATGCTAATGTTTCCAAGTCTTTCCAAAGCTTTGATATTTAGAAAGCAAAGTTAGATGTTTTTACAAACAATTCAAAAGTTTTTTAGATATTTTACAAATAGATTACTTTAAAATTCAAAATTTTGTAATTGGATGTGAAATCCAAAAACTCAAAAGTTTTGTTAGGTTTATCATTTATCCCTTATCCTTAATCTTTTATGAAGAGTGAAATAAAAAAATATTTAGTAATATTATTCTTTTTTGAGAAAAAGGTAATGAAGTAAGCTATAAAAGGCAATCAAAATGAACATGCAGAATTAAAAAAACAAATCCAGGTGTCTCTATAAAGGAGAACACATCTATCATATGATTAGCTTCATCCTCCTAGGAACTCCAATCCTTTTCCAAATATTACAAATTACACATTCCAAATTCTGCTACAATAGTCAAGATTTTGATATTTGTATTTGTATAAATTGATATGACTTTTAATCTGTTGTATATGTTTGTTTTTGAATTGTTCCTTGGTCATGCTTCTATCTTGGAAAATGTGAGTGTTCCTCTCATCCTATATAGCTTTGACTAAATATGAAAGTGTTAAACAGAAGCACCACTTTACTGTGATATTAAGGATGTTTGATAGTAGGGCACCAGGCATTTGTATTATTCCAATCATCTGGTGCATTATAGATGTAGCATTTTTGTAATTGTGCTCTCCAAATAAATATAACAAATTCACATTGAAAAAAATAGATGGTTCATACTTTCCTTAGCCTTTTTACAAAGTATGCACCAATTACTGATGTTTAAGAACTTCACTAAATTGTCAACTGTTGGTAGTTTGCCTTTCATAGCTAAGCATAATATAATGGAGGCTTTAGGGTGTAGGTGTATAAACCATACAATTCCATAGAACCAAACTGAGATTATCTTAAAGAACCATTATGTAAGTGTAATTAGTGAAAATGTCATTCCTGGTATACTTCCAGATGATGATATCTTTTTCATGATTGAGGCATGTTTGGATGATTTCCAAATAAAGAGAGCTAGGAACAAAAACCCAACTGAAGATGTTCTTATTGGATAAGGATTTAGCAACTACCATATCCTTCTGAATTAATGGTTTGAGAGTGGCAACAGCTCCTAAGTTTTCTAAGGATCCTACTAAAAGCCAATTATCAAACCAAAAGCTTATTGATTTACGGTTTCCAATTAGAAAGCAAAGTCATACTTAAACATGTCATTTCTTCTTAATAGCTCTAAAATTTGATGCTACGAATGGTTTAAGCTTCAATTTCTAGATACTCTTATTCTTGTTGTATATATCATGAATTCATTTGCACCACAAAGCTTGTTTGTTAGTCATTAGCCTTCATAATCTTTTAATGCGTATTTCTGTGTTTATTTTTTAGAGGAGTTATGCCAAAACCACCTCTGTCTTTTTGCATGTAGACATCCCTTTATCAAATTCTAGGTCTTCTAGAAGTTTCTTCATTGCCTAACCAGAGGAGTTTGTTGCAAATTTTATCAATGGATTTAATGATATTAGTAGGAAGAGCAGTATGAGCAACCTAATATACATTAATGGAATTCAAAACAGAAACAATGAGCTAAGCTCTGCCAGTAGTGGATAAAATCCTGGTACCCCAATTAGAAATTTTTTTGTCAATTTTGTCCATCAAGATGCTAAAGTCTCTGGAAGAAAGTTTTGAAGTAGAGATTGAAATTCTAAGAAAGAGGATAGGGAGGAGCTAGAATTTAAAACCAGTAATATTCCTGATAGATTGTTCCTATCTCGTTGCACTTCTTGAAAGATAGAATTCACTCTTAGAACAATTGATTTCTATCAGAAAGAGTTTGTTAAAAACCTTGAGAGCTTTCATGAGTTCCCAAGCAAAAGTGGAGTCCACTTCAAAAAGGAGTATGAGATCATTAGTAAAGCTTAGATTTGTTATCTATAGTTTCCTACATCTTGAGTGGAATTTGAAGTGATTGATTTTATCCATTACTCTTTTAAGAGTTTTGTTGACGATTTATATCACCAGAGCAAAAGATAGGGTAATATAGGATCTCCCTAATGAATCCCTTGGCAGCTTTTGAGAGATTTGGATGGTTGTCCTTTAAAAAGTATTCTGAATGAGGGAGTGGTTATGCATTATGTAATATGAGTGACAACTTATAAAAATTATATAACATGAAGGATGTTTTTCATGAAATTCCAATCCATACTATTATATGCTCTTTTTCTGTCAATCTTAAGTAAACAATTCATGCTCCCACTTTTCTTAGAATAAGTTTCGTTAGCTCTTGCAATAGCAAAATGTTATCATCAATGATTCTTCTAGGTATGTATGCTCATTGGGTAAGATCAACGTATTTTTGGAGGACTCCCCTAAACCTATAAGACAAGATTTTAGAGATGATCTTGCATATTGTGTTGCAACAGGAGATTGGGCGAAAATTTAAGAACTAATTTGACTCACCATCCATAAGAGTGAGGGTCACAAAGGTGCTACTGAGTTTAGTGAGGAGGGATCCCTCATTGAAGAACTCTAAGACAACATCAATGACTAGTTGCCTAGTTAAAGGCTATAATTTGATGAAAAATAACAAGTTGAAATCATCAAGGCCTGGAGCCTTGTGAGGATTCAAAGATTTCAGGGTATCTTCAATCTCTTGTATGGTGATAGGTTTGCTTAAGGATTTGCTTCTTAAGAGGTATATATTCTTGCATGATTTCCTTAAGGAATGTACATGATGAATAGCATTAGTTGGCAAGATCAAAATGCTTAAGAAGTAATCGAATGCCCCATCTAACAGTTGTTGTTGTTATTCCAATTTGTGATTTTCAAACTCCACTGAGATTTTTTTGTTACTATTCCTTCTTAAGATCACAGTCTTGTGAAAGAAAGCAGTGTTTTTATCTCCACCTTTCTACCATTCAATTCGAGACCTTTTCTTCATCAAAGAGAAATCATAAATAAGTGCCTTGGTGTTAAGTAGATGATGGATTGTTGTAGAGATCCAGTTAAAACTTTTTCTTGATCACTCCTAGCAATATTTGGGAGGTGATATGTGTTTCCAATGTTCTTTTGGAACAGTAGCTTCATCTCATGCTTAATCGGTTGGATTTTTGGCATAGATGAATTGTTTAGAGCCTCTAACTCTTACCCTTAAGGCATTCCAAATTCCATTGTTGGACCCCAGACCTGCTAATTATTTTTTAGGCATATTTTGAATTTTGTGGTCTTATTAGATCTGTTAATTGGAGTTGAATTATGCTGAGGTTA
>JAOQMQ010000006.1:17204600-17223426 GCA_027563845.1 Erythroxylum subrotundum
AACATTTTTCCAACTTTTAACTTCCAACATTTCTTATATAATAGTTCTAACTTCCCAGAACAATTTGGGATCCAACACTTTTGGAGTTTATTACAAAAAGTTTGATGGGAAGAAAATGAGGGATTGGTTGGGAGAGCATGATTAGGGTATGAACACCATTTATCTTTTTAAGCATATCTTGAGTTGTAGAGCTCCGATTGAGATGATTTTTGCTTCAAAACAAACTAGAGACATAAAGATAAAAATTTTTTGAAGAAGTCAAATTGAAATTCTAGTTTGAACATTTCCAAATTTTGTTCACAAATAGGAGAAATATTTTGAGTATGATGATTATTTTTTATGGGCACGCCATTGAACAAATTGTGAGGAAATTTTTGGGATGAAGGTTAATTAGGGTTCTTGGAAATAACCCTTCAGGGTAAGATGCTCACATTTCATGATCCGAAGTTGGGCTTCGGAAGTGGGTCCAACATTTATGGTATCAGAGCAAGAGTTGGGTTCCAGAAACAACCGGGATCCAACATTTGTGGTATCAGAGCAAGCGTTGGACTCTGGAAACAAGCAGGGTCCAACATGAGTGGTATCAGAGCAAGAGTTGGATTCTAAAAACGGGGTTTAACAGATGATAAGTTTAGCAAGAGTTGGGTTCCGAAGACAAGCGGGACCCAACAATGTGTCTATTATTTACACACTAAATTAGTGAATAACTAGTAATTCATTATTTTTATAAGGGACTTATACCAATCAATATGAGGCTTATCAATGTTGCTAGTAGAGGAGCACTTGTTGACAAAACACTAGATTTGACTTGTATATTGATTGCTAATATGCTATCCAATTCCTAGCATTTTAATGCTAGGATGGACTACTCAACTTGTTGAGTTAACGAGGTAAATATTTCTTCTCTAAAAAAATATATAGATGATATTACTGCACTTGTTCATCAGTTGGCTATAGGAAAAATGAAGGTGGCAAAGGCTTATGGAACATGTTCAATAGTAGGACACCCAACTGATATATGTCCCACATTACAAGAAGATTTGATAAGATAAGCAAATATAGTAGGAAGTTTTATAGAACAACCTCAACATCAATATAATCCATATTAAAACATGTAAAAACCTAGTTAGAGAGACCATCTAAATTTTTGATATAGCAGTACACCAATAAATCAACCTATGGCTAATTTTCAACAATATAACCATATCCTTTGGGACAACTGTAAAAAGCCCAAACCTTTAATTCAGGTATCTTCAAGACATTTTTTAAGCATTAGTTAAATTCCAACAAGAGAGAAAAACTAGGATTTAAAATATGGAAAATTAGATGGTTAGCCACCGTGGTCAGTCACTTGGAATCTCAAAGTTTGAATAAACTGCCATTACAAACTATAGTAAATTAGAAGGAGAGTTACAATGCTATTACGTTGCAAAGGGGAAAGTATGAGGAGCAATCTATGAGAGCAGCACCTTCATTAAATTCTCATATAAAAGACATTAAACACGTTGAAGTGGAGGAAAGTGTGCCCACATTTAAGGATGAATCACCTACTCCTCCTTTAGCTATACATCCTCCTTTTTTGGAAGTGTTAAAGGATACTTGGAGATAGGAATGAGATGCTAATTTATATAATATATTCCATAAATGTAAGGTAAATATTCCTTTTTTTATGCAATTAAACAAGTACTTAGGTATGCTAAATTCTTGAAGGAACTTTGTACGATGAAAAGAAGAAAGAAGACAAAAGGGATTGAAAAGGTAAAGCTTGGAAAAATGTTGCTCTAAGGTGGAAAAGGCGATTCTAGATCTAGGTGCATCCATAAGCATCATGCCTTATTTTATTTATTCAACTCTGAACTTAGGATCATTATAAAAAACAGGGTGGTAATTTAATTAGCGAATAGGTCCAATGAATATTGGAAAGGCTTATTATAGGATGTTTTATACATGTTAAAGACATATTTATTTTTTTCGTTGACTTTTATATATTGGATTTGTAAAATGATAACCAATCAGCACCAGTTTTGCTAGGAAAATAATTTTTGAAAGTGGAAAAAATAAAATTTGATGTCCACAATGGTACTTTGACTATGCAATTCAGTAAGGATATTTTTCAATTTAACATATATGATACAATAAAACGTCTTGATGATGACTCTTATCTTTGTAATTGATGTTTTTGGATTCATTAGCACAAAATTGGTTTGAGATTAATAAGAAGGATGAGCTAAAGACAACTATGAGGGAAAGTCTTTCTAATGATGAAGATACTGATATTTTCCTTAATTTTTGTTTGCTAGAGTGTATGGCAGCATTGGACAGTTTTGTGAAAGTAAAAGAAATGACGATAATAGAGTATCTAAAGTAAGGCATGCCTAGGCCTAGCGACTAGCTCATCGTTTCATTAGTACACAAACCAAAACTATAGTTAAAAACATTGCCAAAGCACCCAAAATATGTGTTCCTAAGAGAGGGAGATAACTTACTAGTACTAATCTCAATTAAGATGACTTTTACACAAGAAGAATGATTTATAGAGGTTTTGAAAAATATAAAATGGCCATCAGATGGACGATAGTGGACATTAAAGATATAAGTTGTTTTACTTGTATGCATAGGAACCTTTTAGAAGATAAAGCTAAACTAATAAGGCAACATTAGAGAAGATTAAAACCCTTGATGATAGGTACTAAATAAGCTAGTTCAGGTTAGGATAATCTACCCAATTTCAAATAGTGAGTAGGCTAGCCCTGTGCAAGTAGTTTTGAAAAAGATGGGAATTATGGTGACAACACCACTCAAAATAGAAATTTAGTTCCTACTACAGTCCAAAATGGATGTCAAGTTTTTATTAAATATAGGAAATTAAATTCATGACTCGAAAAGACAATTTCCCTATCCCATATTAATCAAATGTTAGAAATATTAGTTGGTAAAACATTTTACTATTTTTTTATAGATTTTTAGGATACTTTCATATCATAATTGCTCTTGAAGATTAGGATAAAAAGACTTTCACTTTTTCTTTTGGAACTTTCATGTATAGGTGAATGCATTAGCTACTTTCTATACATATATGGGAAGCATATTCTCAAGTTATGTAAAGCAGATCATTGAGGTTTTCATGGATAATGTCTCTATTAATAGAGGCTATTTTTATGAGTGTTTACATAATTTGAGTTGGATTTTACAAAGATGTAAGGAAACTAACCTTGTTCTTAATTTTGAAAAATGTCATTTTATGGTATAACAAGGTATAGTCTCAGGGCAACTTATTCATCTAAGGGGATTAAAGTAGATGAGGCCAAAATAGATGTTATTCAATCTTTTCCTTACCACACTAGTATGTGAGAACTTTGCTCGTTTATTGACTATGTAAGTTTCTATTGAAGGTTTATGAAATTTTTTTCGAAACTAGCATCATCATTGTACAAGTTACTCCAAAAAGAGGTTTTTTTCAAACTCAATAATGATAATAAAGAAGCCTTCGACAAGTTAAAAAATTTATTAGTTTTGGCCCCTATTATTTAATTACCCAAGTGGGAGTTGATGTTTGAACTCCTATGTGATGCAAGTGACAAAATTATAAGAGCGGTTTTAGGAAAACAAGTAGAGAAAATGCCTTATAATATTTACTATATGTGTATGACCTTAAATGATGCCTAGAAAAATTACTCAACAACTAAAAAAGAGTTATTAGCAGTAGTTTTTACTTTTGAAAATTTTCAATCTTACTTTTTAAGTACTAAAGTCATTCTTTTATCTAATCATGCATCTCTAAAATACTTGTTGTCAAAGAAGGAAGCAAAATTCATATTGACGGGACGGATCCTATTGTTAAGTGAATTTGATTTGGAAATCAAAGGCAAACAAGGGGCAAAAAATTGAGTGGTAAATCATTTAAGTTGCTTATCGCACGTTTAGAAAAACTTTGATTTAGAAGAAGAATTACTAGATTAACAACAATTTTTTGTGGGTGTCCAATTTTTATGGTATGAAGATATAGTAACATATCTAGCTACCAATATGCTACCTACAAATCTATTGAAAGCTCGAAAGGACAAGATCAAGAGTGATGCTAAGCACTATATATAGGATGATCCATATTTGCAGAAGAATTGCTCTAACTAGGTCATTCAAAGATGTGTACCTAAAAATGAAATCTCACATATCCTTATATTTTGCCATTTATATACTTTTGAAGGACATTTTAGTGTTAAATGAATGGTAAGAAAGATTTTAGAATGTGGCTTCTTTTGATCTTTATTGTTTCAAGATAGTTACCTATTTTGTAAAGCTTGCGAACAATGTTAAAGAACAAGTTATATCACTCAAAGGAATGAGATGCCACAAACTCCAATTTTGGTTAATGAAAATTTTAACATTTGGGGCATTGATTTTATGGGACCTTTTTCCTCTTATTCTAATTTTGTCTACATTTTGTTAGTCATCGATTATGTGTCAAAGCGGGTGTAAAAATGACACCTGAAGTGATGATTCCAAATTAGTTGCATGTTTTCTTAAATATAATATTTTGTTGTGGTTCCACATTCTACAAGCCTTAATCAGAGATTAAGGAAAACATTTTCGCAACCGAATGGTTGAGATTGTCTTAAAGAAATATGGAGCAGCTCATAAGATTGATATATCATACCATCCACAAACAAGTGGATAAGTTTAAGTTTTAAACAAATAAGTTAAATTAGTCATAGAAAAAAAATGTTGGACCATTAAGAAAAGACTAGAGTTTACGACTTGAAGACGCACTTTGGGCTTACCAAACAACTTATAAAACACTAATTGGTACGTCACCCTACATGTTAGTAATGGCATGTCACCTCCTTGTCAATTGGAATATAAAGCATTTTAGGCTATTAAGCAGTGTAATACGAGTTTTGAAGAAAGTGGAGATCATAGAAAATTGTAGTTATAGGAACTTGAGGAGATTTGTCATGAATCTTATAAAAATTCAAGAATTTATAAAGAACAAAAGCTTTATGTGGAAAATTCATTGCACAAAAAGAATTTTCCATTGGGCAAAATGTTCTCCTTTATCATTATCAGATTCGACTATTTCCAGGTAAGACAAGATCTCGATGGATTAGACCTTTCATTATAACTAATGTATTTCCATATGGGGTGTTGAAATTCAAAGCATATCTACCTCCATAGTTTTTAAAGTTAATGGTAATACTCTCAAATCTACTATAAGAATGTAAACATTACAACAATGGAAGAAATGGATTTAGCTTATCTAATTTATTATAAAGAATATAACAGCACCATCAAGCTAATGACATTAAAAAAAAGGACTATTAGGAGGCAAACTAAATCTATTTTAGTTTTAGTTTTAATTTCATTTCAATATATTTTCTTTTTAGGCATTAATTTTCTTCATGAATCAAAAGGCTTTAAATTGGGCAGAACCAAGATAGTAAACAAAGATTTGGCCTTGTTCTTAAAGACACGCTACTATGGAATTGTACATAGCCATGTTCAATCTGACATGTTTGTTTGAAGAATAGACATGCTTGTGTCCCTTAGAGCATGTAACTGTCTATAAATGTGTTAAAGATTGCAAGATGTTATTTCACCCAGATACGATTGTATTAACATACCTGTATGGACTTGGACATTATGTTCTATAAAGCATATAACTATTTGTAACCATGTGGAGATTAAAGGATAATGTTTTTACTCAGACATGCCCTTATGAAAATTAGGCACTTGCATATACAAAAGGTTATGATCATATCCCTTAGAGCGTAAAAGTGTATGCAGCTATAGGAAGTCGTGATTCTTGAGGTAAAATTTTTATATACGATCTAAAAAATAACCATGTGCACGACCATGTCTGACACATAAATTCATAAAATCCCTAAATTCAAAATAAGATGCTAGACATTTAGTCTCCACCTACCATACAAGCCATGCCTTGATGACCTACCCACCATGCACCCTCGCTAAATTCCCCATCCAAAACAAAGAGAAAAATATAGCATTTTCTTTTTCTTCTCTCTTTTATTTCCTATTTTACTAATTTTGTTGCTTTACTATTAAACGCTAGGGAAAATGTTTGAAATATTTATGAGGGGTGGGATATTTTCCTTTGTTTTGATTTTATGATATTTTAAGTATTTTTAGGTTTTCTGAACACTTTCTTGCATTAATTGTTTGCTTTTATCTAATGCTTTTGGAAATTGATGAAATAAGACATGTCAAAGAAATTTTTACTAAATTGCTTTGAATGAATTGGATTGTGTGTGCAAATTGGGACTAAAACTGATTAAAATGAAATTTAAACCTATTGATAAGTTTAAATAGCTAAGGTATGCACTTAGACAAAGTGAGGCAATTGATTGATGAAGTATTGCATAAGGAAATTTGATAGCCTTAAAGGATAGAAACATCTTATGTTTGTTCATTTTCCTTTGGTGCCTATTTCTCTATTATTTACATACCTTATTGAACTTACGTTGAATAAAATTGAATTGCTATGATGCATATGAGATTGAATATGATTAAGGCTTTCCTTATTTTCATCACTTAACTTAAAAATCCATATCACAAACCTAACATATAATTTGTCAGATCACCTAACTACACATCTGAATAAAGTTTATTTAAAAGTTATTTAATAAATAAGAATAACAATGCTTTAAATTTTGATTTCCAAGTTACTCATTTTGTATTAATTTTGCATGATGGCTTGATAAGTGTTTAATTGTTGATACATTTATTCCCTAATGCTTTATGATTAATGTTATGTTGCACTTAAGATATTTTGGTTTATAATTTTCATTAGTTACAAATTAGAGGAATAAGAACCAAAATGAACTAAATTTGCATCTTTAAGCCATTATATTGATGTTTGATTTTATTTTCCTTTGTAAAGTGATAAGGAGATGAATTAGGGTGAAGATAGGATAAAGAATGGAATAAATGGATCACTAGAAATGTGTACAAACTTGAAGGATTGTTTTAAGCAACCCTGAGACTTACACACCTATGTGGGGGCTTATATGGCCGTGTAAGTGACGTACACATCTGTGTAAGTTAGCCATGTATCTCTATAGGATCCTTTAACTCTTTTTGTTAAATTAGCATACACAATTGCTTACATATCCTTGTATAACCATACAACCCTAATTTTGCACTATATAAGGGCATTTAAGAGGCCAAAAAGGGTATGAAGATATTAGAGATTAAATAAGGAGGTAGATTCCCCTCCCTTTTGATTAATATGTATATTCAATTCAAAGTGCTCAACCATGAAACACATAGGTTGGTATGTTGACACAACTTGAATTATTGATATTTTTTAAATTGTTCTTATAAAGTTTGGTGGCATTGTCTCATTAATGCATGTTGCACGAATGCATGTGTTTATGTTTTGTTTGTTAAGTTTGTGTTTTATTTTTGCTTGATATAGTATAAACTACACTTATCAACATCCACATACTTAAATTTTTACACCCCCAAGACCATAAGAGACTATTTAAGAACATTAAGAAGCCTAAAAAAGGCAGCGTTTATCTTACTAAAGTGGATCAAACAAGGGAAGATCAAGAAGAACATCTAAAATTCCAATTTTCCATATCAAGCTCCAAATTAAATTTTTTTTTCTTTATTTTTGTTATTTTCATCGAACTTGATATGTAACTTGAATTCTCAGATGTTTGTTACATTCATGAGTTTCTAATTTCTAGATTAGGGTTTATTTTGAAGCTTTTTTGTGACTTTAATCTTTATTGATTCAATACAAAATTTTGGTGTAGTGATAATTATGCATTTCATATTTCGACAATAAATCAAAAGTGTGAGTCAAACGTAATCTAATTAAATTGCACAACGAGAGTTGGTAGTTTAATAAGTTACGTAATTATCAAATCAGCTATCATTCGAAGAGAGATCTTGTGTGAGAACTTGATTATTCAATAGATAGCTTCAAATCTAATTGAGAATGATAGGAAAGTTTTGTAAATCTAGAGGTTGCAAAATCTAGATTTTTCATATTCAATTAGGGTTAATTGATTAGGTATTAAGAGAGAGTATTCAATCCCTTAGGAAATCTAGGATCGACACATAATTGGATCAATTAGAGTTGAGGGAAAAAATAATGAAACAATAAATCCTAAGCATTCATCCTTAATTAATCTTACAATAAATTGCCAACTCACTTATTATTTGTCATTTGCTTAATTTTATTTAATTGCTTTAATTTTTGTTATAATTTTCACTTTTTTCATATTTTATCACCTTAGGCAATGATAAGTTCAATTTTTTTTATCTAGTTCCTCGTGGTGATACTACAAGTTACAATCCATATACTTGAGGATATTGAAAGTTTTATTAGATATAAAACTTGCTCAACAAGTAGTTAAGAATTAGAAAGCTTATAGTTTTTAGGATCTTTTAATAGATGTATAGGGGATGTTTATTTTTAAGCTCAATTTCGCTATTAATACAGAGAAAGGAATGGAGTTAGGTCTATGGCATATGAACGATAAGCCACTGTTTTTAAAGAAATAGAGGTATGTAATACTTATTAAAGAGCTAAAGACTAAACATATTCCTTTATGGATAAACATTCATAATATTCCATCAACTATAATGAATACATAAACTCTATTTCGCAACTTAGATTCACACCACAAACCATATAAAGCACAAGGAATTAGAAGGAATCACTCATAAAAATTGATGATAAACATTACGTCATAACCAGAAGAAGTGTCCCTTCACAATAACTTCTCCCTTATTTACATCATAATCAATTCACCCATGTCATACAACTTTAGGAGGAATGACTAGCTTGAATGACTTTATAAAATAAATAATTTTCCACCTTGATAACTTTTTTTATTCTCTTTTTTCTTTTCTTTTCTATTTTTTTATTTTTTAAGACGAAAATTGAAAGAAACTACATTAACAATAGAATTCATTGATAAGAGATAAAAGAATCACATTCCATCAATTATAATTAACCCGCATATATACATACCCCCACATTTATACTCTATGCATCTACAAAAATCAACAATCACAAATGCTTCACTGGCTTTAAGGCTTAGGTAAGACATTTGGTTAGGTTAAAGGCTTGTAATGTGGTTAACAAAATAAAAGGCTAACAAAGCCAATGAGGCTTAACAAAAGAAAAGGTCATATCATTAAGTAGGCTACTTGGCTAATATAGCTCATAAATTAAAGAATGCCTATATCATTTCCATATTAATTCATATGATAAAAATGAAGTATCGAATATAAAATCAAGGCAAAGTAAAGATGTACATGTCATAAAGGTCATACTTGACCAAAAGATGATGAGACTGAAATAAATCTGTCAGTCTAAAAAGCTCAAAATCTCACTACTTATGTCTACCTACTATTCACTACTCTTTTAAAGAAACATACATTAATCAATCATAAGAGTAAAAATACATGTCCAAGTTTTCATGAATTTATCTAGTTAATTATACTCTCTAATTATAATTATATAATCTTAAAAGCAATAGAAAGAGATAAAAATGTTTTTTTAAACATATAAAAAGAATTTTAAAACACCGAAAAAGAATTTTTTAAAAAATAAGCAATACGTTCCTCAACACACACTTAAAACTTACATTGTCCCCAATGTAACATTAAATGTAAGACGTGGAGTGTTTCACTTCCATTGGGTTGCCTCATACTCAATGTCTTTGTTTATTATCACTGACTTGACTCCATGTTTTCTCATCATGTGACAAAATTATGATCTCTAGATGCACCACTTCTACAATTTCCCCTTGAAATTTCAAGATAAGGCTTGATCTGATGACCACTCACATTCAGTATCTTCCATGTTTTCAAACTCTTAATCTCTACTAGATCCCTACACTTCGGAGGTATTTTCTTTATTGGCACTTGTTTAATTGCATCTAGAAAAGGTATATTTATCTTTTAAAAAGTCTCCAATATTTATTTATCCTTTTCCTTCTTGTTTGATTTTGCTATCCTACTAAGAAAAGGTGGACGGTTATTCTTAACTACATTGGGACATTCAGGATTTACCTTTGAGCTAGACGAAGGATCTCCCTCTTCTCCTGTCACGTTTCCATTCTCATCTTTGCTGTCAATCCTTTGTAGCTTAGGATCCTCAAGCTCCCTACCAATCATTAAGGTCACCGCATTAATATTCTTTAGATTTATCTCAGGTTTGAATGGTAACTTTCCTCCACTTTATGATTCTAAGCAGTTAATAGCCATCACCATCTGACTCATCTGACTCTCCAAATTATGGATGCTAAACCTTGTATCTTGGAATTTAGATCTTATCTCTTATTGAAATCGCTTTACATCCTGCTGGAATTGCAGAGTATTAGTGGCAAAAGACTTAACTATATCTTCCAATTATGTATCTAATTCGGAAGAAGAGGCTTATGGTCTATGTGAAAATTGTTGTGCACTGATGTGTCTAATTTCTATTGATTTTAATTGCATTCATATTTTGATTTTGGTCACAAATTCTAGCATTTTAATTCAAATTTGAAATGAATTGAGTGAAAATGGCATGGATGTTGCATGAATGTTGAATGGAGTGTCATGAATGTTGCATGAAAACAAGAAAAAGTATATATGAAAGAAGGAATGTTGGACGTGAATTATGCATGGTGTAACATTAATTAATTAATGAATGCATTTTATGGAGTCACACCCGTGACTATGGAAGTCATAGGTGTGAGGCCCCTACTGTCATGGGTGTGACATAAATTTTCTCTAATTTATTTAATGTTACGTGTCATCTGATACAGGTTTTGACGGCGTAAAAATCTAAACCTAAACTCGCACTACAAATAGAAAGAGAATAGAGGCTAGAAGTAGATAGATGGATCGAGACTAGAGAAAAACTAAGACTAAGAAAAGAGAAAAAAGAACAAAGCTGGAGGCATAGAAAACAAAAGACCAGTCAGTGGAGAAAAGAAATAGTAGATAGAGAGAAGGCAGAGCTGAAGCCAGTGGTAGCATCTGATCGTTTGGGTAAGAATCAAGTAGAGGTAGAAGGCAAGAGCTAATGCCGAGAACTTGAGATTGGTAGGAGACCCACCGCCAACTCCCTCATCCGAACAATTTTTGTTTGCTCATTCTGTTTTACTTTTATACCTGTGGCATTATTGAATCTAAACTTATTACTCTATTAGTTCTTTGATAGTTCATTTTGGTTTGATCACTCTGTTTATTGCTTTAATACTTCTTTGTTACTGATAATGGTTGGATTGAAGTATATGAAGATAATGAACCTTTTTTATTCTGTAATGGGCTGATTTCTTTTCTTTCAAATTAATGAAACTATTTTAGTCGACTATGCATGAATGAGTTATTGTTTTGTTGTCTTATTATTTGCTATAGTTTCTAAGCTTATTAGATGTAATAGTGTGACCAACCTTTGCATCATTTTGGTATTAAACGAAGGATCGAGAGAGAACTTTAATTTTAGAACGAGAAACTATAGAAACTTAAGTTATGAATTAGAAATATATTAACTTAAGGGGATAATTATTAGTTGGGTTTACATGACTGATTTGGATGATAAACTTATTGAACACGAAAGTTAGATTTAGTTTATTATTTGAATTAATTTAGAACCTAATTGGTAATTTTAGCAAGAGATTATCCAATCAAATCGCCTTAGTTATGCACTGGAGATTAAATTAGTGAAGTTAATTTCTCAAGAGTTTTTCATACTGGATGGTCAAATAATTTTTGCTTCCAATTAAACCAGTGTACTTTTTAGTCTAATTGCGTAATTTTCTTTAAAGCATTTACTCAAACAAATCAGGATAGAATGTTTAGGATTGCATTTGTTTTTATTTTTATTGAAGATTAATCTGAGTGAACTAATTTCACCTCCTTGAGAGACAACCCTGGGTAATCAACTACAACTACCTCATACACTTGTGAGGATAGCCTAGGTATTTTTAGAACTTATTTTGGGCACAACAAGTTTTGGCGTCATTACCGAGGAGGTTTTTAGTGTTTATACTTAATTTAATTTTGATCATTTTGCCGATTGTTTTATCTATCCATACATACATTTTTGTTGTGTTATTTCGTTGAATTGTTTTAGCAGTTTTTGTTACTAATTCAGCGTTGTCTTAATTTTGTTTATATAAGGAAGGAGGTCGTGGGAAAGTGAACTTGTTCCCTTTATTAATAATGTACATCGGCTAAGAGGACCTTAAAGAAACTTTGAAGACAATCTCCAGGAACCCAAGTTTGAAGATCAATAGATGGGTGAAAGGCAACCAATAATGAAGGAGTACGTCAGACTAGTAATTGGTACTGCCACTTTGTGCATACTTTTAGGAGAGGCAGCCAAAGACTATGAATCGAAGAGCATCCACTACAATATATTGCCATCTTTCTATGGGGTTCCTAATGAAGACCCTTTAAGCTTCATTCAAGAATTCTATACCACTCTCCATAAATTTCCTTTGAATGGCTTAAATGAAGATGAACTCATAATGAGATGCTTCCCATACACATTGAAAGATCGGGTCAAGGCATAATTGATGACCCTTCCTTCCGATTCATTGACCACATAGGAGGAGGTGTACAAGAAATTCATGGGAAATTTTTATTCCCATCAAAAGACCTCTGAGTTGCGAACGAAGATAGCTACCTTCACTCAGATGGAGGGAGAGCCATTCCATGAGGCGTGGGAACATTTCAAATTCTTTCTAATATAATATCCATACCATCATTTTCCACTTCACATGCAGAACCAATTCTTCTATGACGGATTAACACAACAGTGTCAATATACATTGGATAATGCAGCAGGAGGAGCTGTGGGAGAGAAGACCGTTGAAGAGACATATGAAATCTTTGAAATGTTAGGGGCTAATTCTCAACGAAAGAGCGTGAAGGGGAGAAGAGCTGGAGTTCATGAAGTGAACTCAAACCAAGAAATGTCTATGCAATTAGCTGAGATAACAAAGCATGAGAAAATTCTAACCATGAGACTATCCCAAAAGGTTCCAAATCAAGAGGTATGTGGTATATGTGGAACTTATGGTTATGAAGCTAATCTTTATTAGTATTTTTTTTATTCTTGTACAGGTGAGGAAGAACAAGGGAACTCACTTAATGGTTTTCAACTGAAGGTGCAAAATGATCCATATTCGAACTCTTACAACCCTAGTTGGAGAACCTACCCCATTTTTTCATGAAAGACCAACAATCGACCAATGCAGCCCCAACCACAATATCAAAATTTTTGGAGGAAAAATCAATTCCAAGGAAAGTCCCCAAATCAGAATCTACCAAGAAAGCCTTCTTTGGAGGAAAGTCTGAACGTGTTTATTCAAGTAACCTCTCATAATCAAGAAGCGAACAATAAGAGATTCAACTTGGAAGCTTTTATAAAGAGGATTGAGACTTAAGTAAGGCAACTCATTGCTCAAATGCAAAACAATCAAAAGGGAAGGTTACCCAATTAACCCAAACAAGCCCAAGTAGTTAATATTATGAGAAGTGGTAAAGTGATTGATAATCATGTTGAGATTCCTTCTAATATATCTGATGTAGGTAATCAAGAGGAGGAGAGATTTATCAAGGAAAAAGATGAGCAGCATGAGGTAAGCAATGGGCACAACTCTTCAAGTCCCGGTCAAAAAGGTAAAAAACTTAGGCATGCAACCAAAGGCAATAGAGTATCAAGACTACATAAGGCGACTGATCCTTATAGACAACCAATTCCATATCCACGCCACCTTAAGGTTTCAAAACAAGATGAGCAGTTTTCTTATTTATGTAACATGTTTTCTAAGGTTAATATTAATCTGTCTTTGTTGGATGTGATCAAGAACATTCCATCTTATGTGAAGTTCTTCAAGGAACTAAGCACCAAAAAATGGAAGTTTGAGCTAAACAAAAAGGTGATAGTTTCAGAAGTGGCAAGTGCGGTTCTTCAGCAGCAGTTACCCCCAAATTGAAAGATCCAGGGAGTTTTATTGTGAGACTATCAATGGGTAATGGTGATGAGGTTAAGGTTATGCTTGACCTTAGAGCAAGCATAAATCTTATGTCTTACTCTATTTATGTGAAATTGGATCTAGAACAGTTGAAACCTACAAGCATGTGTTTGCAATTAGCTAATAGGTCAATCCGTTATCCAAAAGGAATAATAGAAGATGTGTTGGTAAAGGTAGGAGGATTAATTGTCCCCGTAGACTTGTTGCGTTAAACATGGGGGAAGTAAAAGAGCAAGAAAATGGGCATACCATACTCCTAGGGAGGCCTTTTATGGCCACTACCAATACCTTGATTGATGTGAAGAACGAAAAATTGACCATGATTGTTCTGGGCGAAATAGTAGAATTTTCAATCTTTAACGTTGAACCTATCCCTACTACTATTGTTTATGAAGAATGTTCTCTTGTTAATCAAATTAATAATACAGATTTCGATTTTGCCTTGTAAGAAGAAGAAAGGGAATTGGACTTGGTTAAAGAGATTGATGAGTATTGCCAATTGTTAGACGATGCAACTGAGGGAGAGTTTGAGAAATTCTTAAAGATAGATCCCAATGAAGAGAAGAGGATAATGGAATCACTCACTTTAAATGATCCACCTCAAGCATGACTATTGAGGCGTCCAGCTACAAGACATTAAATAAACGCTAAATGGGAGGCAACTCATACAATTTCTGTTTTATTTTTCAATTATTTGTTTGTTATTCCTTTTTAGTGAATCTCAACTTAGTTTGTTTGCTTTGTGTGTGCAGAACTAATTTTCAGCCTTTTTTATTTTTTCTCCTCGCAGCTATTCTCCACTCTTTGACGCAGTATGCCACGCTCCACACTGCATCAACGCAGCCACCACCCCCACCTTCGTATCACATTTCTATCCTTCTCCTTTTTATTATTTTTATTGCTTGTTAGTTTAATTTCTTTTAGTTTTAACGTTTGTCCTTGTTTGCGTTATTTTGCATCTTAGATCTCTCTTTTATTTTCTTATCACATTAGGAATAGCGTGATATTTAAGTGTTGGGGAGTAGTATTTAATTAAAAAAAATATTTTGTGTTATGTGTTTGTTTTTTCCATTTAATAGTTAGAGATGCATGGTCATGAAATAAACTCGATCAAGATTAGAAATGCATAAGATGAATGAATGAGTATACTGGCATGCTTAGACTGATTAACTTGGAATTCGATTAAAAGGACATTAGTTTGTTGTGATAAATGAATGTCACTTTTCTTTGGTAAGAATTTGAGCCCTTTGAAATATTTAACATCAAATTCAAGTATTCTTTGTTGAGAGTGTTCTTTCATGATTAAGGAACTCTAGAACTTGCTTGTAAATATTAGTTGAGATCACATAATCTTGCAAACGTGGAAATGATGAAGGCAATTAGGATATACCCCTTTTGCTTAAAAAGCCACCATAATGTTACCCTTAGTGAGCCCCTTTAAGCTTAACATGAAACCTTTTCTTTCTTTAAACCCAAAATATGAGCCTTTATCTTCATTATTTATCCTCTTTGTTATACCTACCATAAGGCAAGTTGGGCATTTGAAATGGTATTCTTAGGTTTAGGAAGTAATTGCTTGAATAAGTGTGGGAGGATCATAGCATATAGTTGGCTATTATGTTAGGAATGGTTATGGTTGTAACAACTTTTATCTCTCCTCTATATTTTTCTTCTCTTGATTTCCTTATTTTAAATAAATAAAGAAAGAAAGAAAATGAAAAAATAAGAAATAAAAAAGTAAAAAAGAAATAAAAAATAGAGGGAAGAGAAGACAATCAGAAAATGAAAAAAAGATGAGAGATGTAAAAAAAGGGGGGTGCTAACCTTGTTAAATGAGAGGAAAGAATTGAGTGTTTTATGCTCCATTGTTCTGTATTATTTTAAATGCTCAATTTGTTCTGTGGTTTTAAACTGTGATTTTCCTTTTTCTCACCCTTAGCTTGGCCCCATTACAACCAAAATAAAGACCTTCGTATTGATGTTTTCGCTTAATATGAGTGGTGAAGATTGTATTAGTAAGCAAGCCTATGGTAGCTGCCTTACATGAAATGAATGATGAGTGAATATATCCTACCTTTGAATGCATGAGAGGATGGAGAGAGGAGTGAGTGTCTATCACACTTGTTAATGGTCTTTGAGTTGAAGTACTTGTTAATTTTGACTAACCATGCGGAGAATAGTCTGTTCATGGAGTATTATGAGTTTCAAATTCTCAGGTTGTATTTACTGAAATGATCATTGATATCTTTGACTATTATTTGGGGAAATCGTTTTTTTTTTCATTGGTTGTTCTTGTATAGTCTAGTATCCCTTATTGTGCTTGGGGACAAACATAATTTAAGTGTGGGTGAATTGTTGTGTCTAATTTCTATTGATTTTACTTACATTCATATTTTTGATTTTGGTTACAAATTCTTGCGTTTTAATTCAAATTTGAAATGAATTGAGTAAAAATGGCGTGAATGTTATATGAATGTTGAATGGAGTATCTTGAATGTTGCATGAAAACAAGAAAAATTATACATGAAAGAAGGAATGTTGGACGTGAATTATGCAGGGTGCAACATTAATTAATTAATGCATGCATTTTATGGAGTCACACCCGTGACCCCCACAGTCACGGGTGTTACATAAATTTTCTCTAATTCGTTTAATATTACGTGTCATCTGATGCAGGTTTTGATGGCGTAAAAACCTAAACTTACACTAAAAATAGAAAGAGAATATAGCCTAGAGGCGGACAAACAAACCGAGACTAGAGAAAAACTGAGATTAAGAAAAGAGAAAAAAGAACAAGACTGGAGGCGGAGAAAACAGAAGACCAGTCGGTGGTGAGGAAGAAGAAAAACAGCAGATAAAGAGAAAGCAAAGCTGAAGCCAGTGGTAGCATCTAATCGTCTGGGTGGGAATCAACCAGAGGCAAAAGGCAAGAGTCAATGCAGAGAACTTGAGATTGGCAGGAGACCCACCGCCAACTCCCTCATCTGAACACTCTTTGTTTGCTCATTTTGTTTTACTTTTATACCTGTTGCATTATTGAATCTTAACTTATTACTTTGTTAGTTCTTTGATAGTTCATTTTGGTTTGTTCACTCTGTTTATTGTTTTAATACTTCTTTGTTACTGATAATGGTGGTATTGAAGTATATGAAGATGATGAACCTTTTTTATTATGTGATGGGCTTATTTATTTTCTTGCAAATTAATGAAACTATTTTAGTCGACTATGCATGATTGAGTTACTGTTTTGTTGTCTTATTATTTGCTATAGTTTCTAAGTTGATTGGATGTAATAGTGTGACCAACCTTTGCATCATTTTGGTATTAAATAAAGGATCGAGAGAAGAAGTTTATTTTAGAACGAGAAACTATAGACGCTTAAGTTATGAATTAGAAATATATTAACTTAAATGGGTAATTATTAGTTGGGTCTACATGATTAATTTGGATGATAAACTTGTTGAACATGAAAGTTAGATTTAGTTTATTATTTGAATTAATTTGAACCCAATTGGTCATTTTACCAAGACAATTATCCAATCAATTTACCTTAGTCATGTATAGGAGATTAAATTAGTGAAGTTAATTTTTCAAAAGGTTTCCATACCGTATGGTCAAATTGTTTTTGCTTCCAATTAAATCAGTTTACTTTTTAGTCTAATTGTGTAATTTTATTTAAAGTCTTTACTCAACAAATCGGGATAGAATGTTTGGGATTGCATTTTTTTTTGTTTGTATTCAAGTTTAATTTGAGTGAACCAATTTCACTTCCTTGAGAGACGACCCTGGGTAATCAATTACAACTACCTCATATACTTGCGAATGAGTTAGACTAGGTATTTTTAGAACTTATTTTGGACACAACATGCACCCTATGACCTATTTGGGAAGTATCTTTATTTCCTATTCCCTTTATAACTTAGGTTCAGGTGATCTCTCTAACTTAGGTGGTAGGACTGGGAATATGGATTATATTGTTGGCAAATTTTCCCTAAACAACATTGACAAACTTTAACATTAATGTACTCCCTTCACAGCGTCCTTTCGATCTCAGGATCAAATTATAGGGATGGTGTTGAGAAGATCTTGTCACTACCATACACAAACACTAAAAAACATGAAAATATTAAGAAATAACCGTAAAAATTAATTATTAACTAATATATATTTAAAAATCCAATTAAAATCAAAACAAAAACTAAATCACTTTAATCCCCGCCAACGGTGTAAAAATTTGTAATGCATGTTAAACACACTAAAAAATAAAACCTAACTCTGGATAACTAAATTTGTAAAAACGGTGAGAAAGGATCATATCCACAAAGAGTGTGTTTAGCTTTGGTAATGAATAAACTAGTGTTTAGGATTTGGGGTTGTTGAATTCAATTAACAAAATAATTTAAATTAAACTATTGAAGGTAAATCAAATCAAACATCAAAAATTTGATAAAATTAACCAATGGGTTTCAAATCCATTTCGCGGTTCAATCTTAACCTTCATATGAGTGAGCATAATCAATCTTAATGATATTCTCAAACCTCTCTTTGAAAATATTAACCATAGATTAATAATAAGCTTTTTTCCCTTATGTTGTATCTGAAGTTAATCACACGTTAGTACAATGATAATCAAAGCATAAGAAGGGGGGTTGAATTGTGTAAACTTTTTTTTCGTTAAACCCTTGTTCAGAATAAAAACTAGTTCTGTTCAGAATTACGATTAATTTCGTTCGTAAGTGATCCTTTATAAAAATGCGATTGTACGAAATTAAAATCACAGTAATATAATCAAGAGAGTTGAGAGAGTTTGACAC
>JAOQMQ010000006.1:17228353-17239908 GCA_027563845.1 Erythroxylum subrotundum
AAGATAATATTTGAAATTAAATTCATTTTAATTTATAAGAAATATGTGAAAATAATAGCAATAAAATTAAAGAAGTATTTGTTATATCAAATTTATATGATTTATTAAGATATGATTAAAGTAAAGTAAAAAAATGTATAATATAATATATTAAGAGATTATTTTATTTATTTTATAATTTTATAAAATTTAAAAATTATTTTATAATTTTAAAAAAATTATGAATAGGCTGAGTATTTTGCCGTTGCAAGTCCAAACCATAAAAAGAGAGGGAAGAGCGGGCAGAAAACGGCAAAAAAAGTTAAACGTCCGCCAAAAGTCCATATTCCTACACGCTTCTCGAGACGCGAGTCACTGTCTTAGTGGCCGAGCAAAACGAATGTAAAAAAAAAAAATCAAATCTCCGTCTCTCTTCTCTTTCACGCGCCTTTCTCCCTCCTCATTCTCACACAAAACCCTAACAACCTCCTCCTCTTCCCCCCTCTCTCCGTCTCCAAAATCAATTGCACAGTGATCGCTGGTGAATATGGAGGTGCAATGCGCTGACAATCACCAGCTCAGTTCTCAAGTTCAGAGCCAAAACGGTGTGGCGGGGAGCCGAGGAAGCGGGGAACGGAAGACTGCGGCAATAACTGGAGGAGAGGCTCCGGCGGAGAAGACTTCGCCGCAGAGGAGAGTGAGTGCGAGGATTCAGGCCAGGGAAAAAAATGAAAAGGAGCTTTTGGTGAAGAGGAAAGTTGAGCTACTTCATGATCACGGCCAAGAAGAAGAAGAACAAGAAAAAGAAACTGAAGGGAATAGATGCAAGAATGGTAATGCGTGTACCAGGAGAAAGTTAGGTGATGGACAAATCAGTAAAGAGGTGGCGGTTGATAAGAAAGTGAGTGAAAGTTTGAAGTCTAATCATGTGGTCAAGTCAAAGGAAGAAGCGGTGAAAGCGAGGAGCTATTCGGGTTCCGTATGTGATAAAAGTGCGCATGCTAAAGTTAAGGAGACACTGAGGTTATTCAACAAGTATTATCTTCATTTTGTACAGGTTTGTTACTGTTTCAGCTCCTTTCTCACGAATTTTTTGCTGTCTCAGTCTTGAGTAGCTTGTTATTTTGAAATGCTTGTTTGTGTTGCTTTTAATCTGAGGTCGAATATGTCCGATTTCGCAATAACCCCATTCTTTCTTCTGTCTCGTAGGAAGAGGAGAACAGGTGCCGCAAAGTGATTGTTGATAAAAAGACGCCTAAAAAGGTTAGCTTGTGCTTCAGCTTTCTGCTTTATTTTGCGGGGGTCTAAATGTTCCAATCGTAGCTAAGTCTTTTTATGCTGTTTGTTCTTTCAGTTTATTTAGTTGCTTGCTTTTAATCGGTAACTGCTTTAATTAGCTGAATGAGGGTCATAGATACTTGAAACCGGGGGCTCTATATAGCTCTTCTGTTAGATGGCGTAGAATAATGAGAAGAATTCTTCATGTCACATTTTTATAACTTCACGTGTTATAAGTTGAAGCCTTGAAGGCATGAGAAAATATTGAAGTGAAGTGCTTGAGTAATAATTGCAAATTTAGACAGAAGTAAAGGTTAGTTTCTCTTTGATAATCAATGTGTGTTTTGAGGTGCATGTCTATGTTTTCATGTCTATGTTTTCATTTTAGATACATTAATTGTGTTCTTTGGCGTTGTGCTCATATTGATATTTGAATGTTTCTGGTAGGTGTTTATTGTTCACACCTAACTTCATTCCATAGACCTAATGTTTTAATTGGAGTCAGCTACATGAATCAGTTTCTCCATTATGATTTGGTTTGAGGTGAAAAGCATATTATGAAACTTTTTTTTGTGTTTTTCTGTTAACACTATTAGGGGTAAAAATATCTTTTGGTCGTTGGTCTTTTAGACATGATTGAACTAGTGAAATGAAAGCTTGTCATAACTGACTCAATAAAAAATTTCAAAGTTTTATGTTATGAGAGTTTATAAACTTTTGCAGAAAGGACATGGAAGTCAAGATGAGGCCAAGCAAAAGGCCAAGCGTCCTGACTTGAAGGCAATATCTAAGGCAAGGGAATTTTCAATATGCCTATGGCTCTTTTTGTACGAGCTCTCATTAGCAAGACAAGAACATCACCTAGAATTATCTTTCTATTATCATTTAGCGTCTATTGTTACATCACTTGGTAGTTAGTTAAGCTACCCTTTTCTACATATTTTGTCAACATTGAAATTGTTACTTTGATATGCTACTTCTATTTGGCTAATTATCAATTCACATGGACCTTTAAAACCAAGTTAAAATGAGGGATAGTTTTCTGAAGACAACACTTCAATAGGGTTTTAGATGCAATTAACTTCTATTCTAACTTTTTTTTGGAAATTAAAGAATTCCTTAACATTGATTTTGTAATTGATTCAAATAACCTTTCACATTTTCCCCTTATATGTATGCAAGTGAAATATTTTTGAATCAACATTATATTGCTTGTTAATTCTCTGCCTAAAGTACTCAAACTGGTTTGTTTAAGCATCCAATGAGTATCCAATGGATGATCCTTAGGAAAATCAATTGTTCATTCTTGGTAACTCTTATGATTTATCACTAGCATCTTGATGGAAAATATAAGATATGAAATGGCATTATTTTTTCTCAACTCTTTTACAAAATAAAAATCTTTTACAGATTATGGAGATGAATGCTGTGTTGTATCCTGAGAAGAGGATTGGTGAACTTCCAGGTCTGTAGCCTGTGCTTCAAATGTTTATGGTCATTTTCCATGACATCCAATCTTTGATTTGGTAAAAAATTGTAGATTTTCCCACTTACCTTGTACCCTTTAGTTTGATTTGTTGTCAAAATGGCCAGGGGCTCATATTGGGGGTAATCCTAGGTTTTGGCTAGCATTTGGTATCTTGGTTAAGGTCATTGAAATGGAGACATTAAGGGAATGAATGAACTTATAGAGAAGATGAAGGAGTTAGATATTAAGCCAAATGTTATCACATTTGGGGTTTTAATTAATCAGCTATGCAAGTTTAGGAGAGTGGATGATGCATTGGATGTGCTTAAAAAGATGGATGGAGATGAAGAAGAGCATGAGGTTTTGATTGAACCAGATGTTATCAACACATTGATTGATGGACTTTGTAAAGTTGGGAGACTAGAAGGAGTTGGGTTGATGGAAAGAATGAGATTGAAGGGTTATGATACTAATATTGTTAGTTACAGTTGTTTGATTGATGGTTTTTGTAAAGATGATTAGCTAGCGGGAGGATTGGAGTTATTTGATGAGATGAACAAAGAGGGCGATTCAATTGTACCTAATGTGGTTATTGTTAACACTTCGGTTGATGGCATGTGTAGACATGGGAGAGTTAATAGTGCATTTGAGTTCTTTAGTGAGATGTAAAGAAAAGGTTTAAAGGGTAATGTTGTTAGTTATACTGTCTTGATTAATGCATTTTGCAATGTTACAACATTGATAGGTTGATGGAAAATTTTGACCAAATGCTGAGTGGTGGATGTACCATATATACATTACAATATATTGGAAAATATATTAAAGGATTATTTTATAATTTTAAAAAAATTTAAGGACTATTTTATAAATTTAAAAAATTACTCAAAAGGATACTTGGTATTGACTGATATCTGTACATTATTGTACTAAAATCAAATCTGATACTAGTACTGGTATGGTATTCATAACATTGAGAAGGTGTTTGTTTTTTCTCTCAGCCACCTTATTATGTTGTGGTGCATTATTACATGAACTTTGATGAACTATTCCTTTGTTAGCAAAAAAGTTTCCCAACTTATTGTTAAAAAATTCTTTCCCATTATCACTTTGAAATATTTTCATCTTAATCTGAAATTGTGTTTGAATCATGTTGTAAAAGTTTTTGAAGACTCTTTTAGCTTTAGATTTTTCTTTTAAGAGAAAGACCCAAGTGAGCCTAGTATGATCATCAATAAATGTAATAAATCAACATTTCCCAAACAATTTAGTAACTTTAGAAGGCCCCCAAACATCACTAGGGATCTTGGTAAATGGTTGTGAAGTTTTGTAAGGTTGTGGTGGGAAAAACACATGATGTTTTGCTAATCGACAATGCCATAACTTCGAAACATTGAAGGGTTTTTATTTATGAATAATTTCGAAAGCAAATGCTTTAAATAGTGAAAACTTGGATGGCCTAATCGACAATGCCATAACTTCACTATTACTAGAAACTGAAATAGAATTGAAACAAGTTTGTTGGTCTTGCCTTCCAAAGGCCCGTCCTTTATGAAGAACATAGAGGCCACTATTCTGGTTAGTATCCCTAATCATCTTCCCGGAGGTTAACTCTTGAGATTCAGGATGGGATGGCCAGAAAATTAGTTGACAAATTATGATTAATAGTAAGCTTGCTAACGAACAAGAGGTTATATGGTCGGCTAGGAACATGAAGGACATCCTTGAGTTTTAAGGAGGGAGAGATAGATATTGTTCCTTTTCCAGCAACTGAAGCAAAGGAACCATCAACAATTTTAACCTTTTGATTTCCTACCCATGGAATATATGATGAAAAAAAGTGTAGAATACCAGTCATATGATCTATGGGACTCGAATCTAATATCCAGGGGCCATTAGTGTTGGTACAGGCCAAAGACATAGGAAAAGTATTACCTAGCTAGAGAACATGACAGATTAGGATTATTTCGAGATTTAAACATTTGGTGTAGTTGTTTTATTTGTTCCTTAGTGAAAGGAAGAGATTTTGAAGATGATTGCTGCCCTGAATTAGAATTGTTCACTTGGAATGCTCTGACTTCTCCCCTTGTCTTAGTGTCATTGCCTGGTTTCTTTTTCCAGTTAGTTGGTTTTTTGTTCAGCTTCCAACAAGTTTCCCTGGTATACCACAGTTTTTTACAATGGTCACACCAAGGCTTCTGTTTTCTACTACGTTTTTCTCATTTGTAGTTTGCTCCTCGAGTCACAAGAGTTGAGCCTTCGCTCTTTATTATGGTTTTACTAGCATTCTTCAACATCACTTGCTTCTTGATTCTTCTCTCCGTACCTCTGAGAAGACTTCTCTTATGGTTGGTAGAGGATTTCTCCCTAAAACATGACCTCTAACTTCATCCAAGTCTCTATTCAGTCCAGCCAAGAAGAAAATACAAGCCCTCTTTTAGCTTTCTTCTTGTATCGAGCATTGTCACTCGGATTTACCCAGATTTTTTCATCGAACAAATCTAGGTCTTGCCATACAGACATCATTTCATTATAATATGATGTTACATTCTGCTCACCTTGTTGCATTTTCTACATTTTGGTGTTTAATTCAAATAATTGTGAGTGGTTGTCTAGATTTGAATATGTTTCCCTAATTGCTTTCCAAACATCACGAGCTGTTGGCATGAACATGAAGAGCTTTCCAATAGCTGGTTCCATAGAATTGTTCAACCATGCAGTAACCATTGAGTTTTCCAAACGCCACTGTTGATATCAAGGGTCTTTTGTGACTGGTAATTTGACCTCACCATTTAAATATTCGAGCTTTCCCTTGCCATCAATCACCAGACATACGGACTGGGACCATTCAAGGTAATTTTTGCCGTTCAACTTATGAGTGGTGATTTGGAGAGAGTTTTCCCATAGAAATTGGTGCAGGTATGCTACTTCCTGCTCCTGAAGTCGCCTCACTACTGCCATTTGAATAAGTCAAACCACAACCCACCATGGCTGCCTTGAAATTCGTGATCTAATCCTAATGCTTTGATCCCATATTGACAGAACTGGATAGGAAAACCAGAACTAAAGTTTTGCAATTTTATTCTTTGATTGATGCATTTTAAATGGGAAAAATACATCCAGTATAGAATCAATATCCTAATTGAAATATAGCCAGTATATAATCAGTATTCTAACTACTTATCTCTACTAATCTGCAACACCTTAACTATTTAGGTGTTGATTTATCATAACTTGAATCTAGGATAAGATTTTCCTATTTTATAGGGATCATTATCTACTAAATATTAGTTTTCCTAATTTACCAACAATACCTAATTAGGATTCCTAATTAGGGTTGTTGATTTATCCCTTAAGCCTATTTAAAGACTGCGATGGTTAGTAAAGAGATAAGCAAACTTTTATCAAAACAAACAGTCGCTAGACTAGAAAAACAGTAACAGTATGAGATCTTGGCAAGGATAGGTCTTTTCCTTGTGTCGACATAAGTTTTTCAAAGGAAGAGGAGAACACGACCAGGGGAAAAGAGGTGACTTTTCATGTGTCTCGCTGTGACTAAATCCTACGTTAGGGTACATAACAAATAGTTAAGAATAGATAGTAATGGGAATTGTACATTTGCAATTCTTAGTTCTAATTTGATGTCTCAAGAACAATTTGAAATATGTGGGAAATTCATGCATTAGAAGAAATGTTAGAACTTTTTTGTATTGTTTATGTTTCATTAATGATATTTGATTCAATAATTATTATTGCTTCACCAGTAATGTTTTTTTGGTAGATATCTCAATGAAACTGTGGATCTTTGCGTTGTTAATTTTAATTTTGTTTTTGTCTTTGTTTAAATTGATAACTGTTAATTGATTCACTTTTAGGGGGAGGGGGTTTGGAATTAAACATGCGCGCTTGACTGGATACTTTTAATTGAGGGCAGGTGTTGATGTTGGGCATCAATTTTATTCAAGGGCTGAAATGGTTGCAGTTGGCTTTCATAGCCACTGGCTGAATGGGATTGATTATATGGGCCAGGCTTACAAGAGAGGGGTAATGCTATTCTTGTTAATATCACTATTTAAGCTTGGTGCATTTTATTCATTTTTGTTGTTAATGGTAGTGTAATTTACAATAATGTTGCCTTTTACTCTCATGCAATTGTTGGTTTGTAGAGGGTGGAGAAATTGGCTTTGTACTTGTATTAAATCTTTCATTTGGTATGTTAAAATTTTTGTTATCCTTTTGATGATTAGTGAATGGAGTACTTTGATTCCAAGATTTAAACAGGGACATTAACTTACTTTTTGAAGATGAATAGGGTTTCTTTTTTCTTTGATCTATTTATTCGTTACAAGTATGCTTAAGCCTTGGACCTCATTTTTGATATTGCTACACGTGCTCTTCATTAGTTTGGTAAATTACTTGCCGTGTGATCAACTATTGTATCATGACCTTTCTTGATGTCTTGGCTTGGATGCACTTACTGTTTGATTAGTCAAAATTTGACATGCAATTACAAAGTTGCATGTTAAGCCTTGAAAGCAGTTATATGATATGTGAAGATGTGGGTGAATTAGGTGTTTCCTTTAATCATTCTAACTCTAACAATTTATTAAAGGTTAGTGGTTTAAACTTGTTGTCCTCTTTCCAAACCATGCTTGAGATTAGAATCCATTATTGAATCTTTTTCAGTGTCTGGAGATCAAACCACTATAAAAATTCTCAAGTGCTATTAATCACTCTTGAAAGCTTTGAAATTTTTTTAATCAAGTCACTTTTGCAAAGTGCTTATATATAGCAATCTTAATATAGTTTTCAACTCACAAGAGCAGTATTTGAATCAGTCTTTTTGTTGTTGCTTACATTTTTCTTCTTGCTATTTCTAAGTAGAAAGGTTCTATTTATGTTTGCATAGGCTCAAGTAGCCATTGGTGGTCTGTCATGGATCGTTTAACTGCCTAGGTGGTCGACTGGTAGGATTCTAGACAAGTCAATAGACCAAATCGGTTGGTTGGTCAGGCATCAGATCAATTGCCCTAGGTGGTTGACTGTTCTTGGAGTTGCTTAGGGTCCTTTCTTCCATTTCCTTTTTCCAATTGACCAGCTATCCTGGTTGACTGCTTTGATTCTTTAAAAAACTTCTTTACTTTACAAGAGTTGGATTTCTTCACCCAAAGAATCCATAACTATTAAATCTTGCTTAATCCTTCCAAGGATATCTTTTTATCATCGCATCTTCATTAATCATTATTTCAGTTCTCATTATATTTACGTAACAAGCACATTAGTGATAAATATTTTGATATCTTCAAATTTTGGATTAGAATCTCCTTAGTTCAATACGAAATTTTTATTAGAAACTGTTAGTTGTGAGAACTAAATTTGTATGCTACGGCATGCATCAGCCACATAAGTCAAGAATGTTGGTTTTATATGACATTTCTAGTAAGAAAAAAACTGTCATGTCGCCAAGTAAATGATCCTTATAAAATCTTAAACATATTTATATCTTATCATAGTAATGGTACATTTGATTAAACATCACAAAGTTAGTGGGATTCCTACACTGTCTTTTTGTTCTTGTACATATAGATGTTAAGAATTTGAAGCTATGGCTTATTATGTTAAATGAATTATTGTTACTTGAAACTGCAGGAGTATGGTAACTATACATTCCCATTGGCTGTAGCCATTGTCATTTCAGGAGTGTACGAGGATGATTTAGATAATGCTGAAGATGTTATTTATACTGGTCAAGGAGGCAATAATTTGACAGGAAATAAGCGTCAAATTCAGGACCAAGTATTGGAACGGGGTAATTTAGCACTAAAGGTGTGTCTTTAATCTATTCCTAGAACTTCCACATTATCTACAATTCGTTTGTCCTGCTACTTATCGTTTGTTATCATTTTTCTTCAGTGTAAATTTTTGGTAGGCCTCTCATTATAATGAGCAGCTCATCATCACACATGTCATTTTTAGTGTGTTGACATGTTCTCCAAGCCTGTAATCTTGTTATTGTAAAAGTAGTGTTGCACCTTTAGACTTGTTTGTTGAATATCTGAGGAATGTTTTTACAATATATAGTAGTTTTTATTGACTTGGAAAAATGCTTGTATTTAAATGTTTGATTTCCAAACTAAGTGATTTTTTTGGTCTCTAACCCTAGTTGACAAATTTTGATATGCACCAACAAGATGCAATTGGACTGACTAGATTTTTGAACTTCGCATAACTTGATTGTTAAACTGAGATGCAGTTAGACTGATTCTTGAGGTTGAGGGAGTAACCTAGTGGGTGGATTCAAACTCTCCTCTGTTCCTGATTTAGGTTATCTAGAGTTTTTTGATCTCACTTTTTTTTGCAGTGTGTGAAATATATTTGTGTACGCTGTCTTTTGAGGCAATGCCATTACGTCTTTTAAGTTGCATATATGAATTTATATTAAGGCTTTAATGGTGACATAAAAGTGGGTGCCTAAATTCCTGTTGTGGTTGTATTATGTTGCAGGCTGTTGTCTGCCATTTTAGTTAGAAAGGTAATGCATTAAGATTTCTTGTTTTGTTATCAGAATTGCGTGGACCATTGTGTGCCTGTACGAGTCATTCGTGGTCATATGTCTACCAGTAGCTACAGTGGCAAAGTCTATACATATGATGGCCTATATAAGGTAAAAACTGAATTTACTTCTATATTGGTTCTGCGATATCCCCAGTCCCACACCCTCCTTACCCTGGAGTAGTGCCCATTTTCTCCTTTTCTTCCCTCTGTAAATGATAAAATTGCTACATGAGAGTGGATAAAGCGGGATAGGTCAGATACTGCTGGCTGCCCACAGGGAATACTCATAACAAATTATTCACTATTTTGCTGACACATTCATTGTCACTATTATCTTTGGTGCACACGACTTATTTCTTTAATCAGTAATTTGTTATGAGTATTATTTTCTTTCCTTTTCTTTGCTTTACTAGTTTGATTGTTGGAGAAAATTGGTTTTATTTTACAGGTTGTTCAGTATTGGGCAGAGAAGGGTATCTCAGGATTTAATGTGTTTAAATATCGACTGAGGCGGTTGGAGGGGCAGCCATTGTTGACCACCAATCAGGTTTAGTTTGATTCTCTAGATGTTATATCATTCATTGTTAAACTTATCCTTCATCAAAGCAGCCTATATGTATGCAGTAATTCTTGTGATCAAGCTAAAAATCCAAATATTGTCCTTTGGTGCAAACCCTCTAGTAATAGTCGGGAAATGGATTAGTTTATAAGGTAAGCATCATGTTTAGAGGTCATAGTATTATGAAGTTGGCATCATTTAATTATTTGGGATGCTAAAAGTTCAGTTAATAACTTGCCATCCATGTTGTTGTCTGCATATACAAATTAATAGAAATATAAAAAGTTCAGTAAAATGTATCAAAGTAATTGTTTTGTAATCTCTATGACTTGTCAAGAGCTCAATCTCTTTTCTTTTTTTCTTGATTGAATTTGGACCATACATTTCCTCACTTTAATGGCAGGTTTTCTTCACTTATGGACGAGTTCCCCAATCTGTTTCAGAAATACGAGGGTATGATTCTAATGTAGAATTAAAGCACATAGCTTATGCATCGTTCTTCCTAATGCATAAAATTTGCTGTTTATTCCATTCGGTAAGGTTGGTCTGCGAGGACATAAGTGGGGGTCAAGAGGATGTTCCAATCCCAGCTACTAATTTGGTTGATGATCCACCAGTTGCTCCAACAGGCCAGTCTTTTAAATTTGATGACATACTGCTGCTACTGATCCTTATATGATGTAAAATGCTTCTCTTCATATATGGCATTTAATTTTCATGTTTTTATTTGTTCATTCTTATCTATCTTGAAATCTGAAAAGTGAACAGGTTGCCATAGGAGTATAGCTCCCTGGTTTGTTATAGGAATTTTTTTAAAGCCTAGTGGACCTGTATAAAAACAAAGTGGACTTGTTTATCAACTACAATTAGATAGGTTGGATAGGCTATTGTCGTTTGGTATTACCTGTATATAGTGTTGATTATGAGTTGCAGCAGTTTTTCCCCAAAGCAACTAGGCAAGTGTAGGGCGGAGCTCTGTGAAATAGAACAATGATGAGATTTTTTTTCCAATGTGATAATCAGTATCCTCCTCATTGTTTCCCTTCCATTTAGTGTTCAATAGTTTTCTCCCATTGCTTTAGAATCAATTTGAGGACGACATACTTTGCTACTGCAAACATCTCCATTGGAGTTATGTATTCTAATGTTAAGTCCTTGAAATATTCAGGTTACAAGTATTGCAAGTCTATTCAAGTTGCTAAAAATGTGAAGATACCTATGAATTCCAGTGGATGTGACTGTAAAGGCAGTTGCATGGATTCCAAGATTTGTGCCTGTGCAAGGCTTAATGGCTCTGATTTCCCATATGTGCATCGAGATGGTGGCAGGTGAGCTAAAACAAGAGATTGGGTATTAAACATTAGATTATGGAAGTTCTATATGGATAAAACAAATGATACGGTTCATCTTCCTCTGTATGATTATTACATATCAGAATTTAGGGTTTTAAGATATTTCTTTATTGGTACTTAATAGGATATATACACACAAAGAGTACAACATAGATTAGGAAACTAATCTCCTAATCCCACTAAATTAGGAAGCTAACCTTATCTGAGGATCCCATATCTTTAGGAATCCTAATAATACATATCCTATATTTGATATTTACCTAATACAGTATCTATATCTATTAGTACAAATTCTCACACTCCCCCTCAAGCTGGTGAATAGGAATTTTCCATTCCCAGCTTGGATACAATGTCCTCAAATATTGAG
>JAOQMQ010000006.1:17240008-17257458 GCA_027563845.1 Erythroxylum subrotundum
TATGGGGAGGAGAAGCATGCATATGAATTCCCTACAGAGTAACCTCTACTCCCTTCCGATCAAATGACATGTACCTTCTCTTCCAATCAACCTTCACCACTCCTAGTGTTTCTAGCCATGCAACCTCTAAGATTAGATCAGGTCCTCCCGTGTCAAACACATATGCATTTAACCTAAACTCTTCTCCATTCAGCTCCAGCTCAATCTCCTTGCAAAGCCCCTTGTGAGAAGGATCGATGTCCATTCCCCATCCTAACACCAAAAGTTCTGGTTGGGGTGACAGTGATACCCATAGCCTGAACCAGTCTTCGGGATACAATGTTGTGGCTAGCTCCACTATCAATCATTATAACAATAGGCAATTCATTTAACTTACCTATTAAGACCATCGACTTCGGGGGTGAGGATTGATCGCTTCCCAATTCCATGAGCTCCATAAAATTGCACACTAACTCCCATTCTTCTTGCTGCCCTTCATCGACTGGTTTTTCTTGTTTACTCTCTTCAACTTCATCTTCATCGTCTTCCCAAATGATCAGCCGAAACTCTTTATCTGGGCAGCGGTGGAGAGGACCGAAGGTCAGGCCACATTTAAAACATAACCCCTTTTCTCTTCTTTCCATCAGCTGGTCATAGGTTAGGTTTCGGGTGCCTATTCACTTGGGTTTCTGAGTTCGGTGGCTATCATCAACGGTGGGTCCCCGCTGTCTAGTGGTTGTCTCCTTCATGTCATTTTTTAAATCGCCCATTGCGTGGGTCGGTTGGGTGGGTCAGTATGTGTGTTGGTTTCCCATACGGTGCCCAAAATTTGCATGATTCCCTTCGGTTCTCCTCCTCCACTCTCCTGGATGAATCACGCCCTCCCCGATCAGCTCCCTCTCGACTTTCCTCGCAACCGATATGAGTCGGACACGGGTTTGTGGGTCGTGGGTCCGAACTTTGTTCTTCACCTTCTCTCGCAAGCCACCCAAGAAGCAACTCATGTACCACTCATCTGGGAAGCTGTCAATCCGTGACGCCACCCTCTCAAACTCATCAATGTAGTCGTCGACTGAACCTCTTTGGGAGACGGACTTCAGCTGCTCAATAGGATCACCCTCATCCCTTCCTCCGTAACGTTCGAACAAAGAACGTTTGAACCTTTCCCGTGTCATTCGTGGATCGATCTCCCGAAGATTCATGAACCAGTACAGGGTCGCTCCTTCCATGCTAATTTGGACCATCGACACCCGCAACTCCGAAGGAATCTCGTGAATCATGAAGATTCTGCTCGTGTGACCCAAGCAAATGGGTCGTCTCCATGGAACGTGGGTAGTTCGACCCGACAGGCCACGTTCTTGTGTTCGTCCCATGCGCGATCTGTGGCCATCGAAAAACTATTGTCAACCTGTCGACGCTGACCAACTCCCATCTGTCCACCTGGGACTCTGTCGTTGCCGGTAGCAGCTGAAGAAGGTGGCGCGGGTCTATCGCCACCTGTCGAGGATGATGCATTATGGGTAAGCATCGATGGTTCTCCTTCCTCACCCACTTTCTGCTTCTGCGTATTTCTGGCCAACAAGGATTGAAATCCGTCCTACATTTCCGACTGAAGCAGATGTTGCGATTTGGCCAGCGTCTCCATGTTGGCCATCAGAGAGCTTAACTGCGATTGAAGGTCCTTCAAGGTAGTGTCATGCGATTTGATCAGTCCCTCTACTGCCGATACTCTAGTCTCCATTCTAGTTGGCATACAATCTCTACCCCTTGGTCTCTCAATGAAAGCACCAATTGATAGGAAACAGAAGTAGAGATTGTATTATTTAGGTATTTAGTAGGTACAGCAGTAGCCCTTCCCTCCTGGGAGTGTGATTTCCAGGACAATACAAATATGTATTTCTAGAATCTGAATGAAGATGATCCCTCCCTCTCTATACCGAATCCTATATATCGTCTGTACCTCCTCATTCTCACTCTCTCTCTGTAACTAATTCCTAACCTCTAGCCTATGTGGCATTTGTATATGTTCCCTTCCCCATCATACCCCTATGGACTAGTATGATCAGTACTAGTGTGCTGGTTACTAGGAGGGGTGCTAACATCATCACGGTTTTGAGGCTTGGATATACCCCCTTTTCCAGTTTTTGCATCAAATCTTTTTCCAGCCTGCTTTTCACTCCTAGCTACCATAACTGAACCATCAGAAGGTTGAGAATTAAGCATTAAATTTCTCCTACTTTATTCACTCCAAATAATGGCCACTGCCTCATTAAAGCATGGAACTTTTTGCTTTTTGAGTATTTGGATCCTTATTTGATCAAACTTGGAATTCAATCCCACAAGAAAGTCATAAACTCTATCTTGTTCAATGAACTCCTTTAGTATAGCAGCATCATTAGTACACTTGGTCTGAATCACTCGATAATGATCAAGTTCTTGCCATAATGACTTCAACTGGTTGGCATATTTTGTCACAGATTTGTTCTCTTTTTTAGAGGCAACAATCTTGACTTTCACTTCATACACTTGAATCACATCCCTAGCTTTTGAGTATGTTTGCTGAATCGCAGCCCAGATATCTTTGGTTGTAGCCATGAACATTATCGTATCACTTATTTCAAGCATCATTTTATTCCAAAGCCACGCTATGATCAATGAGTCCTCCTCATCCCATGCTTCAAAACCTGGATCTTCTGGCCTTGGTCTAGTTTCTAACAAGTGACTAATCTTTCCCTTACCTTTCAAAATAGTTCGAACAAGTTGTGACCACTTGAGATAATTTTTTCCATCCAGTTTATAGGCAGTTTGAATGATCTGTAACTCTACTGAAGATTGAGTCTTGGTTGCTACATTTGATGAAGCTACAATTATTGATCCACTCTCCTTGGTTTTTGTCATTGTCCTTCACTTCTATGTGCAATCAACTATTTACCGAGACTAATCAGGAATGAAGGCTGACTTAGGGACAAAGGAAAAAGAATCTCGAAAGAAGAAGAGAACAACAATGAAGGCTCAATCCCCCTTTATTTTTTCCCAGAAAAATTCGAGCCTAAAGCCTTGATACCATATCAGAATTTAGGGTTTTAAGATATTTCTTTATTGATACTTAATAGGATATATATACACAAAGAGTACAACATAGATTAGGAAACTAATCTCTTAATCCCACTAAACTAGGAAGCTAACCTTATCTAAGGATCCCTTATCTTTAGGGATCCTAATAATACATATCCTATATTTGATATTTACCTAATACAGTATCTATATCTATTAGTACAGATTCTCACATTACATGCCTTTGGTTATATCTTTAAGGTTAATTGAAGCTAAGGATGTCGTGTTCGAATGTGGTCCAAATTGCAAATGTGGGCCTGGTTGTGTTAATCGAACGTCTCAAAGAGGGATCAAATACCGTCTCGAGGTTTGGTTTTTTTTTTTTCCTCTCATCGTGAATGCCAATTTTGCTTATATTGTTCTGTACAATATGCTTCATAATTCTTACTCGTAGTATTTGATTTGGTTAATGTCACTAGGTTTTTCGTACTCCAAAGAAAGGATGGGCAGTAAGATCTTGGGATTTCATACCTTCTGGGGCACCTGTTTGTGAGTACATAGGGGTGCTGATAAGAACAGAAGACTTGGATAATGTTGCTGATAACAATTATATATTTGAAATTGACTGTTTGCAGACAATGAATGGCCTCGGTGGAAGAGAGGTTCTGTGATATCTTTGATATAGTTTATCGCTTGAAGCAAATGCTTTTTTCCTTTATGGCTTCAATCCATATGGCTATTAAGCTGATCAATTTGAAGCATGCTGACTGAGATTTTGCATGTTCTTTGCATTACATTTGTGCTTATTGTCCTTTCCGGTAATTCTGCATGTTTCTCTTATTCATTTCTTTATCAGTAGCTCTTGTGCTCCCCTGGTATATCTTTTTACCTTCTTTCTTAAATTTCCAACAGAAACGATCACGAGATGTGTCGATACCAAAAATTGAAGGCATAGATAGAACTGATGATCAGAAGTTTGAAATTGTGCCAGAATTTGGCATTGATGCTGGTTTTGCTGGGAATATTGCAAGGTTCATCAACCATAGTTGTGAGCCTAATCTCTTTGTCCAGTGTGTACTGAGCTCGCATCATGATGTGAAACTTGCTCGAGTTATGCTTTTTGCAGCAGATAATATACCTCCCTTGCAGGTTAGCAACTGTTTCTATTTTTTTGTTATTGTGCTTTAGTTGTTTTTGTCCTTTCATAAATAGCTTGAAGATTTGAGACTCGCGTAAACATAATGATGCAAAAGAGTTTAAAGTCTATAGAAGAAATAAAAGAGAAAAAAATAGTCATTAAAAAAGCCTTAATTTGGTGGGATGGAGGATAGGAATTGGGTTGATAACAAAAGATAAAGGCTGAAATTCAGATTGTATTAGGATTCTTTATTATGTAGGAAGTAGTAGTATTATATTATCTTACTTTAGATATGATATCCTAATTGTTTAGGACTTATAGAATTTCTATTATAATAGGATTTCAATTAGAAATCCTTTTCTTACTAGAATAAGAATTCTAAGAATATATATTTGTACTCAACCTTTCATTAATAACAAGCAATATCGAATTTTTTTACGAACTTGAGTTTTCAATTAGGTGTGATGCTTTCTTCTAATAGTGATTCTTAGACTCTAGGAATGATTCCTAGTTTCTTACTATCCATTCCTTGTGTTCTTCATTAAATTCCAGCAACCTTAACCTGAATTCCAGCCCACTCAATCCTAAATTTTAGCCATATTAAATCCTGAAATCTTAAGCCTGAATTTCCAACAATCAAACCCTAAATTCCTCTCTTTATAAAATTTGAAAATTTTGCATTTTTCACCAAAATTTAACCTTGAACCTGATATTCCATCAGCCTAATATCAGCCATACTTCCTAATTTTGTGTTTTTAGCTACTAGTTAATAATACTTCTATGTGTCTTACATCAATTTGGTATCAGAGCTTTGGTTCACAATGGCGACTCGTAGTGGACGGATGTATGGACAAATATTTAGTGACTCAGAGTGAGATGAAATACTTCTAAATATTGCAAAAAGGTTGGGTGTTGATGATCCTCGTTCACAAGGTGCACCAAGAACCAACTCACATGTATCAACGCCCATAAGAAAACATGTTCGTTCGTCAAATTTTGGAGAGGTTGGACAACCTTAACATACATTCCCTAAAACTCAAAACTGACAAGAAAAAATTATACCAACCAACAACCTATACTTGATGGTAAACATGGAGAACGTGATAATAAGCAAGATGAAGGGATTGGTATTTGATCAACAACATAGAGGGCTAGGGAGAATCTTTGTTGAAAAATCATGCACTAATTTTAAATCTTCAAATTTAGTAGGCACCACCTCAAAAGAAGTGTTTATTAGGGGTGGCGAAATTACTGACATCTCTTTCAAATGATCAATTAGAATTTTCAAGCCTACATGTAGATGATGTTCAAGTACTTCATGACATGGAGGGTTTGATAGTGGGAGATGATCAAAGCGTTAAAGATGAAGAAAAACAAAACAAAGTGGATCCTTTCTCAATCCCTAAAGCTGAAACAATTGAACAAGTTTAAACACTTAAATAGCAAGCTGAAACGCTTGAACTAGAGGTTGAAACAGTTGAACAACAGGCTGAAACCCTTGAATAACAAATCAAAGCACAAGAAGAATAGGCTGAAACAACAAGGCAGCAGGTTGAAATAATTGGACAGCAAGCTAACATAACAAAACATGAAGCAAAAAAGATTAACTAGCAACTACTTGGGGATTTAGAGCTTGTTGGTTCAAAACTTGATGATATCATTGATGTTGTTGACGAAGATTGTGTTGTAGTGACTGATGTAGAAGTAGACTTGAATGAAGATACGCAATTAGTACAACATAGTAATAAAGGAGAAGACGTGAGGACACTTGCAAAGTCAAAATTCAGCAATGATAACAAGTTAATGCATCTGATTGCAAGAAGCAACAATACGTATGTTCTTGATCCTTATGTTGTAGAGAAGCCATGTGGTTTAGTTATGAAACCATTTGCAAATATATTGGTTAAGACTTATGATATTGTCCATATATCTAAACTCTTCTTGAAAGAGGTTCTACGTCTATATGGATTACCTTTAACCATCGTCTCTGATTGTGACGTAAAGTTTATGAGTTATTTTTGGAAAACTCCATGGAAAACATTGAACATTAAGCTTCAATTTTCAAGTTCTTTCCATCCCCAAATTGATGGACAAATAGAGGTGTTGAATAGAGCACACAGTTCGAAGCAGTCACCCTTGATAGGAAGTAGACGAAAATGTTGTACACATAAGGACGAGTAGAATAGAATTTCTTGCATTTGATGGCGACAATGTTAAGTTGTGGCTATATCGTTGCGAACCAAAATCAAGTGTGTATTGAGTGGAAGAATGGGTTGCTGCAATGGACAGGGCGCCTAATGGTGGGTGCTGACAGGAAACTTCGTCAACTGATCGTCAACATTAGTCACGACGGTGTTGTGGGAGGACACACTGTTAGAGACAACTTTTATACATGTTTGAAATTATCCTGTATACTTAGGTACACTAATTACTACTAAGGTTTATTATAAATGCATTGTATCGTATGTAGCAATCCTTCATATGGATGAACGGGCACAGGATTTGTATCACCTGTTTGTCGGAAATCGTACTAAAATCAAGGTGGTCGACTTGGAGGATTTACGAAAGCTCTTAAGCAGAGATTTGATGCGGAAATTTTTGACGACGCAGTGGGAGATTTCAAGGACTTGAAACAACGAGGAATGGCGCTTGAATACTGTGCTCAGTTCGACCATCACTCCAATCGACTGATGCTCCTTGACATTAAAGGATAATTAGTTGTTTTTACGGGGCAACAAATGTGTGTTTGGAGCTCGCCAAGGGGAGTACTTGGGTTACAACATATCGGAGGGAGGAGTGGCAATCGATCCAAGGAAGGTCAAAACGATTGAGTGGTCGGCACCCGGGATTTTTTGGAATCACCGAATCCTACAGAAGATTCATAAAAGGATATGGACTTTTGGCGAAACCATTAACCAAGCGTATACGTTAGCTAGGAAGCAAGAAGCAATTCTGATGTCGATGGGAAACACCCAATTGAATTGAGGACAGGGCACGTAGGTTGCGAACAGGGGGTGGGGGGTGGGGGTGGGGGAGGAACTTTCAATATGGCTTCTAGATCACCTTCTGTCATAATGACTCGGAGTTCGAGCATTGATTGAATACTACCCACACCGTCTCGCACTGTACGATCACCTTTGGTAAGGCCATTTAAACCCTCAAAACCCATTAGTAGTAGGGACTTTGATGAAAAACGAGTGAAGGGGCTTTGTTTTTGGTGTGATGAAAAGTATACACCGTGTCATAAATGTAAGAAGCGTCAATTGCAATTTTACGTAGTTTCGGGAGAGGATGACAATGGGAAATTGTCTCCAGATTAGGAGGAGGAAGACATGGATGAAGGTCTCGCAGAAGATGAGGGTCCAATGGTATCAATGCAAGCCATGTTGGGTTTCTTAGAGGCGGGGGAGTTCAAGCAAATGCGTTTAGTAGGGATGCATCAGAAAATGAGGATTCACATCCTCATCGACAATGGCAGTACACACAACTTTGTCGGTTCAGCGGTAATAAGGAAAGGTAATTGTGAATTGAGGAATATTGAACCCATTGCGATTATGGTGGGAGGGGGATTGCAACTAGCCGACAGTGCTGTAGAGATTTTGTCTGGACAATGCAAGGAACACAATTATGCATGGATGCTTTGGTGTTATCGTTAGGAGGTTGCGACGTCATGTTGGGGGTACAATGGCTTGCCTAGTTAAACGACGTGCTGTGCAACTTTAAGACTAGAACAATGGCGTTTAGTTGGGAGGGAAAAATGATAACATTGCGGGCAAGCCCAGAGGGTCGCTCTTGAGTCATTTCCAGCAGAGACTTCCAGAAGACTCTATAGCAATCTTCGGGTGGCCAGCTATTCATGATGCAACTCTCAATTTTGATTGAATATCAATTACAGCAAATGCGGATGACGGAGGGGCAAGGGAGTGCGTTCGATGACATCAATGTTGTATTGTCGGAATATGCTGAAGTATTCCAAGAACCAACCGACCTTCCTCCCGATTGTAAGTATAATCATTAGATTGTTTTGAAGGAAGGAATCGACTCTATTCATGTGCGGCCATACTGTTATTCGGGTACTTAGAAGGACGTCATTAAGCAAGCAGTCAACGAACTAGTGAAGCAGGGATTCATCCGTCATAGTTATGGACCATACGCATCTCCGGTAGTCCTTGTGAAGGACAATTTGTGGCGAACGTTCGTAGATTATTAGGAGCTGAACAGACACAGTGAAGATAAGTTTCCAATACCCCTTATTGAAGAATTGTTGGATGAATTACATGGGGAGAATTGGTTTTCGAAGTTAGATTTGCGTTCTAGTTCTCACTAGATACGGATGCAGCCGGAAGATATTCCGAAGACGACCTTCAGAACTCACGAGGGCCATTATGAGTTCCTCGTCATGCCTTTTGGCCTGAAACGCGCCATCTACATTCCAAAGACTAATGAATGAATTGTTTAAACCGTATTTATGTCATTTCATTTTAGTATTTTTTGACGACATTACTAATTCATAGCTCTTTGTTGTCATTGCACGTAGAACACATTTCGGTGGCTCTCCAGACATTAAAGGATAATCGGTTGTTTTTATGGGGTAGCAAATGTGTGTTTGGAGCTCGCCAAGTGGAGCACTTGGGTTACAACATATTGGAGGGAGGAGTGGCAACCAATCTAAGGAAGGTCAAAACGATTGAGTGGTCGGCACCTAAATGTATCAAGGAATTATGAGGATTTCTGGGAATCATTGGATACTACAGAAGATTCATAAAAGGGTATGGACTTTTGGCGAAACCATTAATCGAGCTCCTTAAAAAAGAATGGCTCACCAATTGGGAATGGACACAAGAGGAACATACTGCATTTGATAGATTGAAAGAGGCGATCCTGCTGGCCCCTGTATTAACATTACCAGACTTCTCGAAGACTTTTGTAGTTGAGGCTGACGCTAGCGGACATGGGATCGGGGCAGTGCTACAACAAGAAGGGCATTCAATCGCCTTCCTTAGCCAATCGTTGCCAAGGAGACACCATGGCCTGTCAACTTATGAAAAGGAGTTTCTGGCGGTGATAAAAGTGATCAAGCATTGGCATCATTAGTTGAGTCTCTGACCGTTTGTAGTTAAGACAGATCATTGGAGTTTAAAGTATCTGCTATAACAAAGGCTATCAACCCCATTCCAGCAATCATGGTTGCCAAAGCTTCTCAGGTATGACTTTGAAGTGTAATATCGTAGTGACAAGGAGAATGCTGCTGCTGATGCCCTTTTAAGAATTACAAGTGCAGAAATGCTGATGATTTCTGTGACTCAACTGCATGGTGACATGTTAGAACAGATCAAAAGGAGTTGGCAGGAGGACAGTGCAATTTGAGAAATGATTCAAAAGTTGGAATCTAATAGAATGAAATCAAGTGTGTATGAGTGGAAGGATGGGTTGTTGCGATGGAAGGGGCGCCTAGTGGTGGGTGCCGACAGGAAACTTTGTCAATAAATTATCAACATTAGTCATGACGACGTCGTGGGAGGACACACTAGAATAGTGGCTATTATGAAGAAAATACAGAAGATGTTTTTTTGGAAAGGGGTGTCCCGTGATGTGCGTATTCATAATCAAAATTGTATAGTTTGTTAGAAAAATAAGCAGGACAACTCTGCTTACCTTGGTCTCCTACAACCCATTAAAATACCGGAAGGTAGCTGGAAAGAGGTGAGTATGGACTTTGTGGAAGGACTCCCTGTCTCTAGGGGGAAGTTGGTTATTCTTGTAGTAGTAGATCGACTCACCAAATATTCTCATTTTATTACGGTCAAGCACCCTTATTCTGCTTGCAATATAGATGAGATATTTCTCAACAATGTGTTTAAGCTGCACGGTATGCTGGAGTCCATCTTCAGTGACAGGGACCCTGTCTTCTAAGCAAATTCTGGTAAGAACTCCTTCGACTACAAGGAGTTAAATTGAAGTGTTCCACGGCTTACCACCCGCAGACGGATGGGCAGACGAAAGCGGTGAACAAAATTCTTGAAATGTATCTTTGGTGTTTTTGTGGGGAAACACCTCGAAATTGGAGTGAATGGCTGCCGTTGGATAAATAGTGGTATAGCACCACCTATAGGGGTTTTATCGATTCCACACCATTTGAGTACTTTACAGATATCCACCATTGGTGTATACCCTTTACACAGCAGGGGACTCCAAGGTGCTGGAAGTAGATCGGGTCCTACATAATAGGAAGGCCATGACTAACATCACCAAATTCCATTTGCAGAGGGCTCAGAACAGGATGAAACAGTATGCAGATTCGAAAAGATCTGAACGAGAATTCAAGGTTGGTGATATGGTCTTATTGAAATTGCAACCTTATAAACAATATTCTTTACAAAGACAAAGCAATCAGAAATTATCTCCACTTTATTGTGGGCCTTACTAGGTTGTACAATGAGTCAAAGAAGTGGCATACAAGTTGAAGCTTCCACCCGAGGCAGCGATACATCCTGTGTTCTATGTGTCTCAGTTGAAGAAGGAACATTTTGAGCAAGCTCATACGTTGTCTTCTTTGCTGGAATTTCTCATGCCAGTTGAACGTGTACCTGTAGTGGTTCTGGATCACCGAATGACAAAGCGAAATAACCGTGTTGTCACACAGTGGTTAGACGGAGATAACACTTGTGCAACGTGGGAATATCTCTTCGACCTTCAAAAGAGATTTCCTGAGGTTAACTTGATAGACAAAGACATTAAGGGGAAGGGAATTGTTGCAGTGTTTGATGAGGAAGACGAAGCTTGCACGGGAAAGGATGGAAATTCTCTCTAAATTTGTAAGATACGATGTGTTTATAATAAACCTCAATAGTAGTTCCTGTACCCAAGTATACGGGATAATTTCAAACATGTATAAAAGTAGTCTCTAACGGCGAGACGAAGGGGTTGTTATGAATGGAATGAATTCTATTTTTCTCTCTCTTCTATGATTTCTCTGTCATTCTTCCCTTCTCTCTAGGATTCTTTTCTATTATTGGAGTGAACTCACGTTGGTCTTTTGTTATCTTCTATTATTCGTTTTTATTCTTAACATTTGTTTTACAAAGAACATGCTAATCAACATCATTGATTGGTAGAAGTCAATGAAAGGGATATGTTGATGGTTAGGATTCGTTCGGAGTGTTTTCAATGAGGAAACTATAAGAAATTGCATTCACGAATGCTGGACCTTATAAGATCATAAAAAGGATAAGTGCTAATACCCATGTTTTGGAATTACTAAGTGATATGAAAATAAGTCTTATCTGTAATGTTGCGAATTTAACTATTTATCATAGACTAAGATGATGAGCAATCCCCTATTGCAGTTATAAGAATTTCAACCATTCCCCATCTTAAGGAGGAGATATAAGATGGTCTAGATGAACAAGTTGTAGCTACCAATGGTGGATGATATCGACAATTTCTTGTCAACTGGAAAGGGAGACTGATATATGACAGCAGTTGGATTTTAAAGTTTGAATTTGAGAAGTTGAATCCAGATTTATATAATTAGTATCTATCACATTTTATGTTGAGGACGACTTCAAATAAGCCGAGGAGAATTGATGCAAAAGAGTTTAAAGTCTATGGAAGAAATAAAAGAGGAAAAATTAGTCCAAAAAAAAGCCTTAATTTTGTGGGATGGAGGATAGGAATTGAGTTGATAACAAAAAATAATGGCTGAAATTCAGATTATATTAGGATTTTTTATTATATAGGAAGTAGTAGTATTATGTTATCCTACTTTAGATATGATATCCTAATTGTTTAGGACTTATAGAATTTTTATTAGAATATGATTTAAATTAGAAATCCTTTTCCTATTAGAATAAAGATTCTAAGGACTCTAAATATATATACTTAACCTTTCATTAATAAGAAACAATCTGGAATTTTTTCAAAGGTGTGATGCTTTCTTTTAAGAGTGATTCTTAGAACTTAGGAGTGATTCCTAATTTCCTATTATTCATTCTTTGTGTTTTTCACTAAATTCTAGCAACCTTAACCTAAATTCCAGCCCACTCAAACTCTGAAATCCTAAGCCTAAATTTCCAACAATTAAACCTTAAATTCCCAGCTTTATGAAATCTGAAAATTCTGCATTCGTAGCCAGAATTTGACCTTAAAATGTGATATTTTAACAGTCTAATATCAGTCATACTTCCTAATTTTGTAATTTTCGCTATTAGTTAATAATTTTTCTATTTGTCCTACATCACATAAATATTCTTGTTTATTATGTAAGGACAGTTTTTCAACCATGATTTTGTTTGGCGGTGACTGATATTGTGCACTGATCTTGCACAAACAGACTATCTTATTTTAAGTTGTAACGAAAATGATGGATTCAGAATTTTGCATGGTGTGGAGGATTTTTGTTGGATATTGAGGTGCTCCTTTCTACTACATTTGTTTGAGGGATAAGTGACCAATATTCTTGTTGAATATGTAGGAGCTTACTTACGACTACGGTTACGCCCTTGATAGTGTACATGGGCCGGATGGAAAGGTAAAACAGATGCCATGCTTCTGTGGTGCAGCAGATTGTAAAAAGCGTTTGTTCTAGCTGTCCAGTTCCCAGGTGTTTTTTAAGTTTTTTTCAAAAAGCTACTGCTGATACTCTTTTTGCGGAACAAGTCTTGTGCACCACTGACGACTTTTAAGTTTGTAGCTATGGTGACATGGGATGAGAGTCTTGATAGCTGTATTTGTCGATCTTTTTGCACGAAGCACAGTACAAAGAACCCTAGTCCCATCTTTCGTGGATGGTTATAGCCGACAAATCCTACACTTGTTATTCGTGAATACAAGAAACTTGTACAAGTTTTAGCTGTGTATTACGCAGAGAAGTGTAAATGTTAGGCCAAAGTTAATTTGGAGAGTGGAAATCCTTGTAATGGTCCCTGATTTATATCATATACTGCCGCTCTCCAATATAGCAACTTCGTCATATATGATTTCCTCTTCATGCAAAAAATCTTCAATTCGTCAATTATACCGCAATTGGAAAGATAATAGACAGAAGTTGCTCAGAATTTCAAGAAATGCATGAGTTTTGAGTATATACTAATCCAGAAATTTATTTCCTCAAGAAACGAAAAATTTCCAAGTTAAAATAAATAATCAACAGGGATGCTTTTCTTAAGTGAAAACTAACAATCAAGAGGGCATGCCTTTTCTCAAGTGACAATTAACAACAGAAGAGTGAAACCAACATGAAACATGCATTAATGACTCCATGTGTGATTCTATCAAATTTTGAACTATGGGTTTGGAATTTTGAATTAAAATGGTATAGGGTTTGGCTTTATAGTTATGGTTCTTAGCAGTTACATTTTTCTCTAAAGATCTTGATCAAAATTTAAGTTTTGAGTCTCTGATCATGAATATCATTTTAATTGATTCAAATAAGTAAAATCACTACTTTTTGTTAATATAATTAGCTTCTATAGTACTTTATTGTTATTCAGTAGATGGACTTTCCATTCAAAACAAATCTCCATAAATAAGGTCATGAATTTAGGTTAATGAAAATTTATCTGAAATTAATAACTGCGTTAATTCAAAATTATTTACGATGATTTTTCAAGTTGATGTTTAGATTATAGTTAAGCTTTGATACAAATTTTAAGAAGCGAAATCTCTTTTTTTTTCCTCTTTAATAACTACAAGTTTGGATTTGAGTATTATAATTGAAGATGTGAATGCCTATTATCAAAGATTAGGATATATGTTTACATGAAAAGTTATTTGTTGATTACAGTAGAATCACTGTTTATACTTACATACTGAGTAATGAATTAACAGTATAACATCTCGGAATAAAATGTCTATAATTGTTAATTATTTAAGATATCATTAATTTAAACTTAACATGGGTGATGTTAATAGTTCATGGATTGAATGTCGTTACTAAAATGGTATGAAATTAAAGTAAAGAATGACTTTTATAATTCAATTATCAACCGATATATCCCATGTGATGAAATACGACAAACAACATGCACTGAACTGAACATGAGTGGTATAAGAGTTTTGTAAAGTAGTAAGAACTGATATTAGAGTATACAACAGACCTCTTTATCAGTTATCACAACCCTTTGCACAAGGCACAAGTAAAAACTCAAATACTTTATCCTTTTAGTCGTTCAAGATTCACATATAAAAGTACAAGTTAACTATAGCAACAATAAATATAACAACTGCAGCAACATTAGTCATCAAACATTCCTCCAACTCTCCTCAGCCGTAGTAGCTGCTAACTGCTAACTTCGACCATTATGGTTCCCTTGTCACAACCAAGTGCAATCCTGTAAGAGGTTAAAAACAAGAGACTTGCTGGTTTGAATCATCTAATTGGAGATTAATCAGAGATAAAGGTGGTAAATTACATAATGCCAACTTACTTCTTTGAACCTTTAACGCACCCAACTGTCCAGACCCTTTCCAGATTGTAATTTAGCGTAATAAAAAGCCTGGAAATCACAGAAAGAAGTTTAAGATTAACCAACAGAAGCAAAAACGGACTAGAGAATAAAAGAGCAGATACTATGTATGAGGTGTGATCTAATTAACCTCTTTGGTTAATATTGTTATTCCCTAGCCAATTAAGTAGTATAAAAAGCTCTTGCTAATTGAAGCAAACAAGAGTTACCCGAACGTGTGTGCATCCCATATGCGGATAGATCCATCTTCAGACGTTGAAACTATAATTGCAAACTCCTGATGAACAGTCACTGCAGTAACGTTGTTGGTGTGGCCTTCCAAAGTTTTAACACAATCTTTTGTTTGGTAATCCCATACCTGCTTCCATTTGTATTGAACAAGATATCAGAAATATACACAAGGACTCTACTTAACAAGCTGAATGAGGAAAACTGACCTTCACACTGAAATCATCCGAGCCACTTAACAAGTAAGTATTATCCCCACAAGTTAAGAAATCCACACAGTTTACTCCTTTAGAATGGCCCTCCAATGTGGCAACTGAAGCAGGAGAGCCAAGTTCCCATATCTAGGAAGCAGAAAAACGATTAAATGATTGAAATTACTTCTTCTATGTACAGCTTCTCTAAAAACAAATAAAATTCACCTTGATTGTGCCATCAAGAGATGCACTTGCAAGACTGTTCGTATATTTAGGATTAAAGACCGCTTGCATAGCATAATGTGAATGTCCTTCAAAAGTCTGTGTGCACACCCAATCCTTGTCCCAATCCCATACCTTTATAAGCTTGTCATCTGAGGTGGACACCACATATGGCAGTGTAGGATGGACAGATACAGACCTAATGTAATCCTGGTGTGCCTCAATCTCTTTGATCAGCTCCATTGTGTCGTAGTTGAATACTCGAACAAACTTATCGTCAGCTCCAGTGACAATCCAGTGCTTGCTTGCTATAAACTTGGCTGATCTCACTGCAACCACGTAACAACACACGAATCTGAGACTCGGATCAACGAGAGGACTTTTCCGTTTGGATAAGTAACAATACTACTCAGGTTTATTTGTGCATACCAGGTGAATCGGTGACCTTGAACGACTTTTGGATGGCCTGGCATATATGATCAGGCGGGACATAAGTAGTTAGCATTAATTAGTGTTGGTGGTTCAACATCAACTTAACAAAGATGCCTTACCTGAGATTGGTAGTTCCATATACATACAGTTCCCGAGTACAAAGCTGCTAGTATCCTGCATGAGTTAATGTTGGATTTAGTTGCCCTCTTAGCATACGTGAAGTACAACAAAACTACAAAAAATATATAAAAAAATTACCATGGTTGGGTTGGATGCAGATCGACAGATTTAACCCTCTCTGATAATTGGGAAAATTGTTCCTGTTGTACAAGAAAGATCAATCAGTTGCAGCAGAGTATAGCTGCTTATATGAGCAGGAGATAAAGAGTTGGCACAGAAGAAGATAGCTAGCTACTTCCGTAGGATTATTTGAGGAGTACCTCAAATTTCAACGTTAAAGCCTGCGGTGATGCAGAAGAATCAAAACCAGAAAACTAAGTTAGAAACATAAGTTGAATCGTATTTGAAAACTTGTTGCTACTAATATCATCTTTTCTTCCTTTCTTTCTATTTATACGTATAAATGAAGAAAAACTAACTAATAGAAGCAAGCTCACCATGAACTTAGAAATGATGCAACTAGCTAGATATTGAAGGGTTTAGTCGTCTTCAAGGGAATGGAATGATAAAAGATTTATATACTGAGGAAGCTTGGTTCCTAAGGAAATGCGTTGACATCTTTGAAATTTTTGAGTCATCCATAGACTTGTTGGAAGCTGAGTGATCCGCCATGTCTACTGCCGTAGATTTGTTGAGAGTTGAGTCTACTGCCGTAGATTTCATTTCTGGATGGCTGAATATGTAACACCTTTGAAGTCACATGTGGTTTTGACCATTCCATGTCAAGAAACAGCATTTGACGCGTTGAGGTTGAGTTCCATGTTTTACATTAAACACAATTTCCAGAAAATTGCTACGCTACATATCTTATTGACTATTTAATTTATAGTTTATAATAACAAAGAATGTGAATTTAAAACAGGACTATATTTTCAATATGTTAAAATAAGGACAAACTTAAGGCTGTGAGAAAATATTTACTTGAATTTAACAGACAATATAACTTCTTTATTAATTAAAAATAAGATTACATATTATTAGACTTTTTCAGGCTTTACTTATCAGCAGTATTCTAATAGACGTTGTTGTTATTAAAACAGGCAGTATAGTGACAAACGATCTACTGTATTAAGCTCTTTTCAAAAAGCTGTTATTTTAATTGACAACCAAATAATCAACTGATTTCGTAGAAAAAATCTTCTGACAAAAGTTCTACTGACAAAAGCTCCATTGATATTAGCCAAGGGTTTGAAAACCGGACCGGATCGGCCGGTCCGACCGAAAATCGTCTGAACCGGCCATGTGTCCGATTCGGTTTTAGTTAATAACCCTTGAATATAAAAACCGGCCGGTTTATCAGAGAACCGGCCGGTTTATCCAAGAACCGGTTATTTGATAACCGGATGAAATTGAAAACCCAAACATTACATCGTCTTCTCTCCTCTCTTCTCTCTTCTCAGAATGCCTCCATCGCACCTTTCTCTCTTCTCAGATCTCAGATGCCTCCGTCGCACCTTTCTCTCTTCTCAGATGCCGGGTGCTTGCCGGAGGAGCTCGGGTTGCTTTCAGATCTGGCCTTGTTTCACATCAACTCCAACAGGTTCTGTGGAACTATTC
>JAOQMQ010000006.1:17273486-17284641 GCA_027563845.1 Erythroxylum subrotundum
AAGAATTACTTTTATTTGGTTTTACAATTTAACAATTGTATAAAGACGTTCTTGAATTTATTTGGTGTTATTGTTTAGCATCTATAAAATAGAAACATGTTTTAAAACTTAACATACGTTGTGTGCAGAAACATGTTTGGTGTTATTGTTTCTAAAATTCTTGGAAGAGGCAGATAAATATATATTATTGCCCATTCTGAATAATTAAAATCGGATGTATACAATAATGTTGCGATTAACTAGGAATATATCCCTGTTCATATGCATACAATATTATTGCTCATTCTATGAGCACTCATATTCGTTAACGTAACAGCTACCTTTAATTTTAATGTAGAACATTATGACATGTGCCCTATCATAAGTAGACGACGCAATCAAATGTTGTTGATGCATTTGCACATTATGAAAACCCCAATGAAAACCAAAGAAGAAATCAAACATGAGAGAATGAAATGGATGTTTAGGCTCACAATGTGTTGGCATTATGCAGCTCTTGTTGACAAATTAATGAAATTATCATATAGCTCATCTAATGCTCGAAAATTGTGATAAATTTTTTTGACAAAACTAATTAATTTTTTTTACAAACATATGGAGATAGCCCCAATAAATATATGAAGAGTAAATTATTTTCATTTTTATTGAGGTAAAAATAGTATTGTATATTCATTTCCATTAATACAACAAACCAAACAATATTATCGGTATTAATACAGAAACCCAAGTTACAAACCAAACATCATTTTTTTTTATTTTTCATATCCATCTCCATCCCTTTCTACTATTATACCCATATCTATAACCAATCTCGTGCTCAAACCAGACGCCATGTAAAAATATATGAAAGAGGAAAAAATAGGAATCATATAAAGAAATTTTGGTCAATATCTTATGGATCTTCATGTTTTTTAATGCACTACTGCTTTGGAATTACGAATGTCGTTCTTCTCATAGCCTGTTTTAAGTGTACTGATTAACAAAACGGGTTAGCCCCACTAATATCAGACGCCATGTTACACTCTACTAAAGCTCGCTCTCTCGATAGTCGTATGAATGTAATTAACAACAGTTATATTGTAGGTTCAACGTAACCAAAAACCAAGTATTATATTTTGTGTTTCGGGAGATAGAAGAGGATGAGAAAGTTTCTACTGATGGCAGGTGTGTAACTTAAAATGTTGTTTACGAGGAAGATGGTAAAAAAAGCTTATGGTGGATGATGTGCTTTTCCTTTTCCTACCAAGACAGAACAGAAATAGAGAAAAGACTAGTGTGGCAAATAGAACAGCCATCAAAAGAAGCAATGGCAAAGGCAGCCCTTTTTTTTTTAATCTTAAGGCGCAGGTAAGTTGGTAAGACGCTCTTTTGATTTAAGTGAGGTCGCGGGTTTGAACTGTCCTCGTATATGTAACCGTTTAAAATTTGGAGTAAGAGCTTTGTCTCCCGCAAGGGATCTACTCGATTTGAGCGAAAATTAGTCTAAATATGGATGGCTTAAAAGTGCCTTCTCATAATTGAGACTTTTTTAGAACATCTCTCGAAAAAAAAAAAAGACAGCCTTTTTTTTATTATCAACGTTGGTGGCACATTGGACATTTGGACCACCTCCATAGTAAAACGAATTTTTTGAAAAAAAAAGGTCTTAATAGAATAATAAAACTAACCATGAAAATACGTTAGTGGGTTTACGGCAAATTGGGTTCAGATCACATCTTCGTTTTGCCTTAAATCTATCCTATTTTATAAACCTTCATTATAGGCACGTAATAATTGAAACAAGTGATCGGTTCCGGCCAACTGACCTAACAGCAGTAGGTAAAGTGGTAAACATAACTGAATCGGGCGGGTCTCCAAGTCCAAACAAGGATCATAGGACCCGATTAAAAAGAGGGTTAAATGTCAAAAAACTCCAACAATAAGCCGGTCGACTGAAGAGGCGATTGGAGGGTATAAGCGGAAACGAAAATTTTGGTCGTTTAATGGAGCTCGAGGGACTGGCCTTCTAGACGGGATCAGACCAGAGCTTGAAAGCGAAGAAGAAAAACAAAATTAGTGATTTTGTGGAATTTTCATGTCCATCTTGCCTACACAGACCCAAGGTTCTACATCGTCGTCTTCTGTTGGTTGTATCTCTGTTAACCCTAGTTTCCCCAATTATGGAACCTCTCCGTCCCGTCAATTCCAAGGAGTCCAATCCTCTCCTTCTCAATGGCCGCCACACAGCCTTACTGCAGGTTCTTTTCTTTTTCTTGTTTTTTCGCGGTGTGGATTGATTCTACTTTGCTGGAGTGCGTTGTTTGGTCCATTTTAGGCTTTTGCTGGCTCGTTTTTTTTTTTATTGATGGATATTGTGGGTATGTTCACTCTTCGTGTGTATATAGTGTTAGTTCATATATTGTGGCTTATATGGCTTTCGTATTCTCTTTTGATGAGGATGAATGCTTGTCGACATGTTTGCTGTGAAAAGGTCTATTCTTTTACAATTGGAAAGTTTTGATAGTGTGTGTATATGGCAGAGTCTTTGGCTCCAGCTGCAGAAGATCATTGTGGGGCATCCGAAAAGGTACTGCAAATTTTCCTTTTGTTTAGTTTTTGGGTGCTTATTTAGTTATTATCCTATCATTAGAATGGGTATACGTGCATCTTGTTTTGTTTATACACGATCTGGGTTAAGATATTCTTTTGTTAACTAGTTGACATTAATATTGGCACTTTGCGGGATTAATGGTTGGCCATGAATCTGACAATGGGACTTAGGTGCTGTCTTTTGTTTTGAATCTGACAATGGGACTTAGGTGATGTCTTTTGTTTTTCTGTTCAGGTGACCAAGCTAGGGACACCAAAAGATAAAAGTTTCTCCCACCTAGAAAAAGACATGCAATCTGTGCCTCACTCAGGTGGCCAAGGGGTTGGATCTGCTCAATCAAAGGGGAAAATGCCAGAAATGATTGCTACCCCTGACAGTCAACAGACTGCCGGCTCTATGAATTCTCATGGAAGTGGTTCACATTCGGCAGGAAAAAGAGCTCAAATGATGAACGCTAATCATCTGCTGAATTTCCATTTTGACCCAATTGAGCGCCCTCAGTCGAGGGCTCCTCCTCCGCCACGACGTTATCAGAAGATTAAGCCCTATAACAAGGATTTATTTCTTCAGGCTAATTACAAGTTTGTTGTGTTAGACACTGGAGATCACACTACAGAATCATTGGATCCAGATAAAATGCTTAGATGGGAGGATATAGTTTGTGTGAACTATTCCACTCCATTTCCAGTGCAATGTCCAATTTGTTTGGAGTATCCTCTATGCCCTCAAATAACTTCGTGTGGGCATATCTTCTGTTTTCCCTGCATCCTTCAGTATTTGTTAATGGGTGAGACAGATCATAAACGTGAGTGCTTCAAAAGATGCCCATTATGCTTTGTCATGATAAGTCAAAAGGATTTGTACACCATCAATATTGAGAATGTTAAGCAGTATAATGTTGGGGATACCATGGAATTCTTGCTTTTAACCCGACAAAAGGATTCATTCAGTCTATCTCAGAGAAATAAACATAAGACAGATATTATGACAAGTTACAGTGGTGATGTCTATGATCCCTTCTCGAAGTTTACTTTTACGTCAGACGTGGAACTGTCTGTCAGAAAAGCTATGTCTGATTTGGATAGTTGGTTAGCCAAAGCAGATTCAGGATTTGTGGACGACTTGGGAAAACTCCCCTATGTTTGTGTGGCAATTGAACTATTAGAGCAGAAAAAGAAGTGCTGGAATGAGCAAAAGACACAAGACAGTGGCAGAAACGGTAAACAGACTACAAAGAGAGGATCTCAAGGGAATTTGTCAACTGAAAATGCAACTAATATTTACGGTGATGTGCGTAGTTCCCAATTTACAACACCTATCAATATCAATTACCAGCATAAACCATCAGACAATGTAACCAGTGATGTCACTGGGACTTTTGATGACCAAGATGCAAATTCATCATCCTCATATGATGAAAGCAAGAGCTTGCAGAGACTCTCAAATGGTTTTGAAGATGTAAATGTCAATGATTCATACAATTTCTACCAGGTCAGTGCTACTAAGAAATGTTTTATTTAGTTGTTACTGCTTATTAATGGTTACAAACCGATACTTACTTAGAGTCCAGGTGACCATGTTTATCTGTCTTTATGTAATGGGGCTTCAATTCTTATATTGAGTCGGGCTGCTATTGTTGGTTTTGCCATATCAGTTATGATATACTTCCTGTCTTTTTATAAGATATTTTATTTGTAATATAGCCTGGGCTTTATGATGCTTTGCAATATTTTCATTAACGATTGGAAGACACTTTACTATATTAGGTCATGGATCTATAAAACATAATTTTTGTATGTATGTGATTTGCCATCCCCAAAGGAAGATGTGAATAAGATACGCAAGACTCCTATACATTTTTTTTTCCTAGGTGATATGTGCCATGAACATCTTACATCCTGGGAATCAAGGATAATTAATCAATATATTGTTGCAAGTAATTTGAGATACAATTACCATTTGAGGTGATGGATTGTAGTTGATTGACTACCTCTCCTTTTACTGTTTTCACTTCAGAATTGTTCAAAGTTGTTTCCTTCTTGTTTAGGAACTTTTTTTATTTTAGACAATAGAGGAACGGAGATCATCTTGTATAGGAGAACCTTTGTGGTCTTCAATGCAAGTCATAATTAACAAACTATTAACAAGATAGAATACATCAATGCCTTTCATTTTATCTCTAAATCTATCCTTCTTGTGATGTGGATGAGAAATAGAATTTTCATATTTAATAATTTTTCATATCTGTAACATGATAGGCATTTATCTGTTGACTTGAATATTATACATGCTTGACCTTAATTGCTCTTCCTAATTGCGTGTCTTAAAGCTTTTAATCTGGATAAGTTAATGGCATCTTACTTTATTTTCTGCCTCCCATTTTGACTATGAGATTCTGTATTTTCTGTTCAGTACTTCATTCTCTGTGGAAATCTGTTGTTTAAAGGGTGGGAATGAGGTTATCTCATTTTTCTAAACTTCCATATGGCTTAACAATAATGGCTCTCAATTTTGTTGCTTCACTGGCTTGTTAACAACTTACCTTCCTTTACATATCAGATTCATAGTGTATCTTAGCGTATGAGATATTGTTAGCCAACCATTCATTCTTTAGGTGATTGCAGCTGCCTAAATTCAGTAAATGGTAAGAATTCTGATGCCTAAGTGAAAATGAAATGAAATGTATGTTTAAAAAAGACAACTATTTTGTGTTTTTGGAAAGTAGCAGCTGGAGAATCAAAACTTTTACTTCAAACAAAAATAAGCAGTATTATCTCCAAAAGAGCAATTTAATTTCTATTCACTGTTATTCGTTAAGAAAACAGTTATTGCATTTGTCAACGAGACATATATAAAATTGTATAAAATTCTAATTCTCGTGAACTTGGAATTAGAATTCCAAATATTGAAATTGCAACAAACTGTAGTAATTTAGTGAAAATTGGGTTGTTCAAAATTAGGATTATTTGCTCCTATCCCAGAATTTGAGTTCTATTAAAAATAACTATGGGTTAATTCCTTGGAATTCACTGAGGAATTGTAATTTCAATGTTGTGTCAAGACAAACGATAGACCAAGTCTGAGGATCCCAAATGCTACATAATAGTAAAATTTAAGCGTGGATCCTAACAGACCCCAACTAAATTCAACTTCAACTTGCATAAAATGTTTTATCTATTCTTTCAAGTTTTTTATGTGCCTAGGATAGTAATAGCCCCTTTAAGCTCTACTGCAGAGCATTAATAGTTGTTGCTTTATTCTCACTTTGTTCTGTTTCAGGCATTTGATGGCCAGCATCTCATTCTTCATCCATTGAACATGAAATGTCTTTTACATCATTACGGGAACTATGATATGCTTCCACCCAGGTATGGCCATCTTCCACATTTTTTGTATGGTAAATAATTCAGATATTTGGTACTTATAATTCAAGCACCTATGATGTGCTCAAATTTTCTAAATACTGGCTATGCATATTTTTCTGCATCTCCTAGAATATACGGGAATTGTTTTGTCATATCAGCTCTACTTGCATGCTTTCTGTTGATAGGCTACACTCGAGTTTTTTGTATGTAGATACCTTGACAAACACTCAAGGCCGTAACTGTTTCAAGTTATGAATGTCTATTTTGTTTTATAATGCAGCTGTGGCTTAATCATTGCGACAATTTCTTCATGTAATGAGTGACCTGAAGATAAATGCTTTTCAATTAAAATGACAAATTGATACTCTTAAGCATAGTGAAGATAGGTTGTCTGAGGTTATTAATGATCTTTTGAACATTGATTTGCTATAGTAATCTGTCGTACAAAAAATTCATTATTGGGGATTTCACTTTCAGTTAACAAGATATTATAAATTTCAGAATAAGTGGAAAAATTCTGCAATTTGAGTCAGTGACTCAGTCAGAGACCACAAGACGGCGCTATCGATTTTTAAGTCATTTTTCATTGACAACAACGTTTCAGGTACCTTACACCATTGGTTTTTCTATGCTTATCTCATTTTCTTGATGACTGCAATCCACAATATCTCTTTTCTATCAGCTATGCGAAATTGATTTGAGTGAGTTGCTACCTCCCAATGCCCTGCTTCCTTTCATGGATGAAATCAAAAAGCGGGAAAGGCAAAGGAAACAAATTGCCAAGAAGGTGTGCATGCTTCTACATTATTGTAATATGCCATATTTGTTGCAAAATTTGTCTGCTGAAAGGAACCATTTATAATATGCTGGGCACCCATTTGGTTCATTCGAAAGATTTTTAATAGTTGTTTTTTCCCCTTTCTATTTTGTTTTGCACATAGAAGTTGGAAGTTCACTCTCCTTGTGAAGGAAAGAGGAAAAGGAAAGTTTTTATGTGCAAGCATAATATAGATATCCATAAAGTTTTCCTGCGCAAGCATAATATAGATGTGTATACTCTTAGAATTATATCTTATTTTGAAATCTAGGAACAGAGGGAGAAGATTAAGGCTGAAGTAGCTGCTGCAGATTCTCTGCCCATTTTATCAAGCTTTGGACATTCCTTGCATGATCACTCCCCAAATTTCACCATGGATGACTTTGAAGGTACTCTTGTTTTCTCTAGGTGTTGACTGGACTTTTCTGGAGTTGAGACCTGTAGACCATTTTTTTTTTTTGCGTGACAATACCTCTTTCAACCCTCATAGTTACTATTTGCGTCAAGTTATCTAATTCAGCACATATTTCTAAGGTTAATGGATTGCTACTCCTTACTGCTTAAGCTTTTATATTTGGAGGTGATGTAGGACAAAAAGAGGACATTCTAACAATTCGATGAGACATGTATGAGCTATAGATGTAAGGCTGCTAGAATTTGCTATGTTTGCTGGAATTTGAGTTTCAGCTCTGTAGTTTCAATATAGGTTGCTAAATTTTCAGGTTTGGGTTGCTGAAAATTCAGATTAGCAATCTAGGAAATTTTAGTAAAGAGAACAAAGTGTATGTCTAGGAAACATCCCCCTAGAGTTTGTATCAAGAACTAGGAATCATCCCTAAGAATTAAAACAATCAAAACTATTGAACTCACGCTAATAGGTTTCTAGAAATCACTTCTAGAGTTTGGGACTCACTACTCAATGTTTAAGAACCACTCAGAGAGAAAATTTAGATTGTTGAAAATAAGTCTATTCTTCTTATTCATTGAATGTTGAAAACATAATATATATATGGAGAAAGTCTTGAGACCCTAATCCTATTGGAGTAGGAAAGCCCACTAAACTTTTATTTACTATAATACTGTTTAATAAGTTTTCATATTTTTCCTTAAGACCTGGAACTATTAGGACAAATTAAAACAGAAATAATTTCCTTTTCTAGTAAGGAAAAGTAAACTAATAAATTTCTTTTTCATTTTGCATGAGAAAGTCTTGAAGAGGACAAGTTGAGAGAAACTATGCAGAAAATACTACCATTTTGAACTTTCTTGGGAAGCTTGACTCATGGGAAAATCATTATATGATAGTTTTTTTTTTTTTTTTGGTCTCATCTTTTGTATCTAATTACTAAACTTTTGGTCCTTGCCTTTTGGTCATAGCATTTGAGAATTGAAGCTTGAGAAGGTATATGAGTATTTTGAAACTGGAATAACTGGAGCAGTTCGAGTGAAACTCTCCCTTAATCTGAGCTAATACTGTTGAAATCTGTGAATTTGGTGATCTGGATGGTTGTAGTGAATATTGGAAGACTTCACTTGTTTATCAATTATAATATTTGGTAAAGTTATACCAGTGTCAGTAATTTCAAAATACTCAAATGTGTTAACTTTTGTTCTAATACATCTTTCATGTGCAGCGCTGGGAAATTCTGTTTCAACAATGTCGTCCAGCCCCCCAGTTGGTGGGGATGATAGGATACTCTTCGCAAATGTTGCGAGACTTGGTTTTGCTGCAGGACATGATTCTCCAGCCCTGAGAATTGAGGAAACAAATTCCTTAGCCAACAACAGTGCAACAAGCTGTCCTTCTGGCTTAGCCGGTAATTCTATATGTAAATGCTTCTGAAATCATCTCTCTCTACAAAGAATAGATGAAGGATGAATAGCAAACAAACAAAAGTAACAGCTTTAATTTTTTTTATGCCCTCTGTTTTGTTCTGATCATTTTCTTATACTCTTTCAGGTCCTAGAAATTCAGGCTTCCCCTCATTTGCCAACATAACATCCCGGGCAAAATCTGGAGAAAACTTGGACGTTCCCAAGGCCAGTGACGCTGGAAAGAAAGGAAAAAAGACAAACCGAGTTCTTTTGTCAACTGCTGGTGCTCGGCGCTACTAAACCAAAGTTTTCATCTATGATCTGTCGGCTGCTTCTTCTATATAATGGTGATGAACTCTGTGAATAGAAGCTAATTGTATATTATCAACTTTTGAGCACTTGTAAATGGAAACATGACAAAACACCCCCTGCCTCTGTTGCTAAAGGCAACGGATTTGATTATTTTGCTGTTCGCCTTACATTTGAGAACATCTAGGGAAATATGCAGCGCTTGTGCTATTTCCCAAGCTTAATTTGGCACGTCAATTAACTTACTAAGTCGACATAAGTGACGTGGCAACCATTTTCAATGTCCGATGTCACCCAAATCTCCTTTATTTTGAGTCATGCTTGTGTGGTTCATTAGCTATCTTACAAGTACCGTCTGGTATACTATTTCACAGTAAAACGATGCAGTTTTGATTTTGAAGATCACGTGATGGCTTGCATGAAGTAAATGAGTCACGTAAACTAACAATTGTATGAAATTGTTCTTATAAAATGGAACAGTTTGTATCAAATTTCTGTTAGCATATCAGATTAATCAACATCTCATACGGCAACTGACAGATTGTATATTATATATCTTCATTTTATTTTTTAATTGTAATTTTGTAAATTTAAAAAAAAATCAGAAAGCACATTTCCTTTATTAAAAGACTAAATTCTGACGACATTCTTTCTCCCTCCAACCTTGCTTTTCATGGAACCCTAATTTCCAAAACGGGTCAAAACTGTTGATGCTGTGCAGTTGAATGCCGAAGTCCTTAATTCTAGTGGCCCATTTGGTGAAGAGGTGATGAAGCGTGTTTCTAACATAACATTTCATGCGAAGCTTCTTAACCATCATTTAGGTGGTGAAATATGATGGTTAAATACCTAAAAAATAAAACACACCATTTTGTCATTTACTATTCCTTGGTTTCGTTCTTCTTTTGTTAGTGTGTGTTGAATAAATGGCCCTTTCTTTACTTATTTACCAAATGTGTTTATTCTTATCCACATTAGTGGGCATAAACATTTTTTGTAGTCTTTCAAGGCTTGAGGAGATCGCCCCTTAATACTTTAGTAAGAGGTCGAACCTAAGTCAACTCTGCACCCGCTTGTGCAGTGGACTGGACCTCTGTTAGCTCCATGCACTCACTTCGAACAAGTTGAGTTATTTTTTATCCTTTATTTGCTAAATTTGTTTATTTTTCTAATAGAGAGTTATTCTTTGACTGGATCTTTTCTCGTTTCTATCTCTTTCAGTTTTCAAACATCTCAAAAAATGTTACAAACTTTTTCTGGATTTGTCCCCTAATTTTTGCTTCACCCATGGATTCTTCTCCAACATTTTATATGGTTCTGTATCTTGGGTTTTCTAACTTTTCTTTTCATACACATAGATTTATTCACTACACTTTTTCCAAAACCTAATAACATTTTTTCTCTTGGCGACTGATTTATGTGAGTTCCAAGTCCTTGATCTCGAGTGCACAAATTCGTGGACTAGTTATGTTAACCTTGGGAAGTATACAACAACATCGATTGCACCACGATTGTACCAAATTTTGCTTTCAAGGCAGTGACTATATCATAAACAACTATTCGATAAGTTTTATTCTCTATTATAGCTTTATTTTCCTTAAAATTTGAAAGCAAAATTTCACATTAGAAATATTCAATGGACGTATCATTGAATAAATTATCACTGACCTCTTTAAACTGGAACCATTGGAAGGAACCAATTACAAATGTTGGTCCTAAAAATTACCTTTATTTGGAACAAATTAGAAGTAGATTATGTGTTATTCACCGATATTCAGTGTAACACCCCACTCTCGAGTGACCCGAACCCGATATCGTTGGTGATATCTGAGTCCGTGCCCCGCGAGGGTGGCGTACTACATCAGTCGGTTAAAACTCAGTGTAACATTTTCTTCTCTCTCTCCTTTTTTTTTAAAACCATTTATTCACGCGGAAAAATACAGTAACAATCTTGAGTCCATGTTCACAATTAACCATTTTCAGTTATTACAGTCACCCAATAATAATTTATAATCAGTCAATGTATAAAAACAATAAAACCACAATGGGCTCATTATACATCCAAAGCATTGTTGTACAATGATTGTGGAAAACAATTCGATAATACACTAATGCAGACGCGAACTGATCCCGACCTTTATCCTTCACTTGCCTACAGTAGACATACTCCCGTGTCAAACAAGGTATTCTTCAAGTCCTGAAAAATAGATTGCAATTTTGGATGAGTTTGCGAACTCAATGAGAAACCATCATCGATGG
>JAOQMQ010000006.1:17300913-17311965 GCA_027563845.1 Erythroxylum subrotundum
GATCTAATGGCGCCATTGAGCTTCATAGCTCAACCCGTTATTTTCCCTCCTCAGGTGCATAACAAGAAGGCTAGTGGTCCTTGCAAAAGCTTTGGCAAACGCCGAAATAGTTAACTTTTGTAACTAAGTTAGTTCGACTCTTTTTGAGTAGCTTTATAAGCATATCAAACATGAGCATCCATTTATATTTTGCATTAAGTTATTGATGTAGTTGTTGATATATAACTAAAGCTACGCTCAAACTCCGTTTTGATTTAGTAATGAGATTATGAATGGAAGAAGTTTCTTTTCCATAAATTCATGTCTATCTTTTATTGAGTTGTTAATGGTAATGGAATTGTATGTTTATATAATTAGTGTGTTTGATGTTTGGGACTGGGTTGCAGCAAGAAGTTTGCCACGTCAAACCTTTCTCGAGGGGGTACTCTCGCTTAATTTGGAACTTCGTCGCGGCGAAAGTCTATTTTTCCTAAGAGGTACTGGTGTTTAATCTGGAACTTTGCCATGGGACTTTCGAAGTGGCATATTTTTCCCGAAGGGTGCGATACTCGACCTTGGGACTTCGCCGCGGCGAACCCAGAAGTTGGCCGCTGCGAACTTTTCCCGAAAGGTCCTTACAAACATTCCCTTGTTCGCTGCAGCGAACTTACGAGTGCTGATGTTGAAAATTTTCCAATAAATCGAAGTTTCCAACTTTCCTCTCACATGACCGTTACCCGATGGTCTCAAATAGTAGCCTCGAAATAGGTACCGTGACCCGGGGCCCAACATTGAGCAAGACTGAAACTGAAAATAGAATGCAATTTTTTGGGCCTTCAGGTGACTACTGAAGTAGAGGTAAAGATTGGATCAGAAGTTATACTAGGAAAGGAGTGTTTCAAATACTTAGGGTCTATCATCTAAAACAATGGAGAGATCAATGAAGATATAGTCCATCATATCAGAAGAAGATGGCTCAAATGGAGAAGTGTGTTAGGAGTTTTATATGGCAAAAAGATACTACTCAAGCTCAAAGGTAAATTCAATCGCTTATCTACTAGATCAACCATACTATATGGGGCAGAATGTTGGCCCATCAAACGAATACATAATAATAAGCTTTTGGTGACAAAGATGATGATGCTCCAATGGATGTGTAACCTTACTAGAAGAGATAAGGTCAAAAATCTAATGGTCAGAGACAAATTATTGGTGGCTGGTATAATTGACAAATTGAGAGAGATACAACTTAGATGGTTTGGACATGTTAAGAGGAGACACCCTGATGCTCCAATGACAAGATGCGAAAAAATAATATTTACAGACTGTAAGAGGAAAAAAGGAAAGCCTAAAAAGAATTAGGAGAAAGTAATCAAGAATGATATGGATAGGTTGGATCTTACCGAGGACTTAGCCCACAATAGGAAACTTTGACATACTAGGATATAGGTTAATGGTCTTTCTGAAAAGAGGACATTCACTTTCTTGTAATTTATAATAACCTCTGTCATTTGCATTTATTGTGTAGTATATACCTTCTAAGGTGTATAGCTTATTTGGTTCTTATGTAGTGTAATTAAGGCTTTGATAGGCCTGGTAAGAGTTATTACCATGTGAGTCTTTCGTGGTCAATATGAGTCTCTTCCGGTATGTATTTCTCTTAACATTGTTAATCTTAGACATACTCTACGTGTATGTTATTTTGTGTTATATTTATTACTCTTGCTTGTTATTTTTTAATATTATTATTATTATTTCTCTTTAATATTTATTTGTATTGTGTTGTATTTTTGTATTTATTTGTTTTTCTTACCTTTTATGTTTATTTGATTGATTGATTTATTTTACTTTATTTCTTAGATATATATGCACATCCATTTATAATTTTGTAAGATCCTCATATCAAATTGCATGTGGGTTTATCGGAGACAACCTCTCTACTAGGTAGGGGTAAGACTGTGTACTATCAGACCTCCCTAGATCTTGCGCCTTAGCAGGACTTCAAGTAGGTGTTGATGATAATGATATCTAATATAATTGCATGTTTTGTGATATAATATTTAAAGACGAAGGAATTTATATAATTAATGAACATCTTGTTGGTATACTGGATAATATGGTTTCTTATAAAAAAGTTACCATTTGATGTATGTAAGAGGATCAAAAGTTATTTACAAACATAAGTAAAAAATAAAAATAAAAATAAAAATAAAGAGGCTCATAATATATCTTTTAGAGATGATGAAGCATAAAAGTATTAAATAAAAGAAAAAGAAAAGCCATTATTGATATAAATTCTCATTTTCCTCTAAGGAGTACTCCTAGTTCTCAACCTAGTTTGAAATGCATTTTGGTTAATAAGGATGATACTCAAGAAATTCTAGCCGAACAATGTTTCGAATCCAAATTAAAAAGAACATTAAGACATAGAGATATTCAATTATGTTGTTCCAAATATGATGAAGTACCACAACAATATGGATGTGATTTTTAGCCTACTTCTTTTAAAAGAATAAAAAGAATAAATCTTATAAATCATATAGATGGAAATGTTTTCCTCGACATTATTATCAGAAACGACCATTTATTCCTTATAAAAAACAATTTAGAAGATATAAATATAGACAGTTTAAACCTAAAAACCAAGATTGTCCACAAAAGAAAAAGTCATCTAGATGTTGGTTATGTAAAGAAGAAGGCTATTATGCAAACACCTGTCCAAAACGTAAAAATCCAAAAAATAATACTAAACATTATAAAGAAAAACATCATATCTTAAAATCAACAATTCAAGAACACTTAGAACCTATAGAATCTGATTATAATACAAACTCTACTATTTCTTCTATATATCATTATGAATCACAAACCGAATCAAAATTCTCAATTGAATCCGAACAAAACTTTTACTCAAGTTCTAATTTAGAATAAAAAGGTTAATGCATATATAGATACAGGCGTTACTATTTGTATTACTTCAAAACAATTATTAAACAATTGGAAAAAATTAGAAAAATCATTACAAATACGTATAGCAGATGGAAGTTTTAAATTCATTTTGTATGTAAGTTATTATAATAATATCATAATAGAAAAATTTACATTCTTAGTTCCTTCTATTTATCAACAAGAATCAGGGTTACCATTAATTTTAGGCAATAATTTTTTAAAACTATATAACCCTTTTTGTCAATATTTGTATTATATCACTTTGAAAACACCGTTAATTAAAATTATCGATCAAAAGCCAATTATTCTCAAAATTCCTATTTATCATACTACACATTACCAAAAATTAAAACTTCTAACTACCAAATTAGATTATCTCCAATTCTATCTTCTTAACAATATATCTATTCAACTAGAAATTGACACATTATTAAACAATGTTTGCAGTGAAAATCCTTTAGATCCAATTAAAAATAATAATCAACAATTGATTGAAATTAAATTACAGGATTCTACACAAGAAGCTAATATTCGAAATAATATACCATATACTCAACCAGATGTAGCAGAATTCATTACCGAATGTTCAGATTTATTAGCAAAACAATTAATATCACCCAGCACTAGTAAGCATTCTGCTCTCGCATTTTATGTAAATAATTCAACTGAACTCAGATTTATTAGCAAAACAATTAATATCACCCAGCACTAGTAAGCATTCTGCTCCCGCATTTTATGTAAATAATTCAACTGAACAAAAACGAGGTAAACGTATGATGGTCATTAATTATAAAAAACTCAATGAAGCAACCGCAGAGATGCATATAAACTTCCCCGCAAAGATTATATTATCATTAAATTAAAAGGACATAAATGGTTTACAACTTTAGACGCAAAATCAGGATATAGGCAACTAAAACTACATGAAAATACAAAACCTTTAATTGTTTTTACATGTCCTCCACAAAAACATTATCAATGGAATGTATTACCTTTTGGTTTAAAATAGGCACCAAGTATTTTTCAAAGATTCATGGATAACAATTTAGAAGGATTAGAAGAATTTACTTTTGTTTATATTGATGATATCATTATCTATTCTAATCAAGATAAAATGGATCACTTAAAAAAGGTTAAGATTGTTCTTCAACGTTGTCAAGACAAAGGATTAATTTTAAGTCAAAAGAAAGTGAAATTGGCAAAACAAAATATAGAATATTTAGGAATTGAATTTCACAATGGATATTTAGAATTACAACCTAATATTTTAAATAAGATAGAACAGTTTCCTAATCAATTAGCAAATAGAACACATGTACAACAATTTCTTGGAATTTTAAATTATATCTGGGACTAAGGATTTTTCTGAGATTTAGCCAAAGAAATAAAGCTTTTACAACTTAAATGTAGTACAAAATCACAATGGAATTGGACTAATGCAGATACTCAGGCTATACAAAAATTGAAGGATGCAAGGATCTACCTGTTCTATATAATTATCTTCCTATGGATACATTGCTGGTGCAAATTGATGCCAGTATGGATACATAGGCTGGTTGCCTTTTGGCAAAACCACCCAATCAAAAGAAGTATTTACTTTGCAAGTATATAAATGGGACTTTTAATACCACTGAATTAAAGTATCCAATTCATGAAAAGGAAACATTAGCCTGTCTCAAAACTTTGAGAAAATGGTGTATTGATCTATTACCAGTTGAATTTATTATACAAACCGATTCCAAGTATCTATGCGGATTTATTCGCTACAATATTAAAACTAATTATAATCAAGGTCGTCTTATCATATGGCAACTTGAGCTTAATCAATATCAATTCACTATTCAATATATCAAATCTATTGACAATTTCCTTGCATATATTTTAACCAGAGAATGGAAGCAGCAATAGCAAGTCTGGAGGAAACTTTAGCACAAAAGGAAATAGAATTAATCAATTTAAAACAACAGGTTGGAATCATTACCAAGGAGATAAATCAATTACGAAATACCATCTAGCTGTTGAAAACAAACATCAAAGACCAACCATCATTATCTATCACTATTCCTCCAACCAGCTCAACCACAACCACCATTCCTTTAATTACACCTCAACAAATTACATCTGTTCTAACTCAACAGAGTACCAAACCTTTATCAGAGCCAAATAGTCCATAAAAATCACATAGGAAAAAAGACACATCAGACTCAAAAACGTATGTAATCTACAATGGACCAATGGCAGGTTTATACGATGAATGGCATCAAGCAGCTATACACATCACAGGCCGATAAGGTATTTTACATAAAAGTTTTCCATCTAGAGCTGAGGCTGAAAAAGCCTTTGCAGATTTTAGAAACCCAGTTTTGAAGCCCCAATATAAACAAGTTTTAGAAAAACCTATTCTAAATACAAAAATGAAATCTTTAGGCAATCCCATCAATGTGGACTGCATCAATTCTATCCCTTCCAAAGTCTTACAAGAAGAAGCCCGTAAACTCACTTCTGAAATGTTCTATGAATGTTTCGAAGCCCTAAACACTTGGACCGAAGCTTAGAAAATATTCCAATATTATCCTCAAAATCGAGGAAAGTATGGACCTAAAGCAATCATTCTACCCGAAGCTGAACCTTTAACTACCTATCTGTTTTTCCAAAGTGGACTTATAGACACCATCTATTTAACCAATTCGAACATCCTCTCAGAATTCCCTATTGGATTCATTCAAACAATTAAAAATTATAAAGATATCTTCAGCAGCTATCCAATCTTTAAAGAAAATGGCACAATCAAGGATGCAGACATCAAATTATCCCGTATTGCTTTCCTCACTATAGGAATTAGCAATGGTATATATCCAGCTATAGATCCCCAACATTTATTCAAGTGGGAATCTCTTAATCAATTCAACCTACACTATCTCGAAGGGGTATACATCCAAGGATCTAGAATTACCACCGAATCTTCAATGAAAGTTAACTACAAAGGACTTAATTGCATCATGGTTTCATCCTACAAAACTACAATCACCCCTGATGCATTTCAAATCATCAAAAAAAATTTAACACCATTCTCGACAATGACCAGAATCTTCAGTGATCTGTCAACTTCGTGGAAATATGCTATCTGCCACCAACTAAAAAAGCATCCACAACATCAATGTATCCATTGTCCATCCACCACTCATTTAGACAAAGAAGACGACAATGCTTCCGTGGAAGTCATAGTAAAAGAATAATGTAAGCAAAAAGAGAATCAACCAACAATGTAGACAGCTATAAAGCAGATTCCTCCAATAGGAATCTTTTCTTTTCTTTTCGTCTTTTCTTACTTTTCTTTATTTCAGGAATCTTTACTTTACTTTTCTTTTGTACAGATGTCAGCCATAAACTTTAGGACTTTCAGTTTTAGCTTTCACTTTTAGTTTTGTCGGCCATTTCTTCTAGCTTTAGATTCCTTTCTTGCCTATAAATATGTAAGCGAGCATTGGCTTAACCATGAAATAAAAAACCTCTCTAAGTTTATACCAACTTCTCTTTGCTCTCTGCCTAGGATTGGCTTCAAACGTAAAATGAGATACAGGTATGAATTTATTAGTTATTTTCGTTTCATCATCCTTTATTCATTATATCTAAGTTGCATTCATCATTCGTACAACTTCTCAAACATAACTCTCCCTCTTTCCAGAAAAATTGAACTATGTAGTTTAATCATTAGATCATAACCCATAAATTTCAATCAATTAACAAACGAAGAAAAGCAATATCTAGTTTTTCAAATTCAAAGTCGAACTAAACTTCAAAATCCTAACATAATTTTTCCTTTATTTCAGAAGAAACTACGACTTATTTCGACCAAAAGGCTGCTCTTAAGGAGTTAATTCAATATAACTATTGGGTAAAAGCAAAACATGACTGCCTGTTAGATCGATATCAAAGCGTCTTAAAATAAGAAGAATATACAAACGATTATAATCATCAATATAATTGTACTCAAATGATCCTTTTCATTAAGAAAATTAAGGCTGTAAATATTCAAAATAGAAAGGATTATATTAGACAAATTAGTTAGCTTATAGATTAATCTTCCAATGTTTAATGTATTCCAATCCTAGTTAATAATAACTTTTTTTCACCCATCATTGTTCATGTATGTTTACTTATCTTTTTTTTTCTTATCTGCTGCTTATATTGCTTTTCCTGGACATCAGTTAGACGAATTTTTATTTAGTTGTCGAACTTATAATTTTAATCAATTATTATTTCAGCATCTATTTGATAAATTATTCAATCCAAATATTAATTATCACAATCTCGAATAATGATTTTTGTCACTATTATTTCAATAATGATTATTTATATTTATTTAATTATTGTTTATGCATGTCTACCACTTTTTATCTTTTTATCGTCTTGTTTTACATATTTAGATTCCCGTTCATTGTGTATATTTTTCTGGCATTGCTTTAAACAGAAGTTTAAATTATCTGTTTTTCGATATTTATTAGCATATATGTATTATAGAAATACTAATCATACTACTTTAGCATTCTTCAATAATACCAGACCTTCTTTTATAAACTTTTATAATAAATATTTATAATGACAACATCTAATTGTGTTATTTGTAATCAATTAATAGAACACAAACACTATATTGAACCACTAAAAAATCAATATTTTGATGAATTTAAATATTTTGAACAATGTTACAACTATATACAATTTGTTATATCTAATCCTCGAGCTTTACAACCTATAAAAGAAAACTTAGATTTAGCTCAAAATCAATATCATTTTTATACCCAAGAATTGAATCATTACAAACAACTTTTAAACGATCATCAAATTAGCACTCCTTACCATAAAAAAGACTGAGCAAAATTCAGAACCAAACATTTTAGATATAGACAATTTAGAGTTAATTGAATCCCTCGGAACATTCCTTATAAACACATTATTATCCAACAATAAACAAAAACAAATAGAAAAAGCTCAATTAAATTTAAAAGCTAGACAAGATATTCATACATCAATTTTTAAACAATTCCTAGATACAAAAAATATTATTTACTTTGGTAAAATAGTTCATGAAACACCAATCCGAATGGATCAATGTAATGGACATATTCGAATTAATTTAATTGATTAGGAACAAATTTTGAAACAATTACAAAAAATACCAAATGACAAAAGATTAAAAATTGGATATATTCATTTATCTATAATACAAATTCTTCTAAAATCTACTTTTCAAGAAGGTATTGATTCACCGATAAGAATGGCAATAGTGGATGAGCGAATGAACGATTTAAATGATCAAATAATAGGTATGATGAACATAAATTTAGCATATGGAAAAATTAAATTCAACACTCGTTTAAAATTAGGAATTCCTCTTAAATCACACAATTTAGATGACACAATTGTTAAGTCAAAATGACTTTAAGATTAATAATTTTGATGAAGACCAAATAATAATAAAAGAAGAAAGTAAGACGAAGCACGGAGAAACTGAGACGGAAGCAGACGCAAAATGAGAAGGAAGCAAAAATGAGATGGAAGATAAATGAGACGGAAGCAGACACAAATGAGACAGAAGCAAAAATGAGACGAAAGCCAAATGAGACGGAAGTCAAAAATAAGACGATAGAAAATGAGACGGAAGCGGAAAGAGAAATTAAGACGAAGACCCGATACCACGTCGGATGATTAATCAGTTTGAGTTAGTTACAGTACTCAATTGAATAACTAATTCTTCAAAGATCAAGAAACAAGAAGAAAGAAGCAGTTATCAAGAAGCTATTGAAGACAAAGGCTGTAAATACGAGTCAGAGTCGAAGATTGCAGAAGTTAGAGATCTTAAAAAGTTAGCGAATTCAAAGAGATTGTGAATCATTGTATTGTGCTAAACTCTAGAGCTATATTGTCTGTAACAAAGCTCGAAACATCTTTTAGTAGAAAGAAGAAAAGCAGATAGCCTAAAGAGGCTAAGTGTGAAAAGAATACTTGTTGTAAGAGACCTAAAGAGGCTCGGCAAAACGAATACTTGTATCTTTGAGAAGTTTAGTGAAATCTCATAAAGAATTCTGAGGACTGGATGTAGCCCACGGTTTGGGGTGAACCAGTATAAATATACTGTGTCGATTCTTACTCTCAGCTTTTAACTATAAACTCTTACTCTTATTATGTTATACAAGTACTTAGAAGCAAATTACAATACTTTGTGATACGTTTGCTCAATAGTTATGAAAAAGCAAGTTGTTTAAAAAGGGGATTATTTCTTTTAATAAAAAAGGGATACACAATTCAACCCCCTCCTTCTTGTGCATTTTGTATATCAAATATAAAGGTTGTACTAATGTGTGATATACTTCAATTGGTATCAAAGCTCGGTGTCCAAGAACCATTGTTACAAAGTGTGGATAAAGATCCATAGCAGAATCACACATATATATAGCTGAGGGCGCCTCCGTCACTAGACCTCCTACGTTAAATGGAGAAGAGTATCATTACTGGAAAAACAGGATGCGGCTCTTCATTGAATCTACTCATATCGATCTTTGGGGAATAATAGAAAATGGACCATATACACCGGTAGATGAAGAACGAAATGCTATTCCACGAATCAGATGGTCTGCAGATCAAAAAGCGAGATTCCAACTGAATTCGAAGGCCAAGTTCTTTTTAAGTTGTGCTTTAAGCAGAAGTGAGTACAATAAAGTTCACAAATGCGGCACTGTGAAGGAGATGTGGGATACGCTATCTATCGTACACGAAGGTACAAATCAAGTAAAGGAGTCCAAGATATGCATTCTTGTACACCAGTACAAGCTGTTCAAGATGAAGGACGAAGAGTCTATCGATCAGATGTTTGGAAGATTTCAAACTATCATCAATGGACTTAAAGCTCTCGGTAGAACTTACGACAATCAAGATCACGTTCGAAAGATCCTAAGAAGTCTGCCGAAGAGATGAAGACCAAAAGTCACAACTGTACAAGAAGCCAAGGATTTGAGCATGTTGAAGCTTGATGAATTGCTTGGATCCTTGAAAATACATGAAGTTGAGCTCAATGCAGAAGATAAGCCCAGACGAGATAAATCCATAGCATTGAAGGCCGGACAGAAGAATCATAAGAATCAAAGAAAGAGGAATTCATCGTCGAAAGCGTTAAAGATTGAGGAAGTCAAGAATGATGACTCCAGTGAATCAGACCAAGATTCAAGCGAAGAAGATGATGAACTATCCTTTATCTCGAGAAAGATAAGATGCATGTGGAAGAAAAAGGCTAAAGGAAACTAGGAGCTCTCCTTCAAGAAGAATAGCAAAGATGAAGAAAAGAACGAGAAGACATCCATCATCTACTACGAATGCAATAAATCGGGACATTACAAGTCCGAATGTCCATTACTGAAAAGAAAGCCAAAGAAGAGTAGAGAAGGCAAGAAAACCAAGATGGCAACTTAGGAAGATCTGGATTCATCCGAATCAGATACTGACTCAGAGGCATTGGTACAAGCAAATCTTTGCCTAGTAGCCGAAGAAGAAAGTGATGAGGAGGTAACTTCAAAATTTAGTGAAGTACAAGATGCATATTCAGAATTATTGGAAGATTCTCATGCAATTTTGAAGCAGTATAAATTGCTTAAGAAAAAGTACGTAGAAAACTTGAAAAACACGCAAGAGTTAGAAAAGGAGTACGTCTGCTTGAAAAAACAAGTAGATGATATGAAGAAAAGGTGGTTGTAGATAGATCTAAAGAGATCAATCAGTTGAAGCTAAGAATTAATAGTCTCTCAGCTGATCTATCAACATTTACAGAGAGTACAAGAAAAATGAACGACATGTTAGGAAAATACAGACACGCTAATGATAAAACTGGATTAGGTTTGCTAAAAATCATACTCAGCATAAAAAGAATTTCGTTCCTTATAGAAAGAAATCTCATCAATTACATCATCATCCTACTATAAATTATGCTAGAACTAACCCCAAAGGATCCAAGAAAATTTGGGTACCTAAGAGACAGATAATATCTCCTGTAGAAATCCTTCCTTGGAAGAAGTAGCAAGCACCATTGGTACTTGGACAGTGGATGCTCGCGACACATGACGGGAAGAAGGT
>JAOQMQ010000006.1:17334409-17351121 GCA_027563845.1 Erythroxylum subrotundum
TCCAATTATACCCGAAATTTTTCATGAATGCATGTACAATTATTTTCATGTGCAAATAAATTCACTATTCACAAGTACATGTATGTCACTTTTTGCATGCGCATACAATTGCTTTTCTAGACTCTTATTAAACACTCAAAATTACTATTCTAACCTTCCCATAAGTAATGGGATGTTACAATCAATACGCCACATTTCAGTGGTAGTATAAATATGACCTAGTTTAGCAACAACATCCTCACCACATATATTACCATAAGCATCCACACCACATATATTAGTGCCAACATCAGTATCACCCATATTAGCACCAATAACGACAACACCAACATCAACATCACCCATATTAGCATTACCAACAACACCAACACTAAGAATAATATCCATACCCACCCACTTCCTCATCCGACAACTTAATACTTTCATCATTATAGTTTCTATCACCTCTATGGTTCATATATAAGATTACAAGTTCTTCATCTTTTTAACTTGTAAACATCTTTTGGTCCCTATAGTAAACTTTATCTAACCATTCATCCTAATTACATTTTATTTTATTCTCAATAATAAAACAACATAATTTGTTATGTTCAATACCCTTTACGAAAATACTTATCTTATAATATTATACAAATGCATCTTTTCTAATAAATATCCTCATAATAAAAATATTTTAATCAGATTTGATGTCCTGTAATAAATAAATAAGAAAATTTCTATAAAAGATAAAGACCATTATAAATGGTCCCTACACTAGTGCCATACATTTGGTTACTTAAACTTTGCATTGTTACTTAAATTAAGACATAACAAAGTTTTAACAAATTGGTGCATAAAATACATGAATAAAAACAGGTAATTTTAAAAGACGAAAAAATGCTAATCACAACATAATATAATCAATTGCAAGGCATAAGGTATTCTCCTCCAATTTCAATAGATCAATTAGTATAAGTAGACAATTAAAGAGACAATAATAGTGATGGCAATGATTTTCTATTGAAAGAGTTGCAAAAAAACTCTAGTTGAATGCCTTATAAAGAAAAAAAGTGTGTTTTATTCAGAAAAAAGATAAGGAGCAATTGAATGTTCTAAAATTGCAACTAAATGGTACATAGAGAATGTAAGGTGTGTTCGTAAAACTCTTGTCGTGTAAAGTAGTTATGAGTGTAATTCATAGTAAGAAGATAGGTAAATTGTATTTTAAATTTGAAACTTTATCTAATTGAAACCTTTTGTGAAACATTAAGGTGAAAATTATACCCTTAGCAAGTGTTTAAAGAAATTATTTTAAGATAACATCAATACTTGGTAGGTCACAATTGCCTAGTTGTGACATGGTATGAGCTAAAATTTTGACTCATATACTAAAAACTGCCAAAAACTTAACCCAATTAGTATTTAAGGTAATATCGATACTATTTTGAAAACGTTAAGGTATAACGTGATACTATGGATAATGGTAAGGATTAACCTAAACTTTTTAAGAAATATTATGAGATAATTCATGCCTTTTGCCCACAAATATAGCACACGTTAACTTTGTCATTAAAATTAATGGCATAGAACGTCAGGTAAGTAGGTCCCTTTTTCACGTAAGTATGCATGTTGATTATAATAAATTAAATTAAATAAATAAAAATTAGTTTTTCAAATAATATAATTAGTTAATAGATTAACATGTGAATTTTTAGTGCTCTTTCATTTTTCATTTATTTTTACACATTAATTAATCATTTTAAAATATATTTTCATTATATAGACTTGCCTTCTTATATACCTTTTTTTGTGTCACTTCCTCCACCAGTTTGCAGCTTCCTCCTCTCTTCTATTTCTCCTCTTTTCTCTGTTTCTAGCACAAAAACTAGCAAGTTTGCGCTTGAGACTCATACAAGACAATAAGGTGAGAGTACGTTTGGAGGTTGTTGGGATGTTGAATTGGAGGTTTCTAACGTAAAGAACATATGAGAGCTTGAGATCCAAGATATAAATGACTTTAGAATGTACGTTAGAAATGTGAGAAAAGACGACATTGCTACATTGCACAATGTCCACGATAAAACTTTCTTTCTTGGAGTTGGGTTCATCCTACCAAAAGTCCGATTGACTTCTACACTAAATAATTCGAATCCGACCCAAATTTTGAGTTTTATTTTTAATATTAATTTTATTTCCTACAAAAAAAAAATGATACATCTCTTTAAATAATTTCCTACAAGATAGAAGTGAATTTATCAAACAATTATAAAGTAAATATAAACCCATTGTTTAATATACTTTAAAAATTATTTATATGCATAAATAATTTTTATTATAAAATAAAGTGTAGTTAAAATTAATAAAATTGTATTTTATTTTTATGTTGCCAAACAGTCTACTGTATGAAGCTCTTTTCAAAAAGCTGTTTTTTTAATTAACAAACAAACAGTCAATTGGCTTCTTAAAAAAACTCTTCTAAAAAAAGTTTTACTAACAAAAACTCTACTGATATAAACTCTATTGATAAAAACTCATCCAAACAGACACTTAGACTCAAATCGGCTATTATAGAAGTTAAGCTAGATCTGATCTGACTTATTTCCATTCCTAGCTGCTAAATCATACACCATAATGTCCCTGTAATTGTTTAAAGAGAAAGCTTTAGATAAAGTCCAGTCTAACTTCAGAAAAACGACGCCGTAATGATGAGTTATCCCTTATCGGGAAAAGAAAAGAGTAACGTGGCATAGTTTCCATTCTACTTTCGAACTTCTTTGGGCGCATCTTATTTTCGAAGAACTGAAATAAGATTGAAAGAGAAACAGTGGGAAGCGTTTAAACTTTAATTATGAAATGAGAAGTCTTCATCTTCAGAAGAATTCCAATCACACTAACGGAAGGAGAGCTTCAGGTTCAGCTTCAGCTATACCTCGTCTGGTCTGTGTCGCCGTTTTCTTCGCTCTACTTGTCTTCCTCATCCAGTCCTCTATCTTCAATGGTTTATCTTCTCTCCTTTCTGTAATTTTTTCCTTTAATTTTACATTATTAGTATGTTGATTGTTCTTTTCTTTTTTCTTTGTACAGGTAATAGAAGCTCCATAGATCTCTCATACAAAGAAGAGATCTCCGTTTTGTCAAATTTCCAGTCCACTGTCCAGCAATGCGTGGTATTACTACATTTTCTCTTGATCTTTTCCAATTTTATGTTGGATCTCCTTTCTCTTTCTTATTTTTGTTTAGGACCTGGAATTTGATCGATCGCCAGTTAAAGCGCTTTGCTTGATACATTCGCATCCATCTTTCCTTTTCTTTTACAAAGTTGGTATTGGGTTGACCACAAATTTCGGAATTTTAAGTTCCCAATTTTACTTTTAATAATAGGAGAGATTACATTTCGGTACTGATTATGTATATACGCTTTTTGTTCTCTATCGATTACATTTCGGTACTGATTATGTATATACGCTTTTTGTTCTCTATCTCTTTATTACTATTATTGTTATAATTATTGGTTTATTGATGTTGAACACATACATGAATAGGCCAACAGGGGCCTAGGTCTCACATCACATATAACTGATCACTGCAAGTTGATTCTAAAATTCCCTCCTGGAACCAACAGCACATGGGTATCCCTCTTTCTTCCTTTGTGCTCTGATATGCTTCTTAGCCATTTTTCATTCATTTAAAACCAGCTAAGTGCTGACTTTTTCTTTTTTTTTTTGTTTATATTCACTTCTCAGTACAATGAGCAATTTAAAATCTTTGAGCCATTGGAGTACCATTATGACGTTTGTGAGGCTATTCTGCTGTGGGAACAGGTTGGTGTACAAATCTACTTCTTGAGATGCTTTCTTTTGCTTTTTCTCAGTGCAAATGATTTGCTCTAATGGCTTATAAAAGTGCAGTACCGCAACATGACCACTGTGCTGACAAGAGAGTATCTTGACGCGAGGCCAGATGGATGGTTAGATTATGCAGCAAAACGAATAGCTCAACTGTATGATCTTTAACGTACATATCCTTACTTTTTGTGATTTTGATGTGATGTTTTCCATGTGTATTGACTGGTATAGTTTTTGGATGTCTAGAATGATCAGCTTATTTGACTCTGTTTGTTTTGGTTACAGAGGAGCTGATAAATGCTACAATCAAACTCTTTGTGAGGAACACCTGAACCTGATTCTCCCAGCAAAACCTCCTTTCCATCCTAGGCAATTTCGTAGCTGTGCGGTTGTTGGAAACTCGGGAGATCTCCTCAAGACAGAGTTTGGAAAGGAGATTGATAATCATGATATTGTTATAAGAGACAATGAGGCTCCTGTTAACAAGGTAAAGTGGCAATACTAGCTTAGAAACTGATTATAAAAACTTCGTTTTTTTTTAATTATTTTTACTCTTTGGGAGGAGAGAGGAGACGCTGCTGGGTCCCATGATGGAAGTGATAGATCTTTTCCTACATATCTTGCAATTTTCTTGCTATTTTGTTGTTTCTTCACTTTGTTCCCATAACATGGAGTCTGTTCTGCCCTTTGCTAATTCTTTCTCTTGTGCTGGTTAATAATAATTCAGTCAACACAGTATTGGAATTGACACTGGGCATATACTCCACTATATCTAAGCTCATGCTGGTTCATATTCTTGTTTCACTTCTGCCGTCCCATTCGTTGTGATTCCCTTGATCCTATTAGCCATTTGCTTGCTTGAACTGTAGACATTCAAAGAGGAGACAAAATATTTGAGCAAACTGATCATAGGGTGAGGGTTATGGATGAATTTCATTCCAGTTGGATCGTGATCCACATAATGGTTCAAGAATGGTTTTCATATTTTTTTGCATTCATCTTTGCCCTTGTGTAATAAAGTAACCTTCTCGTAGTTTTTCTAATCTAACATGCAGAAATATGCCAAGCATGTTGGGTTGAGGAGAGATTTTCGCCTTGTAGTTCGAGGTGCTGCTCGAAATATGATTAAGATTCTTAATGGATCCAGTAAGTTTTGTTAATTCTACCAACAAAACCTAATATGCTTAGTATTACTTATTAGTCGTTTAACGATTGTATATGATGAGTATTGTAGCTATGAAATTCCTGTCCTTGCACTTTTTCTGTTTCTGGGTGATACTTGATGGGATATGAAGTGCTTGATCTTTTGGTAGCTGCTATTCAAAACAATCAAGTGGTAGCTTTTATCTGTTGCTTTGTTTGTGCTTCAGTACTTCCTTTTGTTGACCTTTGCTTCAACCTTTAAAGTGTGGATTTAGAATGGAAGAATTTTGCATCAGACTAATTCATTTTTGCAAGATCCTATCTTAAAAGAAAGTCTCAATTCCCATAGTTTTGTTTTAGAAATCAAAGGATATTGTCTTTTCCCTTAGTCTTCTCTCCTCTGCCCTTGCAAGAGGGATGGGGGGACAAGAGAAGACTAAAGAATTGGAGATGAGCTTTAAGTTGCCTAAGGTAGCTCAGCTTATCATTTCTTTGATGCTGATGTTTTTTGTGATTCTGCATTACATTCCAAATGAACGTACATACTTGTTTTACTTGACAGCATGGGTTAAAAGTGGACATAATATGGTTTTTTACTTCCACTGCAGCTGACGAGGTCCTTATAATTAAAAGTGTGACACACAGAGATTTCAATGCAATGATAAAGGTGAGCTATTCGAAACATAAAAACTTCTCTACTTTCAAATATTTTGAAGGTTAAGTGAAGGGCACTGTTTAAGGTCGACTTTGCTGAAACACGTGAACAGGATATGGTCATGCATCATTTGAGTAAATCATATACATGACCTTCAGAAACTTTGAATGAATTTCTTTTATGCTATAACTTCTATGTTGTACTTAGTTTGCATCTCAGATATGTGTGGGGAATATGGAAATTTGTACTGCTTGAATACCCGAGCCATCCTTGAAAACATGCTGACTCAATTCTGGATATGTATGGCAGAGTATTCCCAATCCTGTTTATCTCTTTCAAGGAATTGTGTTAAGAAGAGGGGCCAAAGGAACTGGCATGAAATCTATTGAGCTAGCACTTTCAATGTGTGACATTGTTGACATATATGGCTTTACTGTTGATCCAGGCTATACTGAATGGTAAGTGAAGTTTGTGGTTTTTGGTTCATCCACTACTTTCATAAGTGCTCCCCTAAATTCTATGTTTTTGTCTCTTCTTGTACGTTGTTGTTCTTTGTTTTCAGATATTGAGAACATGAGATTCGAATGTGATAAGGCTATGCAAATAGAATTTTGTTTTATAGCATGTCCTACACTATCATTTGGTTCTTTACAGTAAATGCACCACTGGTCAACTATCAAAACTGTCAGCTTCCTTTCAGCAGTTTGGGACTGAGCATGAGATCCATCAACCTAAACAGCCAGTCATTGATACAAATGGAAATCAATATATAATCAATTAGAGAAATGACTTGTGTCTTATGTTTCTTGTAGGACTCGATACTTCTCTACACCAAGGAAAGGGCATAATCCACTTCAAGGACGGGCTTATTACCAGCTCTTAGAATGCCTTGGTGTATGTCCTTTATCTTTTAACATCTACTCTTGCCTGAATATCACCATGCAATTTCCTCTCTATGCTTTATGCTATGTATATTCATTGCATTCTACTGTCCAAAATTTTTCAGGTTATTAGGATCCATTCTCCCATGAGAGCTCAGCGGAAACAAGACTGGTCAGATGTTCCAAGTCGAGAAATGATAAGTAAAGCTCACGCTGCTGCTTTGTGCTTAAAGAGGGGCCGTGCTGATCAAGCAGCATTGGGACAATTTGGGAGTTGCAAAGTGTGGGGAAATGTGGACTCTGATAACACTGGGCCCATCTCTGGATCTTCAGACATGAGTGAAGTGAGGAAATACTCAAATTATAGCAAGTGGGAGCTCATGCCATTTGGAAGTCTAAGAAAGGAAGCACAAGATCACTATGTTCAAATGGACGGTGTTTCTCTATACAAAATGGATGGCAATAAATTGGATGATTTGGTATGCGTAAGGCATTCCTTGAAATCTGAGGTATAAGCAGTGTCTTGTATTGGTGACATTATAACATGTGCATCTAAGTCAGTTAAGAGATGATTTTATTGGACATCAACCGTGGAACTTTATTTGGGATGTGCCTTCGGTCAATGAATCTGTCCTCTCTGGTACTGCTGTTATCTAGTCGTCCACAGTGGGCATCTTGGAAACAGTCGCATGGGGACAAACTGTAGCGGTTATGTGGTCAAATATTTCTTGTTATTTGAGTCTGACGGGGGAAAATGGAAACTGGGAGTAGTAATGGAACATCTAAACCATGTTAACAAAAAGTTTTCGTAGATGATGGTTTTTGATGTGTACTGATGGTTATGAAGGTGATTAAGTTTTGAAGGCATCACGAGGCATTTCCATCATTCTTTGTAGTTAACAAGCAGCTGTATGTCTTTCGTTTTCTGTGTGGTTGTTTCTGACCTTGATCAATTTAAAAGCAATTAGAAACACAAATTTTCATAGTGTCATATAGTCTGTTTGTGGGCTTAATATATGGATGGCAATTGTCGTAAAGATTCAAGGCATTTATACTCGCAATCGCACACACCTTTTGTTGGAAAGTTGACTAGGATCCAAAATCAATTTCCAGATTTTGAGTGATTTCCATATTTAAATTTATTTACCTCCAAATTTCTAGATTGATTTTTCTAGATATTTTTAATGTAATTCTGTAATTATTCCCTACTCTAATTGTATATATTTGTAGAGAATGATTAATGAAAAGAGGTGAAAAAGATTATTCACATAATCCTTTGTTTCATGATATCAGAGCCGATAGTTTGGTCCGGTTATTACTACGTTTATTTCAAGTGACAACTGAATGTTCAGTCCTAATTGTATTTGAGAGGAGGTATTATAGTATCCCATATTGACTAAACATGAAAATATTAAAGGGTTTATAAGTAGTAAGAGCTAACAATCTAAATGATTAGTTCTAATCATTTTGACAATAATTGACCCAAGTTCAATTCTAATATGGTATCAGACCTCTAGGTTCCAGCCACCTAAAATATGTCAACCACCAAAATTTTCCTAGCCACCTGAAATTTTTTCTTCCTCTGCTGTCACAACTATGTCTGGAGGTAGCCTACCACCGTTAACTGAAGAATATTCCAGTGTTATTTCAAGGAATACCAGTGGCGTAACTTTCCCTTCTCCACCAGATGTAAATCACTAACTACAAATAACTAAACACAAATTGAATGGGTCAAATTTTCGTGAATGGTTCCAATATGTGTTGTTAGTTGTTCGAGGGAAAGGGAAAGAAGGTTAGAAAGAAGGTTATCTTACCGGTGAACTCTCTTCTCCAGCCGAGCATGATGCTAGTTTTAAGATATGAGAAGCTAAAAACTCTATTGTCATGGCCCGGTTGATAAATTCAATAGAGCCTCAAATAGGACGCACTTACTTATACTACAAGACAGCACACAAAATATGGAGGGCAGCATAGGAGATGTATTCAGATTTTGGAAATACTTCTCAATATTTTGAAATTTGATCAACTCTTCAAAACACAAAGCAAGGAACAAAATCTGTAACAGAATACTACAATAGATTAATTGAACTTTGGCAAGAGATGGATTTATTTTATACAATTCCATAGAAGTGTGCAGACGATGGAGTATTCTATAATCAGGTACTTGAAAAGGACTGAGTCTTTGATTTCCTTCAAGGTTTAAACAAAGATTTAGATGAAGTATGTGGGAGAATTCTAGGAACAAAACCCTTGCATCACTCTGAGAAGCCTTCTCAGAAGTAAGGCGGGAAGAAAGCAGGAAAAAGGTGAAGCTGAGCACAAACCTACTCCCAGCCAAGCCATCAAAGAACATGCACTAGGTTCTGCCCTTGCCACAAATCATTCAACCTTTGCTAATACCTAAGATCATAAGCCAAATGAGAGCAAACCATGGTGTGAATATTGTAATAAGCCTTTTCAAATGAAAGAGACTTTTTGGGATCTCCATGGAAAACCACGGAGTAAAAGAAGAAGCAAACTTGTTGCCCATGTAGCTGAATCTATTGCAGAGACCAAGAAAACTGGCACTACAGCATTTACGGCAGAACAAATGGAGATCTTAAGGACCCTTCTCTGTCAAAAAAAAAAACTAGATCTCTCATCCACAACACCCAAGGCAGCCATGATTCAACGAGATGGAAGTACTTCCTTAGTGGCTGGAATTGGAGATGTTGTCTGCAATGGTTTTATCTTAAAAAATGCTTTATGTTCCTAATTTAAGATATAATCTTCTTTCTATTAGCAAGTTAACTAAAGATCAAAATTGTGTAGTAATCTTTATGCGTGATCATTGTATTTTTCAGGATCTGTCTTCGGACAACATGATTGGCAATGCTGAAGAACAAAATGGTCTCTATTACTTGACTGGTTCTTTTACACCAAAAACACCTACATCTCTTTCAGTTTCTACTTTATCTAATTCTGATGTGATTTTATGGCATAAACATTTAGGTCATCTTAGTGTTTCACATATAAAACATTTGTTTCCTAAGTTGTTCATCAATAAACATCTGTTCTCTTTTTCTTGTGAATCATGCATTCTTACAAAATAACCTAGAAAAAATTATCCTGTTCATGATTACAAAATGTCAAAACCTTTTCACCTTGTTCATAGTGATATTTGGGGGGCATCACGAGTTAGTGATTTGACCGGAAAAAGATGGTTCATTACTTTCATAGATGACCACACAAGGGTTTGCTGGGTCTACCTTCTAAAAAAATATGAGGGTTTATTTTTCAACAATTCCACAAGATGATAAAAAATGTTTTCCAGTCTGATGCCCATATTTTTTGCACAGATAATGGAGGAGAGTATTTTTCACATATTTTGGGAAATTATTTCGTTGATAATGAAATTTTTCATCAAAGTTCGTGTACCTATGCACCTCAACAAAATTTGATAGTTGAGAGAAAAAAATGTCAATTGTTGGAAATTGCTTGATCAATTATATTTGAAAATTTTGTTTCACACCATTATTGGGGTGATTCTATACTAACCACTTCCTACCTGATTATTAGTCTTCCTTCTAAAACTCTAAATTTTTGAACTCCTATTAGTTGTCTCATAAAATACTTTCCTCATGTCCCCTAAAGTATTCGATTGTTCTGTTTTTGTTCATAATACTCTTCCTAGACGAGGAAAACTTGATCCAAAAGCTATTAAGTGTATTTTCTTAGGATATTCTCCTACTTAAAAGGGTTACAAATGTTATAATCCATACTTAAAAATTTTTTATGTGTCATATGATGTGACCTTTCTTGAAAATCAACCTTTCTATTCACATGCTTCTCTTCAGGGGGAGAATCTAGCTGAAGAAAACCATTGTGACCCTTCTGTATCTAGACCTATTTCATTGCCAATACCATGAATTTTGTCTCCATTTTTACAGCACACATCCACAGGTGACTCAAGTCAAGGGGGAGAACCACCTCAACAAACCCAAAAACAGGGCGAATCACTTGTGTACTCAAGGAGACCACGAGTGACTCAGCAAAGCCAAGCATCTAAACTAGAAGAGGATCCCATATCACAAGTTTTACCTCAAAGTATTGTTACAATTGATAACCTTGACGTTCCCATAGCTATCAGAAAAGGGATAAGATCTTGTACTGAACATCCAGTTTCAAACCATTTGTCATATTGCCACTTATCTAACAAGTACAGGGCATTTCTCTCTCAACTCGATAATGTGAAAATTCCTACCAACATATATGAGGCATTGAGAGATTCAAGATGGAAAGCTGCAGCAATGGAAGAAATGAAGGCCTTGAAAGAAAATGACACATGGGAAATAGTTAACATATTCGAAGGGAAGAAACTAGTAGGATGCAAATGGATCTTTACTATAAAAGTTGGTTCAGATGGGAGAATAGGGAGGTACAAGGCTCGTTTGGTTGCTCAAGGATATACACAAACCTACGGCCTTGATTATGAAGAAACCTTTGCACCCGTTGCAAAATTGAATTCTATTCGGGTTCTCTTATTTATGGCAGCTAATCTAAATTGGGAACTACACCAAATGGATGTATCTAATGCATTCTTAAATGGAACTCTTGGAGAAGAAGTTTACATGAAGCTACCACTTGGTTTTGAAGAAAAAACTGGTTTTGTGTGTAAATTGAAAAAATCTGTGAGAGTAATTAAAACATTCTCTTAGAGCTTGGTTTACCTAGTTTAGCACTGCTATAAAGCAATTTGGTTATACACAAGGGCAAACTGACCATACTTTATTCACAAAACAATCTATAGATGGGAATAAATCCATCTTGATTGTATATGTTGACGATATGGTGATCACAGGTGATGATAATGAAGAAATAACAAATCTCAAAAACCTGCTGAAATCTGAATTCAAAGTTAAAGATCTTGGGAAGCTTCAATACTTTCGTGGAATGGAAATAGCCAAAAGTAAGTAAGGCGTTTTCATTTTTCTTCATTTAACTCACTATAACTAAATAGTTAAAGATCATTCTAAAAATACCTTAAATTATAGTAATAATAACAATTAAAAATTACCAATTAATCTAAGTTTTTGTCATCTCAAAATTACAATTTATTTCCACTTGAAAGGCTTTCTTGTTCTACTTGGTATTTAAGTTCATGACAAATCCTAATCCAGTTAGAAAATCAGTAAATATTAATCCATATAATATAATGCACATCATTTTGATAATTAAGCAAAGTATAGCTCCACTACAATTAAGAAGAATATTATAATAATAATTAATTTTAAAAACTTTTTTCCCTATTCTATAGCTTCTACTCCAACTATTGTAATTGACCAAATAGACACGTCCAATAGATCCATTGATGGGCTAGATATACTCACGTTAGGAACTGTATTGATCTTTGTACAGAAGCTTCTAGTTGGGCCTAAGATAATGAACATATATCTTTGAATGATCTGGTTAGTTTTGCATTTCAAGTTTGGTTAATTCACATGAAATCTTCTTATCGGCTAATTATGAATGTTTCCATCATTTTCTTTTAACAATGGAAAGAAAGAGGCAAAACAATCAACGATGTTGTTAGTAAGTTGTTTTCTTATTGAAAGTGATTAATGATTGCATTTTAGGTTGTTTTCTTATTGAAAGTGTTAAATGATTGTATCAAAAAAACCTTTTTTCCTCATTGAAGAAGTGTAAACAAACTGTTTTTTTTTTTGTCAAAAGTGCCTAGCGATCGTATCAACAAGCTATTCTCTACTCAAGGTACTTACTGAGAAGAGTAGTGACAACAAATCCATGTTACTAGGCATGTGTTTTCTCTCATTTCTTTTCACCTAATAAAAATTAGGCTTTACAAAGGTACTATTTTTCCTCATTGGAAGAAAAGTACCACTTTATATGAATGTATTTCAAGCATATGATTGTATTAATATCATCATCAACAAAATAATTTTGTCATAACTTTGGTTAAATACTTTTTGTTCCAAAGCAAAATGCATTGTCTTTTCTATCACAATAAGTGAATGTATGATAACACAATCGTTCTACATAATAACATTTTAAAGCAATTATTAACTAATGTAATGCTTTAGCTTTGAAAATTATTTATATCATTCAATTTAGACTAGTATAAATATTTGTCAAGACAAACTTTGATTGAAAAAACGTCAAAGATTTTACATTACTTTTTCCAATTGGTTTGTTCCAATTTTCTTCTCTTATATGCAAAGTTATGAATGCCGTAGCGGCCCTAGTATTAGATTGAATTTTGGTACGATATTGTATCGGTACTTATTAATACTGGGTATCGTTTAAGGCAATTTTTTAAATTTATAAAATAGCTTCTGAATTTTTTAAAAATTGAAAAATAGTCAATTAGTATATTCTATTGTATATTTTATAATTTTACATAAACCCTATCTTCAAATATCATAATAATAAAAATTTTAAAATAACAAAATTTAATTTATTTTTATTAACATGAATTTTCAAATATTTCATATATAAATAATAACCACAATTAATACATAAAAGATCATTTAATCATCACATAAATATAAAATTAAGAACAATACAAAGAATTTAAAATATTACAATTTCATCATCTAATAAATAATAATTACTTCAAAACATCAAATAAAAAGAACAATAACTATCCTTAACTCTCTAAGTATTATAATTTACAACAAGAGTTCGTGATGACGAAACAGCCAAGTAGAAGTGAAACCTAAAGCAAAAACATTTACAATTACATTGCATATATAGAATTTAACATATTCATCAAATAAAAGTAAAATTAAAAGAAGATGAGAAACAAAAACTTGGAACTTCATTCAATCGTCTAGGGTGTACTTGCCATAACTATACTGACCTCAATTCTCATTTGGTACAAAATTCGTATCATTGAGATGAACTTCTTCATCATCATCGTTCAAATTTATTGTACCAAATGATATGTTAATGCTTTCCCATCCATGATTATCTTCCAAGTCACTCACATCTATCAAACCCGGTTCCTCAAAAACTCAATATGTCAAAAGATTGATATTATCAATACAAATTAGATCTACTAAACTATTTGTTCTATTAAGAGTCCTAGTAACAATAAAATTTAATTATTAAAAAATTATAAGAAATTATATAAATTAATAATGATAGTAACATACATTTCTGAAGGCTTTAAATTGTAACGAACGAAGACTAAGTCATTCAATTTCTAATGCTCCAATATATTTCTGTTCTTGGAATGGATGAATTCAAATGTACTCCAGTTCCTTTCATAACCTATTACACTCACACATTGACTTAGAATTCAAATTGCAAACATTTGCAATTCTGAAACGCCAGTTTTGAACTGGTCCCACCATGAAACTATAAGTCGAAAGACAACAAAAGTAGCGTTATAAACAAAATAAAGTGATAGTTAATTTTCAAAAAGCAAAAAAAGTGAAAAAATATATATACCTTGATTAAGTTTTGCTCTTTGTCGAATAATAATTAGCATCCCAAAATCCCCAGAAGGCTGCTTATAAAGTCATATTTGTGAGCTCAAGAGATCTTGCATTATCTCATGAGCAAAAATTATTGTAATAGTAAGTAGCTTTCTCCTGTTAACTTCAGCTTTCTTTGTAAAACCTGGTCTGAAATAAATAGTAGGATTCAAAAATGCCCTAGCTACAAACAAAGGAGAGTAAAGTTGCCTTTCCCATCTGTTATTGATCATTGCAAGATAAGGTGTGTACAAAGAAGACCTATTTTTAGATTGGTTTTGATTGCTTCCTTCACCCTCTCCATAGCATCAAAAAAATAACTCATTATTGCCTTTTCATCACTATCAACTAGATGAAACACCCTCACCAAAGGCTCACAAACTCGGATGACAAATTGGCATTGGGACCAAAATTCAACATCTTAAAGTATAGTTCTGGAAACTTCCAATCTAGCATGCTAAGATGTAACTCACTTATCACTTGTAAACATTTGTCTCAACTCTTTTTTCATTATATTAAAACACTTAAGTGATAAGAAATTTGTTGAAAATCTTGTGATAGCAGGACAACACAAATTCATACAATTGGTAAAATCCTTTCTTATTAAATTCAAGACCTATGCACAATTATAGATGAACTTGATCATTTTTTTGGCCTTCTACACAATCTCATCAATAATAGGAAAATACCTAGCATCTCCTATATTTTCTAGCATTAAGTCAATGCAATGTGTAGCAAAAGGAGCCTAAAAAAAAGAATTATACTTGTTTGTAACCTTCTTCCTAGTGCTTTATAAGCATAATCATTATCAGTAATGACCTGAACAATATTTTCTAGCCCTACTTCATTCACAACTTCATCAAATATTTCAAATAAAGTATTAGTATTCCTAACAAGGTCAGATGCATCAATAGACTTCAAAAACATTGAGCACTTTGCAGAATAAACCAAAAACTTAATAATAGGTTTATATCTCTTATTTGTCTAACTATCACACATGGTTGAACACTCATAAGTAGCTCAATCCATTCTTGTTTCTTCTAAATAACTTTTAATTTCATAAACTGGCAAATTAAAAGTTTATCTTTATAGTCGTCAATCAAATAAGCTTTTTATCCCAAACTGTAAGAGGCTATAACATCCACCAAAGGCTGATAATAATAAGATTAAAAAGCATTGAATGCTACACTTGAACCATCTAGCCATTGCCATATCTACATTATGAGCCGCTTGTCTTGATTGCATGACACTATAAATTGAAAACTGAGCTCCAAGAGTTGTTCATCATGTAAAAAAATTCAAAACTTACCTTCTTCTTTTCCTAACATCAGGTCCAAATGCAATATTCACATCTTGTTGGAAAGGAGCACTACCACCTTCAACATTTCCACTATCATCATGAACACTAGAAAATGAAACAATTTCATAATTCAATCTCTCCCTTCTATTTTTCTCGTGTTGATATTCCTTAAGTAATTTTTTTATTTACTACTTCACATCATGTCTTACTTTCTTATAGGGTTCCACGTCTCCTTTAACTTCAGCTAAATGCTTCTTTAATCAGGTTATTCCTCCACATTTCAAATGCTTGTTACAAAACAAGCAAATATTATGGTTCTTCATAACAGGGACTAATACAGCATGAACCCAAACTAGATCATTTTTATCTTTTTGAAGCGGTTGAATGATCAGGAATACTTGAACTTCCTTCTATTTATTTGTAAAAACAAATGAAGACATATATCAAAATAAAGAACACACAATTTCTTTATCAGCTACTATCACAAAATATTTATTGTTTAACTCAAAAGTTCAAACTAACACAATTACACAATACACATGTCCATATTATATAATATAACTCATTTTGTATGATTACTTCATACACAATTTAATTTTATCCAACACAATTCACCAATAAGTCAAAACCAACAATTCAAGTATTCAACATATACAATTACACAATACACATGTCCAACTTATATAATATAACTCATTTTGTATGATTACATCATACATAATTCAAATTCACCCAACACTATTTAATTTCATCCAACATATTTCACCAATAAGTCAAAAACTAACAATTCAAATGTTCATCATAGACAATTACACAATATACGTGTTCATCTTATATAATATAACTCATTATGTATAATTACATCATACACAATTGGATTTCATCTAACACAATTCACCAAAAGTCAAAAACCAACAATTCAAGAATTCAACATACATAATAACACAATACACTTAATAATCATCAACTTGAATATGTTTGAAGACAAATATAAAAAATTACATGCATGAAGTGAATTGAACTTAATAAATAAAGAAATTTTTTGCTTCATTATGTATGACGTAAAAATGACGCTAGTTTATATAGATGATATTTTGGTATTTTCATCTTCAACGAAACAACATCTTTAACTGTTAAGTCAAGATGACTTCACGTCTAAATAATTTTGATGAAAATCAAATAATAATAATAATATTAGAAAGTGATGAACCGTTTTGGTAAGACGAAAGCAGAAGCAAAAGTAAGACGAAGCGAAACTAAGACAGAAGTTGAAGCAAACTAAGACGAAGTGAAACCAAGACGAAAGCAGAAGCAAACTAAGACGAAGAGAAACTAAGACGGAAGCGGAAGCAAACTAAGACAAAAGCAGAAGCAAACTAAGATGAAGTGAAACTAAGACGAAAGCGGAAGCAAACTAAGACGAAAGAAACT
>JAOQMQ010000006.1:17355158-17375258 GCA_027563845.1 Erythroxylum subrotundum
AATTAATTCTTTTTTATCTAATGCGTTGATTTTGCCAAGTTATGAGTGGCATCTGTATGTATAGGCAGTGCAATTTGGGGGCGGAGGTAGCTCCACACTGATGCTCAATTTGCATATCATTGACTCTTACCTGCATTGTTAAGAAGCCATTTCAAATACTAAGTTGCTCCAATCCCTGACTTTCTGGCATCAATGCACCCAATGGTTGTTATGAAAGGAGCATGTATGAATCTCGAGGATAGTCACGTCATGTAACTCAAGGAAGAATAGTACTTTCTATGCAATGCCTCTAAAGACCTATCTCAGTGCGATTCAAAGAACTTGTGCACTCCTGAACTTCGTTCTTAGTCTCTTCCTCTCCTATGCTTCCTTGATGGTTTCATGTATCGTAGAGCTTTTAGGTGAAAGATTTAGTGCTTTCTTGTATCATTTAGGAGTCAAGCAGGGCTACTAGCTTAGCCTAATTAACAGCTATAGGATATAGCATCGATATATTTTCATGTTTGTTCATTGTGTCTTCTATCTCATCATAAAAACACAAATCCAAATAGTTTAAGAAGGCTTATTTGCATGATATGTACATTCTCTGTTTAGAACACTTTGAAATACCATTGTTGGCTTTTAATAAATAGGGAACTTCCACAGATCGACGGTATAGCTTTTGCTTCTAAATGTTTCCAGTGAGATATCTCTTGCAATAACGTCAATTTTCTAAAAAAATTTCTGAACTGGCTTGTTGCGTTTGCAATAATCTGTTTTTTTTTTCTTTATTCTATGTTCTTGATACAATGAGTACACAACTCTGAACTGGGTTTACAGACTTAATTGAGTACAACTACGAAATACTTGGATTGACCATCCTATACCCTTGTCCTGGATTTTTTTTTTTCTTTTTATCTGGTTCAATTACTGTTGTAATTAGGAAATGATTGATGATGCGTCTTAATTTGTTTTGGTAACTTGGTATGGTCAATGTGTATGGACAACCTCATTAATTGAAAAGCTTTCGTATCATGTAGTACTTTAACTACATGGGAATGCTTGCTGTTGAAGGTACATATGATAAGATGGAGGTCCTGCTAAGCCAAAACATTCATCCAGTGGATATCTTATTGATGCTGGCTGCGTCAGAAGGGGACAAACCAAAAATTGAAGAGCTTTTAAGGGCAGGAGCAACTTACAATGTCAAGGATGCCGATGGAAGAACTGCGCTGGATAGAGCAAGTGAAGGGATCAAGGACTTCATCCTTGTGTTTTCAGTTCAGAAGTCATGATTAAGATAGATGAACATGTTCTTCTTAATCAAATTGCCAGAATTCTGGTTTAGCTTTCATGCCAGCTAAATAACTGTTCAAGATAGTTTTTTTACTTTATTGTTTTTCTTTTAGTTCTGAACTATTTTGAAGGGAGAGGGAATCAGTGAGTAAATATCTTATCAATTTCAAAAAATTTCACTTTGAAGTCTTTTTACACCTGTTTATTCTAATTTGCCCTTCAAAACTGACATAGGATGCATCACAAATCATAGACAAATGGCCAACATTGGAAAGCACTAATTGCTTTGTATGAAACACAAAATCGAATACAATATAGTAAGGTATCATTTCATTTGAAATAAAGCTCCAAAAGCTTCTTCAATGTGTCAAATACACTTGTGAAGGGGTTAAATGCAATAGAAGATTTCAATTCTAGATCAGGAAATTGGTTTGTAAGTGCTTTCTGCATGCCAGACATCGACATCATTGTCGCCAGCTTACTATTAGACATTTCTTCATAGTCTTGGGGAGTGTCCTTGATTTTGCTTGGATCATAACCAAAATTCGCCAAATAAACTTTGTACTTCTCGATAAACTCAGGCCTAGGATTTGGTTTCCTTGAGTAAATCTGCAAGATGAAAACATTAAGATGAGATTCCTTGAGGCTTTCTTCATTTTCAAGCATAAATTCTAACTCAAAATAAAAAACTTTTTAATTTTTTTTAAAATCATATTTTCATAAATCATTTTACACGTAAACAACTAATATTAAAAAGCTAATTTTACTAAATATCAAATGACAAAAAATTAATACAATCAGTTGGTCAAATCAGTTGATATAATCAACTATCGACTAACGTTGATAGAATCAGTTAATTATCAAACAGGGCAATATCAAATAATTTAATTAGCCGAATACTAGTATTTAACCAAATTGCTAATAATTTTGACTCGCTCTTAGATGAGACCGCCACCTTCAACGTGCATAACAAAACCACTCAAAAAGCTGACTTCTTTATCTCTTTCACCCTCCCGATCTCTAAGAAAAACATCGCCAAAGGTGGGAAATGGGGTCGATGCTCGAATTGTCAAAACGGGTTTCGACCCAAATACCAGCCATTTCAATTTCCAAATTAGAGCCTGCCTTGAAACCGGTGAACTTTGTCGAGCACGAGATTTGTTCGATCAAATGCCACACACAAACACTATCTCGACCAACTTTATGCTTTCTGGGTACTTGAAATCTGGCGATATATCGGCTGCTAGAGAGTTCTTTGATAACATTATTGAGCGAACTGAAGTAACATGGACCATCTTGATTGGTGGGTACTTGCGAAATAAGCAGTTTGTCGAAGCGTTTGAGCTTTTCTCTGGTATGCATGGTTGTGATGTGAAGCCTGATTACGTAACCTTTGCAACACTTTTATCAGGATTCAATGGCCACAAGAGGGCACAAGAATTGTATCAGATTCATGCCCATGTCGTAAAACAAGGACATGATGCGGTACTTATTGTTTGTAACTCGTTGATTGATTCTTATTGCAAAATTGGTCGCCTGGACTTGGCTTGTCAGCTATTCAAGACAATGGTGCGAAGGGATTCGGTTAGTTATAATGTGCTTATAACAGGGTATGGAAAGAACGGATTAAACGAAGGCGGGGTGAAGCTGTTTAAAGCAATGCAAAATCGTGGTATTAAGCCTTGTGATTTTACCTTTGCGGCTGTGTTAAGTTCTGGTATTTGGCTGGATGATGCATCGTTTGGGCAACAAGTTCACAGTTTTGCAGTGAAAACCAATTTCGTTTGGAACGTCTTTGTGGCAAATGCCTTCTTGGACTTCTATTCAAAGCATAATTGTGTAAATGAAGTTAACAAATTGTTTGATGAGATGACAGAGTTGGATGCTATTTCTTACAATGTGATTATTACAGCTTATGCACATGCCGGGCTATTCAAACAATCTATTGATCTTTTTCATGAACTACGCCACACACAATTTGACCGCTGGAATTTTCCTTTTGCAACCATGCTAAGTATAGCTTCAACTACACTGGACCTGCAGCTGGGTAAGCAACTCCATTCTTTGGCTATTTTGGCAACAGTTGATTCAGAAGCTCTGGTGGCAAATTCTTTGGTTGACATGTATGCTAAGTGTGGAAGATTTAAGGAAGCTGAGATGATATTTGTTGAACAAAGTGATAAAAGCACTGTTCCATGGACAGCCTTGATCTCTGCTAAGATTCAGAACGGATATTTTGAAGAGGGCCTAAAACTGTTCACCCAGATGTGTGAAGCTAATGTAATTGGCGACCAGGCCACTTTTGCTAGCGTCTTAAAAGCCTCTGCAAATTTGGCATCGGTCTTAATGGGTAGACAGCTGCACTGTTGCATGGTCAGATTAGGTTTAACATCGAATGTTTATTGTGGGAGTGCACTTGTGGACATGTATGCAAAATGTGGGTCTGTAAGAGATGCAATTAAAATTTTTGAAGAAATGCCTGAAAAGAATGTAGTTTCCTGGAATGCATTAATCCTAGCTTATGCTCAAAATGGGGATGGCGAGTCCACTCTGAAATCATTTGAAAAGATGGTTCTGTTAGGCTATCAACCAGATTCAGTTAGCTTTCTCTGTGTCCTATCTGCTTGCAGCCGCTGTGGACTTGTTGAAGAAGGATTAAGGCACTTCAGTTCAATGACTGACGTCTATAAATTGGTACCGAAGAGAGAACATTACACATCTATGGTTGATGTCTTATGTAGGAGTGGAAGATTTGATGCAGCAGAAAAGTTAATAGCTGAAATGCCTTACGAAGCAGATGAGATCATGTGGTCGTCAGTTTTGAACTCTTGTAGGATTCACATGAACCATACATTGGCAAAGAAAGCCGCAGAAAAACTTTTTGAAATGGAGACTCTTAGGGACGCTGCTCCATATGTCACTATGGCCAATATCTATGCAGAGGCTGGACAATGGAACAGTGTTGGGGAGGTGAAGAAGGCAATGAGAGAACGTGGAGTTCGAAAGGTACCGGCTTATAGTTGGATTGAACTCAGAGATAAAATCCATATATTTTCAGCAAGTGACAAAAGCCACCCGCAGATGGATGCAATCTTGCGAAAGTTGGATATTTTGACAGAGCAAATGGGAAGGGAAGGATATAAGCCTGATACTAGTCGTGCCCTTCACAATGTGGATGAGGATGTCAAAATTGAATCTCTTAAGTATCACAGCGAAAGATTGGCAATAGCATTTGCATTGATTAGTACCCCAGAGGGATCACCAATCCTGGTGATGAAGAATTTACGAACTTGTACAGATTGTCATGCAGCAATTAAGTTTATATCAAAAATCGTTAGGAGGGAAATTACGGTTAGGGATTCGAGCAGGTTCCATCATTTCAGAGATGGGCTCTGCAGCTGCAGGGATTTCTGGTGAATAGTTGGAAGATTTGTTGACTTCTTTTGCCATTTCGGTAAGCCATAAATTGTGATAGCAAGATAATTATAGCCGTTTAATTGAGTTAACTATTTTCGAAGGGGGAAACCCCAGCTTTTTAATATCTATCTTATTCATCACATTACAACGGTCCAATAGCAATTGGGAAGCTTGTCCTGAAACAAAATCAGTTCATTGAAGAATTATGCAATTTCCTGTGAACTGGCAGTCGCTACATTCAAGAACACCAAAGCATGAATAGAGAGCCCTTGTAACCTGACATTTAGAATTATCTGTATCTGCCAATTCCAGTCCTTCCGAAGTAAGCATCTGTATCTACTAACAGAGTTACTCTATTAGAAGTACACAAAAGAAACACCACGGCAATCCTTTTAAGGAAAGAGATAACAACATTCTACTTCTTATTCTTGTTTTTGTTGACTTCATTATCAGGAACAAACTTGAGCAACTTCCTATCTCTAGACTTGGCAATCTTTTTCAAAGTTTTGGGGTTGTTGAACACTGCTGGATAAATGTATCTTCTAATCTATAAAATTTAGTTCCTTTAAAACTCAATTTACCAACAAATAGATATGATGAAGACAAATTGGATAAATAAAATTACATGTTCTATTAAGAGTACTTGTACATAAAATGATATTATTAAATTATTGTAAAAGTATAAAAAATTATTTTCAAATTAGTAATATGATAATATAATACTTTTCTCGAAGTTTCAAGATGTATCAAATATATTAGATGATTCAACCGCTTATATTATAATCTATTTCTTTTTTAATAGATGAATTTATATATGTTCCAATTTTTTTCATACTCAATTGCACCCACACACTAACTTTGAATTCGAATCGCAAATCCTTATATTTTTAAAACACCGCTTCTAAATTAGTCCCATTAAGCAACTTTAAGTTAACAAAAGTAATCTTATAAATAAAATGAAGTGATGACTAATTTTAAACAACTAACCCAAGTGAAGAAATGTATACTTAGATTAAGTTTGTCTCTTTTGCATGTTGCAATAGGCATCTTGAAACTATCATACATCCGTGTATATCTTTTTATTTTTAGCTAAGGAGATTTTGCATCATGTCATTTGAAACAATTGTTCTAATGGTTGAAAACATTTCCCAGTTAACTTTAATTTTCTTTTTGAAACTTGGTCTAAAATAGATACTCGAATTTAGAAATGCATCAACAACAAACATTAAAGAGTAAAAAAAAAACCTCTTATATCATATTAACATTGATTGTTTCCTTCGCTCTTTCTGCAATATAATAAAAATGACATAATGTTGGTTTCTAATCACTATTAGCCAAACAAAATACTCTCACTAATGGCTGATAAACTCAAATCACAGACAAACATTAGGACAAAAATTCATAATCTTTAAATATAATCCTAAAAACCTACATTCCATCATTGAGCCTAGCATATTGAAAAGTAACATATTTATGACTTGTAAATATTTGTCTCAACCCTTTTTTCATTTAAACAAAGCACTAAAGTAATAAGAAATTAGTTATAATTTTATAATAGCAGGATGACACAAATTCTTACCATTTGTAAAATCTCTTCTCAGAAAATTCAAAATCTATGAACGATTATAAATAAACTTGGTCACTTTTATTACTTTATGCATAATTTCATTAATAAAAGAAAAGTATCTACGTCTCATAAATTTTTTAGCGCCATGTCTATATAAAATAGTCCAACAGAAAGGATTATACCTGTTTTGCAACATATTCCTAATTGTTTTTTTAAATAACATCATTATAAGTGATGAATTGTACAATATTTTCAGGCTTAATTTCGTTCAAAATTGCATCAAATATCTTCAATAAAATATCATCATTTCTTATAAGGCACAATGTACTAATTAACTTAAAAAACATTGTCTATTTAGTATAATAATCCAAAAAACTTTATAGACTCATGTTTCTTATTTATCTAATTATTACACATAATTAAACACCTATAAATTGCCCAAGTCTTTCTTCTTTCATCAAGTAACTTTTTATTCACTAATAGAGTTGCTCATAAGATTTACCTTTATAGTCATTTATTGAAGAAGCTTTAAATCCTAGAATAGTAAAGGCAACGAGATCTATAATAGGCTTATAATAATAAGATTGGGCAGCATTAAATGATACATCTGCAACATACAGCCATCTAATGATTTCCATTTTTGTGTTATGAACTTTTTTAAAATCGTAATGCATTTCTAGTAGAAGGTTGAGCTCTAAGATTTTTCTGTGGAGTAAAAAAGTTAGAAACTTATCCTCTTCTTCTTCTTTTTTTTTTCTCATATCAATTGCATCAATCTCTTGTTCTTGGGTAAGAATCCTAGCTTTAATATTGTCAATATTGTCCTCGCTATTGCAAAATGAACTTCCATTTTCAATGTCATTGTTTAGTCTTTGCCTTGTTTCTTTCTCATTCTTATACTTTTCAAGAAAAATTTTTATCTACCATTTTATATTATGGCTAATTTTTTTAAAAAAAGTTCATAGCACCTTTGATATTAGATAAATGTTTCTTTAACCTGGTGATTCTTTAACCTTTCAAATATTTGCACAATTCAAACATATAGTATAGTTCTTTATACAATAAACCAATCCTACAATAGCCCAAGCTAGATCATATAATCTTCCTAAAAATGTTGAATTATCAAAAGTGCTTGAACTCTCCTTCATTCAATTGTAAAAATAAATATAGATATATGTAAAAAATAAAATAATAATTAAATTAAAATAAAGTTTATACAAATGAAAGTAAATTTACTCCAAGCATATTGATCATAGTTACTAATAACTATACACTATTAAAAAAACAATTATACATTATAATGAAATAAGCCAACTTATGAGATGATGTTATTATAGTTGCCCCCTATATGTAAGGTTTATTTATATGCAGTACGTCGACTATTTTATGAGAGAGAATAAACAAAAGTTAGTTAAACGAAACAATTGCATTAATAATATTTGAAAGACCAGTCCAATCAGGTGACAACAAAAGAAATTGCAGAATAAACTCAACTTTTACTAAAAACAAGAAGCAATTTACCCCTAAAAGTTAAGTTAAAACTAGGTAAGTTGCATTGCCACTTTGCGAACTTCCAACCTAATTTTGAGTTCACCTTTTGCACCTAAGCCTGTTACTTGTATAAAAGCCAAAAATCTTAAGAATTGACATCTAGATCTTACTTATCAGTTGATTGCTTCATTCTTTTTTTAGCAAAAGGGTCAAATTAGACCTTAAATTTTTTTTTTATCATAATTCAACTTGAACCTAAATGTTTCAAAATATTCAAAAAGGAACCAGCGTTTTGAAAATATTCAAAAAGAAGAATTTAAACCCAAACTTAATAGTTCTATCAACTCTTTGTTAAAATAATCCACTCTAATTTTTTTTATGGGTCCCCTTGCTAGATGTGCATCCTAATTGGTGAATGGGCCCTAAAAAACCTCACTTACTTCCTAGATGACATCATTTAAGGAATTTCTTGAACATTGTTGTTTAGCTCATAACTCATATGAGACAACAACTAAATAACACATAGACAATCTTAAAGGAAATTATCAGTAAGATGGTCTCTACTTTCCTTGAAAAAGTAGATGGTACATAGATGTCAGGTGGGTGGCCTTAAACACGAATTGACTACTCAGTTTTGAAACTTGTAATGAGTGTTTCAAAAAAAAAGTAATGGCTAAGATACTTTTTGACTGTTCAAACATTAAAAGATTTATGTCAATTGCTATTGTCGAGGCAAGGTGGATACTGTAATGTACAACTTAGGATGGGAATATATGGGCCAAAGATAGAGCTGATATAGGAGTTTAGCTTGCTTTGCTTCTTGATGAAGCAATAACAAAAAAGTTTTCTACTGAGAGATATGAAATAAACTTCTTACAAGGTAATTGTGCCAAGATTGGTAGTTCTTGTAATACGTAATGGTACCTTAGTTACGTATCCCGGATCGAACATGAAAGGGCAAGAATTGAAGAAATGTGGAAAATACTTGATTTCGATTCCATAACTTCAAACAAGCTTTATGAAGCTGAAATGAGCGTGAATCCACTGCCATCTTTACAGGAACTGCTCTCCGAGATGCAAGTAAGATCTTTCTACAGTTTTCTCAAACGTAAGCTCTCTTAACAGGTCAAACAATCCTTATACTTACGATTGATATGAGCAACAACAGGAGACCTTAACCTTTATATTTAGCTTCCATATCGAGCTTCCCCATCATAGGCCCGATATAGGTCTGGTCCACATTGATTGAGATCCATTTTTCACACGAACTTCGACCCATTGATTTAGATCATATATTAGGCCACTTTATTATCTTTATCTGGATCAAATTACGTAACTTAACTGATAAGTTATTGAAAAACTGAAAAATACAATTAATAGTTGTCCAACTTTATGAGAAAGGAAAAAATTTTCTATCATTCTCCCTTAGACAATCATTAATTGCAATTTTAACTCAAGTTCAAAAAACAGTTTAAAAACTTGGTTAAGCCAGGCTATTGTATTAGTTGACTATGTTTAAAAACAAAACATTTGATCCAAAGATAACGAAAGTCCATCATTTCGTCCTGCAAGGCTTTTGATACCAAAAAATATCAAATGTATGTGTCATGTGCGACATAGATCTAATACAATCACGCATATCTAATACCTCACTAACATGAATGGGAAAATGGAGTATGGCAAAATAAAATGATACCTTTATGATATAAATTATATCATCTTCGTTTATAGATCTCAATTTCTCCAACTTTATGCTAAACAATATTAGAGAACTTTTTTCCTCTCACCAAATACTAAACTGCATTAGAGAAAACCTTTATGTTCTCCAACTGAATGCTAAACTGCATTAGAGAACCTTTATGGGATTAAAAACTTTTATCCCTATATCAAGTCAAATTTATGGAAATCTTTATAAAACTGTGTGCGTCTAAATGACATAGACACAAGATCAATCTGTATATATGCCTAATGACCTTTAAATGCCTAAGATTGACACAAATCTTAAGACTGTTATATGTATTAAGACAATATACGATAACACGTATTACTGAGGATAAACGATGATCATCTTTATCGATGAACCATTATACCGTCATAATACATCAAATGTACAAATATATATGGAACAAACATAATGATCCCTTAACTAGCAGTGTCAAAAGACTTCAAAACATCCATACTGTATACTTGTATTTTAAACACAAGTGGGTGGAGTCCTTTAGATAAAGAATCGACTAATAGTTCCTCAGTCCTTAAATGTTCCAAACCTTATTGCCACCTTTTCGTATCAACACCTTTATGGCCAAAAAAATTGACCTTTAAATGCTAACACCCTGTGATAATCAATCTTGCTTCTAAACAACATAACAACAAGATTATCATAGTACAACCGAATGGGTCTAGTCATTAAATCAACCATAGATAACTCAGAAATTAAGTTTCTGAGCTAAACCGTCTGTTAAGCAAGCCCATAGCATGCACTACGCATGCTTGGTCGAAGAAATCACTCGTGTCTACTTGACACACTTCCACGACATTGTACCATCTGTAAACTTAAAACTGTAACCTTAAGTAGACTTTTGATCATCCGGACACATGGCTAAAATCCGAATCTAAATTCCCTACGAAGTTTAGTCTGTTGACTTTTCTATATGTCAACATATAATCTTTAATTCCCTTTAGTATCTCAACACTCGCTTGACTGCATTCCAATGGTCTACACCTGGGTTAACCAGATATTGACCAAACAGTCAAATGGTGAATGCAATGTTCTGCTTACTATATAGCCGAGCATACATCAGGCTATCAACCGTACTAGAATATGGAATATTTCTCATAACCTCTCTTTTTACTTTATTTTTTGGATATGGTGCCAAAGATTATCTCTCACTATGAGAGATAGGTGCCACAACAGGTTTACAGTTAATCATATTAAACTTTTGTAACACAAACTCAATGTATGCACTCTGTGAGAGGTCTGATGAGTGTTGAGATCTGTCTCGGTGAATCCGAATACCTAGGACAGAAGATGCTACACCAAGGTCCTTCATGTCAAAGTTCTTGACCAAAAGTTGCTTAACATCATACAACATGGTCAAATGATTTGACTTGAGCAATATATCATCCACATGCAGTAATAAGAAGATAACTTTGCTCCTCCTGACCTTATAGTACAAGCATCTTTTTAACTTTATTTTCCATGAAGCTAAAAGAGGCTAAATCTTATCAAATGTAATGTATCACTTTTGGGAGGTTTGATATAAACCATATATTGATCTGCTTAACATGCAAACCATGTTAGTTCTATCTGGTGCCTGAAATGTTTCAGGTTGTACTATATAGATAACTTCATAAAGGTCTTTATTCAGGAAAGCAGTTTTGACAACTATCTAATGTAACTCTATATCATCATGAGCTACAATTTCCATAATTACTCAAAATGTATCCTACGAGGATAAGGGAGAAAAGTAACATAAAGTCTATTGGACCCCATTTCTGGAGCCCAACAATCTGGAATCATAAAACGTAAGCGAATTATCCTGTAGGGTTATTTCAATGGAATCTTAAATTATAGAAAGACATCGATGAGCCCACAATTTAATAGATCAAGATAAGATCAACAATCTAAGGTATGATCATAACCAAGTCATATACCTAAACCATTTCTTACCTCCTTTTTAATTCAAGAATTCTCCTTTTTCATTACTCATAACTAATCGCCAACAATTTCTCATTTAAGAGTTCTAACTTCCAATAAGAGTTCGAGGTCTAACAATATTCCCCCTTAAAGAATTCCGTCCTTGAAATTCTTATCTGAGTGATTAAACAAATGGAGGTAATGTTGTCTTATGTTTTCCTCAGTCTCCCAAGTAACTTCTTCTCTCGAATAATTTCGTCCAAATGACCATAGTCAATAGACTCACTCGGTCTTTCAATCACTCATTTAATCATTCACTTTCTTAACTAATTCCTCAATATATATATCTCAGATTACTCACAATTTTTTATATCCTGCGTCGATAACACCAATACCAGATCATATTGATATTTCTTAGCATACTCACATATAACACATTATGAATCTGTGACATTTTTGTTAATAATACTAACTCATAAGTCAACGGTCTGGTTCTTAATAACTTTATGTGGACCAATACAATTCAAACTGAGTTGCTTCTTTATCCTAACCTAAGCATATCTTGCACTCAATCCAAGCACACCTTGGAAAGGTGATACTCTGAGAGACAATTTATCTTCCACTTATTAATTCACAAGTTTCTACTGACACCAAAATCATTCAATTTGGTTCAGTAATCTGAAAGTTATGCCCCAAACATTTTTGGACTGTTCTTATACTGAAACAGTGTTTTGTGCTACACTTCCATCCAGGAATTGAAATTCTTAGAGACTGAATTGAAACTCGATTTTATCAGAAAATTTTTAGCCCTATGTCTCTAGTTTACTCCAAATTAAAAATCACTCCATTTGGATAACTACAGAACAAGATATTGTCAAAATACTGAAGCATACTCAGTGAACATGTTTCAACTACATTTTCCAGCTTTTAATTTTCAACATTTCACATATAACCTACCTTGTACCTAAACCATTTCTTACCTCCTTTCTAATTCAAGAATTCTCTTTTTTTTTTACTCGTAACTAATCGCCAACAATTTCTCATTTAATAGTTCTAACTTCTAAAAAGAGTTCGGGGTCTAACGAAGTCAACCTTTCTCCCTTAATGAACCATCAAGCAATTGAGCAAGCCCATAAACTGCTGAACTTTATCCTGAAGTCCTTTAGGTCTAATCTTCATTTACAACTAACAAGTTTATAGTTCCGCTGTAAATCAACTAGATCCCAGACATTACTATGCTTCATGGCTTGCATCTTATCAGTCATTGCATCCTACCACAGATCTGCATTGGGTCCAGAAACAACTTCTGTAAAAGTAACTGGATCCGTAACATGTCTAATAGCATAGTCCTATTCGCCTGATAGACTATGAAATCAGATGAGATAGCAGGTCATCTCACTCTAGTGGATTTACGTAACTGTATTAGATCTTGTACCCCCAGGAATCTCAATATGTACATGTATGGGTTCCTGTTCCTGCATAGGCACGGTACAAAGACCTAAATCCACTGGATCTAACTGTATGAGTAGCGGGTACATAATAACTGTAGTATCCACCCTACTATCATCCGAAGGGTTAAAAGGCCCTCCATTATCATAGACATTTTATTTTAGAAACTTAAATGTTTGTGATTCCACTATTCTAGTCCCTCCTTCTCTACAGTTAAATGTTGTAGCCATAAAGTAATAAGGATATCTTACTAAATAGCAATGAGCACAACAAGCATGCAATTTTTTTTATAAGGGTTATACCACCTCAGTAGAGCAGCCTCATACACGAATGTGTGCAAAGATGAGTCTCCGCACTTTTAAATAATTAGGTATATTAGTCTTGCTCTGTATTGACTTCTTCAAGTTCTTTAGGGTGCAGTGATGCTTTTCAGAGATACACCATTTTACTCAAAACTACTCGGTATAGTGAATTAAGTCATTATTCCAACTGATTCCATATATCTAGCAAACGAACCTTTTTATGTCCTGAAACACTATGTTTGCCATGATACTCTCCTCCACGGTCATATTTGACACTTTGGATGGATTTTTCCAATTAGTTCTCAACCTTCAGTCTTTAAGCAAGAATACATAACTATAATGGGAATAATCATCAATAAATGTCAGAATATATTTAGAATTGCACAATCCAACTATATAAGGTCTACCGATATCTTTATATTTCAGACTCAACAAGTTAGAAGTACAAGTTGACCTCTTTATCCTTATTAAGCAACTTACCCCTACAATAGTCAACACATGTTTCCAGATCATCATAATCTAGAATTGAGGGAATGCTTTCCTTGATCAATCTCTCAACCTTAGCTTTGAAAATATGGCCTAAAATTTTATGTCACACCATGGTTGACTTTTCATTGACCAAGGTTCTCCCTTTCATGACTTGTTTAGTAAAATTCAAAGAAGCATGTATCTAATTCGGGGTAAGACACATTCTATACTAACCATATGATAAGAAATTTGTACCATTATGTTTTGCATTAAACAAAACTGTACAACGTAAGTATTAAATACAAAACGTCAACCTTCTTTTTCTAAAATTGATCCAAAGATCACATATAAAATGTGTCGTGTAAAAACCGAAATGAACCTTACAACAAGGTTCAGTACATATGTCCCCTATAGATATTACTTCCACTTCTTCACTGTTGTCAATCATCAGTTCCTCTTTCTCTTTATTTGGCTTTATCCTATATATAAACCCTTGCATTGTGGAAGTACCTTGATCAGATACTCCATTATCTAGTCACCAAGTACTTAGTGCGACTATCGCAAACTAGATTCACAAATTGATAAACCAAGGAGTTACCTGATGGTCATAGTCTTTCTTTCTATGTCTCACACTGTTGACTTCTTTATGTCATACGGACCTTTACCAGCACTGGATTGACCAGCATCAGTATGTGGAGAAGATTTAGTCTTTCTACATTTGAATTTAGTGGGCTTCATCTTTACTTTTCCTTTAGTTGCTTTGAGGGTTGTAGGAGTAACAAGCTTGACTTTCTCCTCCTTAGCAACGCAATGGGCAATCAACACATTGAAGTCTCATTCCTCTTCCTGCGAATAATATGTCATCACCAGATTACTAAACTCTGAAGGGAGTGTATTTAGAGTCTGGTGAACTATGAAGACATCAGGAAGAGAAATGATTAACATCTTCAGTCTACTATAAAGATGGATCATTCTTGATATGTACTCCATTATTTCTCCTTCTCCTGTATACCTCATGGAGAATAATTCTTTCATCAAGGCACTCATCTCAACATTAGGTGAGACTATGTAACTCTGGGAGACATTTTTAAGAAACTCCTTCCCTATGTCTGTGTTCGAAAGTCCACTAAGTAGATGGTAAGAAATGGATTTATTAATGGTCATGCGACATAATCTGTCAGACCGATCCCAGGCTTCATAGGCTACTTTATGAGCTCTCAAGTTCATGGATGTAGGTGGAGATGACTTATCCGTCCGTATGGCCATATCAACCTCAACTATATCCATAGCATTCAATACATCCTCTGTTCACCTCTTTGTATTGAAACCGGTTAGGGTTTCAACGGTGACACTGATATTGTTAACCAAAAAGATGACAACATAGTAACTTTGATTAGATCAGCACAAATGTAGGACAACAGCGATACTCAAAGCCATTAAATAATATCTTTACTGAAAATTAGATCACACATATTATGAAACACCTTTAGGCTGAATACATAATATATGCAATTAGACCTCCACATAAAAGTGATCAGAGTACAAACTATCAAATCTCATGACGCTACCACCTTTTGGGCGAATAGATCACTTGAGCAATAGCTTTCCTCCATCTAATGCCTTTATTCACATCTAAAAATGTTATGTAAAGCCAACACCTTTGGGCAGAATAACCAACCATAAAATCAGAGACATCCCTCAACATGCAAGCAAAACAATTCAAAATATTGACTTGAAAGGCCACTTTGGTGACTACATTCTCATCAGCACTCAAAACATCCAAAAACACAAGGGATACATCTTTATGTCATCCTCACATTCTTTATGGGCATATGGTATGTGACAATGTAACATCAATAAATGCAAAAACCTGAATGCATAGTCTCATTGTCACACACTCGTGCTAAAGACATTATCTGAAAACTTCATTTAAGGCTCTTATAAAGGAAAAATCTCAGTAAAGTGACTATCGTGCATCACTGGATACTGAACCGATCACCCAAGATACAAAAACCTCATGTATCTGCCTTATGACAAGTTCATTGCATGAAAATTCACTCAAATTTGGCTTCAGAATGTCTCAATTCCTTTTTCGAGTAACTATCATGCAATCCTGAACACTGAACATGAGACCCGAGACACACAAACTTGAATTATCTCCCTTATGTGATGTCCGAAGCATGAAAATTCACTCGAAATCGGATTCAAAACTTCTTAATTCCTTTTCTGGAGTTAAACTTTAATTTATTACTAATGTAATAAAACCACAAAATGGAAATTTTCACTTTATAAATTTTCCGGACTCGAAAACTGACCCAAAACACCCAGGGGCATCCTTACGAGAAATATGAAATTTTTATTTTTTAAAATTATTACTGTAGAGATTCTGTACGGCTAACGTCAGTCGTGCATCTCGCGAAGGGCTCGTGTTGAGCACGCACCCATAACAACGCGGAGACGTGCCCATCCACGTTGTGTCTGGTCAATATTGCTCGATGTGTCGGCGCGTGCGACACAAGAGCCCGATACGTCGCGCCCCCGCGCTCACTGTTCACTGTCGACGGTGAGGCATACCTTGGCCCGAATAAAGCAATTTTCGGTGAGTTTTGGGTCAGTTTTTCACGCTCCTAGGCTCATTTTTAACCTGTTTCTTAAGAATAAACACATTTATACCAATTTCATGTAATAAAAAGTAAGAAAAACTGAGAAACAAAAGTTAAATCTCCAAAAACCTTATGGAGAGAAAACCGAAAAATCTTCGTTTTTAACTACCCGATCATGTCACCACTCTACTACCACGTGTAATACTTAACGGTACCTTTATTACGTATCTCAGATTGAACGTAAAAGGGCATTTCTTCGTTTTTTGCCCTTTGACATTCGATCCGGGATACGTAACTAAGGTACCGTTACGTATTACATGTGGTATTAGAGCGGTGACATAATCAGATGGTTAAAAACCAAGATTTTTTAGAAATACTTGATTTCAGTTCCATAACTTCAAACAAGCTTTCTGAAGCCGAAATGAGCGCGAATTCACCCCCGTCTTTACAGGAACTGCTCTCCAAGATGCGAGTAAGTTCTTTCTACAGTTTTCTCAAAACATAAGCTCTCTTAACAGGTTAGAGAATCCTTATGCTTACGATTGATATGAGTAACTGCAAAAGACCTTAACCTTTATATATAGCTTCCATATCGGGCTTCTCTATCATAGGCCCGATATGGGTCCAGTCCACACTGATCGGAATTCATTTTCCACAAAGACTTCGACCTATTGATTTAGATCATTTATTAGGTCACTTTATTATCTTTATCTAGATCAAATTATATAACTTAACCGATAAGTTATTAAAAATCAAAAAATACAATTAATAGTTGTCCATCTTTATGAGAAAGAAAAAAATTGTCGAAGAGTTCTTAGTCACATTGAATATAGGAGCAAGTTTTAAGAGACAATGGTAAGTTTCTAAACATTTTTAGTTATTTTTGTATTTTACTGAACTAATGTGATTTATGAAGTTGGAGATGTATGTATCTTGAATGTAACGTCAGGTTCTAATATAAATGGATTTTATCTTAAAAGTTAGGGTTTAAGCAATTAAGGCTAGATAATGCTTAGAATTTTAAGGAAAGTTACTTTTTCTTAAGAAATTAATTAACAAATGGAACAAATTATTTTAATTTTTTAAAATAATAACAAGAGGTACAATATTTTGAGAAAAAACAACAAAAAGATGAAAACTAGTCCTTCTTAGAATGGCAAAAACATTTGTTCACGTGAAAACTCAACCTAAAGCCTAAAAATTTCAGTCTAAATGAACTTTTTCAAAAAGATGTCATTTTTAAAATTTGAATTTAAAAAATAAAATAATCAAGCTTTGGGGTACCCAAGACTAATCAAGCTCAACCTCGAGTCGTAAGTCTCAGGTCCATTTAGGCTTTAAGATAGGCCTAGGCCCAGTTAATTATTTTTTTGGCCCAACCTACTACCAATGAAGGGGTGCAATTGGAGAAATACAATGATTGGGATTAGCACTAAGGATCGAGTACAAAGGTAGCCTTACAAAAAGGCCAAGTAATAAGAAAGAGAAAGGGAGATAAGAAGGGAAAGGAAAATAATAGGAAATAAAGAGAAAGCAAAGGAAAGAAGAGAAAAGATATGTTAGGAGATTTCATTGCTTCGAACCATCCCCTACTATAATCATCAAAGTCAAAGGCTACATTTTTGTTCTCTTTTTTATTTCCCTCTAGGTTTTGATTTAGGTTCATGTAGTTAGGGGTAATTAGCTCATCTAAAGGTCAAACGAGGACGGTTCCTCTATCCCCTACCCTGTCCTCTACCTTGTCCCATTGAATCTCAGTCATCCATTTGTGTGGGACCATTCAATGGGACAAGGTAGAGGACAGGGTAGGGGACAGAGGATCTTAGCATAAGTCAAACATATGGGCTATAAGCAATTAGTTAAGAAAGGGCCTATAAAAAATTGAAAATGTCATAGTAGATTTTTTAACCGGGAGTAAACGAGGCTATTAAGTTGGGATTTAAATTAAAAATGTTCAAAATATTGGAGTTCTTTTTAACATTTTAAAATGTTTGAGTTTAAATTTAATTAAGGTGAAAACTTTATAGTCCAATTTTACTATTTTTGTCTATATCTCTTTTTTTTTTCATTTTAGATTAGTAATGTTAGTTTAGTTAATGCTTTCTTTTAATTTAATCATTCATTTTATTAAATTAGATAATAAAAAGATAGTTGTCACTAAACTTGTAGTTGTAGTCCTTATGAGATTGATACTCATACTCACTAGACTATACTATAAGAACGATAGTAGCACTTACCTAGTTAATCGATAGTATGGTTCACATCGTACACATCAAATTGAGTGTTTTAGGATATGGATACTAATAAATATATTTAGCCTAAAAGATTTTTTTTTCTTTCAAAGTGAGTTGTATGTTTGTCATTATCATTTGTAACTTTATCTAACCTATTTTCATTTGGCATTAATATTGTAAACAAGATTAGGAATGATAATTATGACTTGATATGATGTTTATGACTAAAATATAATACCAAACATGAGGTTAAGAATTGATATTGTCATATTTGGTTAGAAAATAATAATGTGCTGAATTTTAGGTTGGTCTAAAATTACTTTTAGAAATATATTTAATAATTTAATTATAATATATTATTTTAAATTTCAAGCACTAATTTGAGAAAGAATTGGATGTTATATATTTAACCCTTAACTTAATAATTACTTATAAAATTGTTTTCAAAATTGAAATAGGATTATCCATGAGAGAGGGACCAACCTCATTTCTTGAAATTTAAAGGAGCAAAAATAGCTACTACTAGAGAGAAGATAAAGGAATTGCTCGTCTCGAATTGAAAACATATAATAATGGGGATTTATATTTTATTTTTCCTAGAATACACGCTTAATTTGAGTATTAGGGTTTAGTGATTAGGAGTTAAGAATTTTAAATATAATAAGTTTATTGATAAGTTTAGGATCAACCATGAACTTTGTATAAATTTAGATAATGCAGAAATGTATGTATTGCTGTCTATTTACATTTGAACAAGCTGCTGAAGACTTTGAGTAAGCTCATCGAACTATGAACAAACAACTGTAGCTTTCAATATTCATGAACAAATGTTGCCTAAAATAATATTAACAAGATCTTTTTATGCCTTTCTTAATGTAAAAAAAAAAAAAAAACAACTCCTAATATGTCAGAAGAATATTTTTTAGTCTTTACTTTTAGTGAGACCACCATTGCCAGCTAGAGCCGAGATACCAATGGTGCATCCTAATTCTCTCCTTCAATTCCACTATCTTACTATTATTAATGTCATGACCACCTTTCAGTGTAACTCTGATTCCTAACTATATACCTAATTTAATTGGGATAAAAAACGAAGAGGATATGACGGCACCTGTCTCTCTAAACTTGTTATGTAATCTATTTCGATTACTTTCCGTTTAATAAACAAAAAAAGGAAGAGAATCTTTACAGAGGATATGACGAGACCTGTCTCCGCAGACTTGTTATGTAACTTTCCGTTTAATTAAAAAAACCAAGAAGTACATCGTAATAAACTATTGTTACTATCATTATTAACAAAACCAGCTCTAACGTTCCATGCAGTGTAATGAAACCCGTTCTGTACCGGTCGGAAGGTACCGTATCGGTCGAAAAATGGTACCCGAATTTCATCTTCGGTATCGGCCAAAAATATCGGTCGGTACCGAACAATTTCGGTGGTACCTGCTAGTATTCAAAATACCGGTCAAATACCGGCCGATACCGAAAATTTTAAAAAATTGAGAAACTTTTTGCAAAATTTTTAAAAATTTTCAAAATTTCCGTCCCTTCCTCGTACCTATCCTTCCCCCCATTTTTTCTAAAGTTTTTAAAATAATAATAAATATTTTATTACTAATAATAATTATAAATTAAATAAAACTTAAAAATAAATTAT
>JAOQMQ010000006.1:17408663-17418852 GCA_027563845.1 Erythroxylum subrotundum
TTATTACCATAAGAAAGAAAATATATAATACTATAGCTCTCATGAAAGTCCCAAAACCAGACTTTTCTCTTAGAAAATCTCAAAATGAACAGTAACTTCCAAGCATGTCCGTTAAACGGACATGCGTGTCCATTAAACGGACATGAAGGAACTCAAAAGCACTATTTCGACAGAATGTGTCCGTTAAACGGACACCCCTGTCCATTCGACGGACATGGTTTGGCTTAAAACACTATTCACACAGAATGTGTCCATTAAACGGACACCCCTGTCCGTTCGACGGACATGGTTTGGCTTAAAACACTATTCACTCAGAATGTGTTCGTTAAACGGACACCCCTGTCCGTTCGACGGACATGGTTTGGCTTAAAATACTATTCACACAGAATGTGTCCGTTAAATGGACACCCCTGTCCGTTCGACGGACATGGTTTGGCTTAAAATACTATTCACACAGAATGTGTCCGTTAAACGGACATAGTGCAGCAAAAGGGGTGATTTTCCACCCGAATGTGTCCGTTAAACAGACATTCATGTCCGTTTATTCACCAAAATTCCCATGCCATTTTCCAAACTTGCCCAAACCTGTCACTCATCATAACACCTATACACTTTCCCAATTGACATATTTTAGTGCCCAAGCACTTCATACACATTACACAACTACCCAATTTCTCATCCATTCATCAAATTCTCAAACTTCAAGACAAAGTTTAATCCATTCCATCCACCTTGGTTACCATTTACTTATTACCATTTCAAAACCAAACCCATCCTATTTGCAACACACATACACTCTATACTTGCCATTGGAAAGTTAAGATACATTCCATAACTTCCAAAGTTACATAATCCTCAATTTCACCTAAACTTTTACAGTTTTCCTGCATATAATTTCTATCCTCATGAAAATGCAAAACATACAAGAACATGGTTTAAAATACCTTAGTAAACCATAACTTCACATACATTTCATTTATATCAAAATGTAACTTTTACAATGCTTTAGTGGGCATTTCAAGCCCATTACAACATAGTTCAAAATACATCTTACATGAATGTCCATTTTTCTCAAAATGCATCTAAAGCATTGATTTTTTTTATACAAAAAGTTCTTGAAAAAGCAAAACGAAACACTTCCGGAGTAATGCCTTGAGCTCAATCTTCATGCTCACGTTCTTCACCTGGAGATGGGACGGGATAGGAGGGGGTGAGCTTTCGCTCGTGGGTAACACGTTTATATTTATATTAACAAGCAAGAGTAATGCTTCATTCATCATTTTAGCATTTTTCTCAAAAACAACATAAGTCATGCATTTTATGATTTCATCAACTCGAACTCAATTCTCATAACTCAATCAAGTTTCATTCTTGCCAATTCATGTAAAAATATAAACACTCCATAAACACAACATAATGGCTAGTAAGTCCACAATTCATGCCGAACTACACAAGTCCATAAATGGCCTTGTGTAGTCGTATTCTTGAGGAGTCCTAAAAGGAAACTCCTTACCACATGCGGGCAGGCGGGAGAAGCCTTTTTCATGGTCAACGTCAACGTTACAGTTCGTGGTGGACTTGACTTAACCCACTTAACATGTATTTCATGCATTTAAAACTGGAATTTTGCCATAAGGCATGTTCTTGAAAACATAGTTTCATGCACATATCATGATACCATAATTTCATCATTCAACCTCAAAACCATGTTTTATTTATCCCAACCAAAATCAACCATGAACACAACTAGCATTTATATCCAAATATTTCATACGAGCATAACTATAACACAATTCTCAAGGAAGTTAAAGCATAATTAAAATTCACCTTTAAGTAGTTGGAAAACCATTAATCTCATCAAATAAAAGCATTCATGGCTTATCATCATAAAGATAAAAATGTAACCCACCTTATTCTTGCTTGAATTCTTGCTTAAGAATGTTCCTCCTCTTGCTCTTCCTCTCTCCTTTGTCCTTCTTCAATCATAACAAGTAAAAATCCCATATCAAAATAGGATTCAAAAATTGCAAAACCCTAAAACCTTAAACATGAAATTTACCCTAGATTCACTATACCCATCCTATGTCTAAGCTTTCTAAACCAAGGCTCATCCAAAAACTAAACTTAAAACCATAACTTACCTTGAAATCTTCTTTCAATCAAAGAGTTTCTTGAATCAACTTGAAGCTTAGACCTTCCTCTCTCCCTTTCCTTCTTGAACTTTCTTCAAACAACTCCTTAAGCCCTTAGAAATCCCATGACTTAACCTTTTTCTCTTTTTCTTCTTCTTCTTCTCCACTCTCATAAACTCCTCTCTCTTTTCTCCCTCAATTTCGATTCTTCTCTTCTATTTTGCAAGACAAGCTTCCTTTCTAGTTTAATTTTCTCCTTATATACCTCCTTGTTAAGGCCTTAAGCCCAAAAGCCCTTAAGTCTTTTAAATGAAAAGTTCTAACTCTCTTGGGCTCTAAACATCAAGCCCATATCACAAGCAATTCCTTACATATTAATTACATCCTCTTAGGCCACCTAACTTAATTAATGATACCTAATTCATTAATATCACATGCTCATTAATCCAAAACACATTTAAACCATGTTAAACCTCTAAATTTACCTATTCATGCTTAACATAAAAAAAACATTTCAGGGGCCAACAAAAGGACCCTTATGGATTTCATGAGGTCAAGGTTCAATGCCAATCAACAAAGAATTACTCGACCACCAGTGCAAATGAACACATTCGAGATCAAACCAGCAGGGCAAATGAACACATTTCGTTATAATGGATTGTCAGAAGACGCAACCAAGATGAGGCTCTTCCCCTTTACACTTATTGAGAGAGCCAAGGTGTGGTTAAATTCACTCAACCCAGCAAACGTCACAACATGGGAGCAGCTGGTGCAAGCCTTTTTGGATAAGTACCTCCTTTTGACAAGATAACAAGGCTAATAAAGGAAATTACTATTTTCTAGCAAAATGAAGGTAAGTCTTTATATGAAGCGTGAGAGTGATATAAAGAGTTACAAAGGAGATGTCTGCATCACAACTTACCGATGGAGTTCCTTTTGTAAACATTTTATAACGGAGTTAATCCACCCACGCGAGGCTTCATTGATGTAGCTGTTGTAGGATCATTAATAAGAAAAATAATTGAAGAGGCAGATGATTTGTTAGAGGAGATGGCGAATAATAACTCTTTAGACTTCAGAACAAAGTAAACAATGGTTAACCTTTTGGGATCAGAAAGGAGTGATTGATATAGATTCTGTGACAACATTACAAGCTGAAGTTGCTAACCTAAGCAAGCAATTAAACATCTTGAAAGCCACCTCTTCCTCTCCACTCAAACCAATTCAATACGGATGCTAGTTTTGTGGACAAGAGAGTCACATCATAGTTGATTGCTTCCAAAAGGAAAACAACAATGTGGAGCAACTCAACTTTATGGGAGCATAATTTAGTCAGGGAGGTAATAATACTTACTAGAATACATACAATCCTAGGTGGAAGAACCACCTAAATTTCTCTTGGTATAATAATGCAGGGACGTAATTGAGAGCTTAATACCCATTGAAATTCAGCAATACAAGTATGGTTCACGGGGATCGAGGATGGACAAGTTAAAGGATGTGCTAAATTCCAAGTTCACAAACCAAGATGAGGCCCAAAAGAGGATGGAAGCGAAATTCGATCAATTGTATAAGAATCAAGCCTCTTCCATTCACAATCTGAAGGTTCAAGTGGCCTAGTTAGCCAATCTATTGTCTACAAGAAGTATGGGGAGTCTCCCAAGTGATGTAGAAGAAAATCTAAAGGAGTAACTTAAGGCTATCACACTCAGGAGTAGGAAAGAGCTAGAAGAACCAACACAAAACCAATATGAACCCCACCTTGTAGAAGACCAAGAGAAGAAGAAAAATGATGAAGAGAAGAATGAGGAATCTTCCTCAATTCCTCCTACTCCATATCCATTGAAGATTCCATTCCACAAAGACTTTAGAAGAACAAATTGGATGTCCAATTTACAAAGCTCGTAGGCAAGTTAAAGATACTGTAAATAAACTTGTCTTTTGTGGAGGCTTTGGAACACATGCCCAAGTACGCGAAGTTCCTCAAGGATATACTATTAAATAAGTGGACTTGGGAGGATAACCAAATGGTTGCTCCAACATAAAGTTGCAGTTCCATCATCACCAGCCATATGCCTTCAAAACTTGAAGGAACAAGGAGTATTATGATACCTAATGATGTTTGTGATTTAGATTTTATTAAATGTTTACGTGAATTAGGTGCAAGTATTAATATTATGCCTTTGTCAATTTTCAAGAAACTGGGGTTTAACGATGTGAAGCCAACTTCTATGCTTATAAGTTAGCGGATCAATTGATCAAGAAACCATTTGGTGTGATGGAGGACGTCATCATAAAAGTGGATAAGTTCATTATTCCAGTGGACTTTGTAGTATTAGACTTTGAAGAGGTTAGGAATTGTCCACTCATTATTGGCAAGCCCTTTGTGAATACAGGGAGAGCTTTGATTGATGTTTATGAAGGCAAACTTGTGTTTTAAATTGGTGATGATTAAGTAGAGTATAACATGAACAAAGTCTTCAAGAATCTGAAGGAAGCAACTCTTATATTAAGATAGATAATGTGAATGATTATACAAAGAGCAAGATGAGAGCTGTAGTAAAAGAGCTAGTTTTAGGGGAGCTAAAATTGAAGAAGAAGGAGAAAAGTAGGGGCTAGGTGTTCAATCACATCAAAGATCTTAATAAGAATGGAAGCACCCGTTCCACCCTCCATTGTAAAGCGACCAACTCTTGAGTTAAAGCCTTTACTTACAGGCCTTAGGTATACCTTTCTAGGTGAGGGCCAAACATTACCCATCATTATCTCAAATCAACTAGATAGGGAACAAGAGAGCAAGGTGGTAAAGATAATTAGGAAACATAAGCAGGCCATGGGATGACAAATATCTAACATAGGAGGAATAAGACCTAATGTGGTCGTGCATAGGATTGACCTCAAAGTGAGGGAAAGACAATGAAGATGAAATCACATGAAAGAAGTGGTCAAGAAAGAGGCCATAAAGTTGTTAGATGTGATTATCATCTACCCAATTTCGAATTGTGAATGGGTCAACCTGGTGCAATATGTATTTAAGAAAGGAGGTATGACAATAATAGAGAGTGAAAGTGGTGAAATGATTTCTACTCAAACAATCCCAGGTTGGAAAGTGTGCATTGACTATAAGAAGCTCAATAAGGTGACTAAAAAGGACCATTTTCCTCTTCTATTTATGTACCAAATGATTAAAAGAATGGTTGGCCATGTATTTTATTGTTTCCTTGACAGATATTCAAGATATAGTCAGATTTTTATCTATTCGAAAGATGGGGGAAAGACCACTTTTACATGTCGCTATAGAACATTTACCTATAGACAAATACCTTTTGGGTCATGTAACGCTCCAACTAATTTTAAAAATGTATGATCTCTATTTTTACATATATGATTAAGGAAATAATGGATATTTTTATGGACAATTTTTCAATCTTTGGAAACTCTTTTGAGCATTGCTTGACAAATTTGGATAGAGTCCTTCAAAGTTGTGAAGAGTCACTCTTGGTTCTAAACTGGGACAAATGGCACTTTATGGTACATGAAGGAGTAGTGTTGAGATAAAAGAAATTGTGCCAAGGTATAGAAGTGGATAGAGCCATGACAGAGGTCATTGAGAAGCTTCCACTATCGATTAATGTCAAGGGCGTGTGGGCATTCTAACACATGTAGGATTTTATCACTGCTTCATTAAGGAATTCTCTTTAATTGCTAGACCTCTTACAAATCTTTTAATTAAAGATGTGTATGTCATATTTGATGATATATGTTTATCTGTTTTTAACAGGTTAAAAGAGGCACTAACTTCAGCATCAATTTTAACATCATTAATTTGTTCATTGCCATTTGAAGTTATGTGTGATGCTAGCAACAAAGTTGTTGGTTATGTGATAGGATAACGAAAAGACAAAAGATTTCATGTAGTTTACTATACAAACAAGACATTAATGGGGGCCCAACTTAGTTACACTATTACCGAAAAGGAGTTGCTAACAGTGGTGTTCGCATATGACAAGTTTCAGTCTTACCTCTTGGGATCTAAGGTGATCATTTTTATCGATCATATAGCGTTAAAGTATCTCTTTACCAAGAAAGATGCAAAACTAAGGCTTATCCAATGGCTGCTACTTCTATAAGAGTTTGATATTGAGATTAGAGACAAGAATGGAGCAGAAAATGTGGTAACTAACCACTTATCACGTCTTGAAGGAGGGGAATTACAACTGAGTGATGATATCAATGGACAATTTCCTGATGAAATCTTAATGTTGCTAAACCGCCTTGTGGTACCATAGTATGCTGATATAGCAAATTACATTGTAGGTGTTATCCTTCCCCTTGATTTTTCTTATCAACAATGGAAACAATTATTATATAAGTGTACTCATTACTTATGGGATGAACCAATACTGTATAGAACATGTGCTGATGGATTAATTAGAAAATGTGTTCCAGAGGAAGAAATGTTAAACATACTAACACATTGTCATGAATCTATCTATGCAGGACAATATAAAGCAAACAAGAAGGTCGAACGGGTATTGAAATGTGGTCTTTATTAGTTGAACTTGTTCAAGAATGTTTGAGATTTTATTGTATAATATGATAGAAGTGAAAGAGTGGGGAACATCTCTAGGAGAGATGAAATGTCTCTAGCTAACATTCTGGAAGTGGAATTGTTTGACATGCGAGGACTAGACTTTGTGGGATTATTCCCATCCTCTATAGGAAACACTTATATTTTAGTTGGAGTAGACTACATTTAATGGTGAGTTGAAGAAATAGTGACTCCAACTAATGATGGAAAGGTGGTGCAGAAATTTATTAAGAGATTATTCAATAGATTTGGATTTCCACAAGCCATAGTTAGTGATAGGAGAGCACATTTTTCAATAAATCTTTTCAATGCTCTTCTTAAAAAATATGGAGTCTACCATCGTGTTTCCAATTCGTACCATCTGTAAACAAGTGGACAAGTGGAGCTTATCAACTGTGAGTTGAAAGAATACTAGAGAAGATAGTAAATAGTTTAAGGAAAGTTTGAGCATTAAAGTTGGATGATGCTATATAGGCTTATCAAATGGGCTTCAAGACTCTGATTGCTATGAAACAATGTTGGCTTATTTATAGTAAGGCTTGTCACCTGCCCGTGGATTTAGAGCATAGGGCATATTGTGCAATTAAAGCCTTAAATTTTGACTGGAAGCAAGTGGGTGAGAAAAGACTTCTACAGTTGAATAAGCTAGATGAAATTAGAATGAATGCTTATGAAAATGCCAAGTTGTATAAGCAAAAAGTTAAAGAAAAATGGCATGATTCTCATATGAAAAAAAGGAGTTCAAGGTAAAAGATGTGGTTTTATTATTTAATTTGAGATTGAAGATGCTTCTTAGAAAGCTCAAGTCACGATGGAGTGGGCCTTTTAAAATAACTCATATATTTTAGCATAGAGCTTTAGAGTTAGAGAACCATAATAAGGAAACCTTCAAGGTGAATGGAAAAAGATGTAAACCGAATCTCAGGGGAGTCTTTTCATAAGAAAGGGAAGTAATTTCTTTCCTTTCAATTCATTAAATAAGATATGAATGATGAATTGTCAAGTTAAAGACCATAAACTAACATTTTATATTAGTTAGGTTTTTTATGAATTGTATCATGTAAGTTCATATTTTAATGTGTTTGGAGTGATGATGATTGTTAAATCTAACATTTTTTAAATTATTACAGGTTAGAGAATAAGTTCTGGGGGATACATGAGGTAAATTGAGTAAAATATGATTAAGGTAGAGAATTCCAATTATGTCACGATTGTGGGAGGTGCAATAATCATGAATGGCGAGTAAGGGACCTCTTTGCCACAATCATGGCACCCCTATGATCATGATAGGTGTGAAAAACACCAACTTGTGACTTAGATCCACAAAACCCTAGTTTACCCTTCTTTTCTAACCCTATTTAAATACTTTTTTTCTCTTCTTTCACATCTTATATTCTCTCTCTAAACTTGCAACCACCTCCGTAGCTCTCTACTTTCTCTCAAATCTTTCTTCACTTTCAATAGTTTTTCAATATTTTCTTTCATCTTTCATTTAGATTATCATTCCTTTTATACAAATTTAGTGATTTCCACACAAAATCATATCTTTTGAGTGGGTTTTGCAAGATTTTCTCTACACTTTTCTCTTTCATATTTTTGGGTATTATTTTGTGTTTTTGTTGTGTTTTCTTAGTTGTTTTTGTAGGTCATACACTCAATATAGCTCCAAGAATCAAGCAAATCGCAAAAAGTTCAAGATTGAAAGGAAAAGAAAAAGTTTTGAGTGATGGTGCACGTAACTTGGCTAAGGATTTTGGAACGCCTTTTCCAATCTTCTTGAAAGAAAAAGGTAAAACGTTTAAAACCCTTCGTTCAAGAATTGTTACTACACCACATTATTTCGATTTTACAATCTTAGAAATTCTAGGTTTGAAAAGAAAAATTAAGACTTTGAGTGCAAAAATTCGATGGGACAAATTTATTCATTTTGATTTTCTTATTAATAAAGAATTGACCCTTTATTCATTTTGATTTTCTTATGAATGAAGAATTGACCCTTGAAGTTTACAAAACTTTACATTTTGAGTTACGAAAGTTAGACAATTTTTGGTTTAGATTGCATGGAAACCCTTACAATTTGGATTATGATATTATGGAAGAAATTTGTGGTTTTCCAAAATCCTATAGCTCCTTCACATTTTAAATCCATTTGTACCATAACTTTAACATTTCCTTTTCAAAAATGTTTTTATATTTTCTCACAATAATATGAGCATTCTTCATATACCAATAATTAAAGAAATATTGGACCTTTTCAAACTTTATGTTTCAAACAATCAAGTAATGTAAATGGCCTTTAGGGTTAAATTAATAAAAAGGCTTTTAAAAAATAAGGTAAAGGATAATAATGTGGTTATATCCAATGAAAAAGGCTACGACTTAAAATTGGTTACTTTTAAGGGATAAAATATAGTAGGGTAATTATTAAAAAAATAAGATAAACAAAAGTTCAATCTAAGTGCCTTTATCATTTCAATATTTCTAATTTAACAAATATGGTCTTAATATGAATAATAAAAGAAAATTGTAGAATTATTCAACTATGCATGATAACATATATGAAAGAATAAAAGAGCTTAAATATTGATGTATTTGCTCTTAAGCTTAAAAGCTCACATAAAGGATCTTATGTGTGTAAATAATATACAATTTTCATTCAAATTGACTATCTTAATTTATTACTAAAAATATAATCTAGAAAAGCAAGTTTAATCTAACTTTCATCTTTTTGCATACTAATTCAATTCTATAATCAATAATGATCTCAAGTATTTGAGACAGATTTTAACTAATTTGGGGTGTCAATTAATATGATTTAATGAAAAGATTATAAAAAGCTTAAAAAATCCTTCCCCATATTTAAAATTCTACATTGTCCCCAATGTATACATATAAGCACATTAAAATAAAAAGTAAGAAATAATTAGAAATTGGTACTGCCTTGAATAACAAGAATTACAAAGTTACGAATTTAATGAAGGTTCGGTCCAATATTAGATACAATTATCCTTGCAAAATATAAACAAAAAGGGATAAAAAGATAAAAGAAAAATAAAAAAAAGAAAAATAAATATGAAAATAAAATAACAATTCATTGACGTTTAGACCAAATAAAACAAAATAGGGAAGAAAATAAGAAAACTACACAAATAATGAGAAATGGGGTCCTTAGGTCGTATAACCTCAAAATGGGGAGGGTCTGAAGACATTTTCAACCTATTTTGGGCTTGAAAAAGTCATTTCGAGTATAGGGCTCGCCATATGCATCAATGGGTCTACCATCCATCTGTTGTAGGTGTTGGACCCCGAACTTTTCTTAAAGGATGAGAACTATTGAATAAGACATTTTGGTAATTAGTTACAAGTAAAGAATAAATGAATGAAAGTTCTTGAACCAAGAATTTATAGATAAGAGTAAAGTAGGGAATAAGAAATGTGGATAGATTCATGTTTTGCTATGGTGTTT
>JAOQMQ010000006.1:17445421-17455762 GCA_027563845.1 Erythroxylum subrotundum
TGCAAGCTTCAGAAATCCATCTATGGATTGAAACAAGCATCCAGGAGTTAGAATATCCACTTTGATGAGATAATCAAAGAATTTGGTTTCTCACAAAATCCAGACGAACTCTGTGTGTATGAGAAGGTCAGTGGGAGTGCAATCGTATTCCTTGTGCTATATGTATATGACATATTATTACTAGGAAACGATGTCTCTATGCTACAATCTGTGAAGATTTGGTTGTCCAAACAATTTGCTATGAAAGATCTTGGTGAAGCAACTTATATCCTTGGGATAAAGATCTATAGAGATAGCTCGAAAAGGTTGCTTGGTCTTTCACAATCAACGTACATAGACAAGATACTAAAGAGGTTTAGCATGGAGCAGTCCAAGAGAGGGCATCTTCCCATGACTCATGGGATAACACTCTCGAAATCTATGTGTCCTAAGACACAAGATGAGAGGACGCGTATGAATATGATCCCGTATGCATCTGCAGTAGGATCTATCATGTACGTTATGCTATGTACGAGACCCGATGTATCATATGCTCTAAGTGTTACGAGCAGATACCAATCGGATCCTGGTGAGGGTCATTGGGTGGCTATCAAGAACATCCTCAAGTACTTGTGAAGGACTAAGGATGTTTTCTTGATATATGGAGATGGAAATCTAAAAGTGAGCGGGCATACAGATGTTAGTTTTCAATCTGATAAGGATTATTCCAAATCTCAATCAGGTTATATATTCACACTGAATGGCGAGGTAGTCAATTGGAAGAGTTCCAAACAAGAGATGACTACAATCGAGGCAGAGTATATTGCCACTTCAGACGCAGCAAAGGAAGCAGTTTGGATCAAGAAGTTCATTACTGAACTTGGTGTGGTTCCTAGCTGTGATGGGCCCATACAGTTGTATTGTGAAAACAATGGGGCTATTGCGCAGGCGAAGGAACCAAGGTCTCATCAACGATCCAAGCACGTACTCCGCAGATATCATCTGATTAGGGAGATCATTGGTCGAGGTGATGTACAGATAGAGAGAATTTCCATCGAGCAGAATATTGCTGATCTGTTGAAGAAGCCATTATCACAAAAGAGCTTTAATTCTCATGTACTCGCCTATGGTATTGCTGAAATAGGTCTCTGGTATTTTTCCACATTCAGAACCCGGTAGGACTGACCCTAGTGTGGCTGGACCACCTCAGCATTTATGTGTATGTGTGTATATATATATATATATATATATAAGATACGTGGGAGGAAGGCATTAAAGGAAGAGAACTTTTACTAAAGTGACATTTAATGTCTTTGATGGATAAGAGAAAAAAAAACCATAAAAGACAAAAGAAGAAAGTTGAATAAGAAGCATAATTGTGAAAAAACAAAACAGAAGGGAGCATTTTATGGTTCATCTGAAGCTCTCCATTTTATGGTTCATCCGAAGCTCTCCATCATCTTCTTCCAAGCTTCATCTTCTTCCTCACCTTCACGTTGCTTTCCAAGAACAAAGGTAAGAGCTAACACTCTCTTCTTTGTTCTAGCTATTTTCGGATCAAAGAGTTTGATTCGGTTAGATTCTCTAATCTCTACGTGGATACCGTTAGAGACGGTCTCCTTTGGTGTTGTGGTTTGAGAATTATGGTACTTCTTTGTATAAACACATAAATCCTGAACTTTGGGAAAGTCCCGAAACAAATTTTTTTTGTTTTCTGCACCGCGTGTATATGATGCACGTGCTGGAATTTTCCTACACTACCCTCGTAAGCCACATAAGAAAAGGATGATCAAAGTCTAGAGACCGGTCTTGACAAAAAGGTTGAAAAAGGGATAATGACTATACTTTTATAAATGGTAAACCAACTATTTAGAGTGACTAGGTAGAAGAAGTAGGGACAAGAACTATATTGGAGCTTAATCCTAAAAATTTCCTTGAAAACAAGCTCAACACCGGTGAATCACCTTAGAGCCTAAAAGATAAAGGTAAGGAGACCTTGGTACTATCACCTAGAACTCATGAGGTAAGATCCGCTCCCAACACTCTCATTTCTAAAAAACATGGTTTAACTAAAGAAGTTCTTCATCCTAGTGCAACCAGTTGTAAGATTAGGAGAAAGAAGGCCAAATCAACGAAGGTTGATGAATTTAATAATATGGAATATTAAAGGCTTAATTACACTAATAAACAAATGGATTTGAGGGATTTTCTTATTCTTAAAAAGCCAAATTTTGTTGGTCTTATTAAGACCAAAATAAAAGTAGACACTTATAACAAAGGTCTGAGTTTTTTAGCACAAGGATTGGATAAAGCTTAGCAATAATGACTCACATCTTGGTGGTAAGATTGTAGTTGCATTTAACCCTAATTATTTCTCTCTTACAAGCTATAGCCAATCTAAACAACACGTTTATTAGGATATGACTATTAGGGAATTCAATAGCATAATAGCTATCACTGTCATTTATACAGGAAATTGGGAGGTTTAAATAACAAATTGATGGAGTGAGCTATTTAATCTAGCACCAAATATTACTTCATCTTGGATATTGGCTAGAAACTATAGTTGCACTATATTCCCTAATGAATTTGATGGGCTTCCTTCTCATTCCAATAAGAGGTTTCATGAAATGATTGATCTAATCTTCAGAATTGGTCTGATGGATTTGAAATTTAAAAGAACCTTGTATACATAGAGCAATAAGCAGAATAAAGGTAGATCATGCAAGGGAAACTCGACAGGTGCCTTATTAATGATGAATTCTTAAATAAGTTCTAATAGAGTTATCTGCATTTTGGGATAAATTTAATATCTGATCACTCAATGCTAGAAATCACTTTTAAAAAAATAGTGATACTAAAAAAACTCCTTTCAAATACATTAATTTGCTACTCCATAACCCTGATCTAAAGGTTGCAGTCTCCAATAGTCTCAAACCATGTATGTTACTGAGTTACATCTTTTCATGGGTTTACATAGTTTGGTATACATGAATGTATCAAAATGTTTAAAACTACACCAACATGTCCAGAGAGCATGTAACTCTCTATAAACGTGTGCAACTTTAAATTTTGATGCTCAGACGTCAAATTTTTGCACTCTATCATTATAGCTCATAACATGCATCCCCTAGCGTCACAATTAGTTGCAATTCTTTCCAAAATGCTTAATCTTTCTATCAGAAAACACTCAAACAAAATTTAATTAATTAAAACCTATACTAGCATGAAAGCTAAAACAAGATAATATCGAAATTGAAAGAAAACTAAAACTCACTCATAGGTTGTCTCCCATGTAGTGCTTCTTTACCATCATTAGCTTGATGTACCTTTTATTTTTATCAAGGTGGCTTATATAAATTGTGTTGTTGTAGCCTTACTGTATCATAACCTGTAAGTGGGGTACCTTTTGACACTTTCTTCCATGTTTCTCCTTTGTTTTATGCCCTTGAAATTGGAACAGTCTGTGGATCCTTACATGTAGAGTTTTGCTAAACATCTTGACAAGACTTATTAGGCTCAATAGCAGAAATTCAAGAGATTTATCTTTGACATCAGAGACCCTAAAGACAAACTCTCTATCCCCTACCCTTAAAGTTAACTTGCCTTCGGCAACATCTATAATTGACTTGGCAGTTGCTAGGAAAGGTCTTCCGAGGACTGAAGGCATTTTCGTATCCTCCTCTATGTTAAGAATTATAAAATTAGCTGGGAATGTAAACTTATCAACCTTAACCGGTACATCTTCTATGATTCTCCTAAGATGTTTTATTGTTTTATCAGCTAATTGAACACGTATCCTAGTCGGTTCAAGTTCCCCTATTCCCATTTTTTCAAATTAAGTGTAAGGCATCATATTTATGCCGACCACAAGGTCAGTTAGAGCCTTATCTACTTTTAAACTAATAGTAGTGTAAGGGATATAGAAACTCCCTGGGTTAGTTTGTTTCTTTGATAGTTTGATCTTCTTAGTTGAGCTCTCCTCGCTCAACACTAAAGTCTTCTTTGATTCCTCTTTGTTTGATGGTTATTCTATCAACGATTCAACATTCTTTGGTTTTTACAAAAGAGGTTTCCACAAGCAGAAATTCATTCTTCAATTGTTCTAAAAGGTCAAGGACTTTATCTAACTCTTCTTCCAATTGATTTCTCTTGGCTCTGACAAAATATAGAATCGCAGTTCGATATTCTGATAAGTAGAAATTATAACATATTTCACACCCCTATTTGATATTGTTTTAAACCATTTACATAACACATTTGGGCAAAAAATTGTTACATTTTACTATTAATACCTAAATTTTGTGGATCCATATTTTATTTCTAAAAAGGCTCCAAATTTTATCAAGTATTTTTTTTGGTAGACTTGGTGCGCTTAAAGAAAGGAATCTAGAAGAAAATCTAGCCCAAAATGAAGTTTAGCCTAGAAGAAAGTCCATAATTAAGCAACTAGCCCAATAGAAACTCAATCTAACCAACACCAACAAAACAAATCCCAGCCCACTAAAACAAGCAAACAACCCAATAAAATAAGAATCTAGTAGCAAAAAATTAGCCCACCAAAACAAGAATCCAGTAGAGAAATCTAATACACCAGCCAATGACCCAGTTCAGGCCCGAAGCAAAAAAGAAGAAAACGGTGTCAGGATCGAGGAGGAGTCACACCCACTAGAAATCGTAAAATTAAAATATCTTCAAAATGGGGTAAGATAAGCAGAAAATCATTAAAGATCTAGCCACGTGCAACTCTTCGAGATGTTTTTTTGGCTATAAAAGTGATGCAGCGGTGAGGAAGAGGGAAACAAGCAGTCACAAGAAGAAGGGAAATCTCCAAGAAGTTTGGCACCCTTCTAAGGTGGGTTGAAGCTAGGAATTGTTGAAGGAGTGTTTGGGGGCGAAAGGGGACCAATTTTCACTGGTTTTGAGTTAGTTTAAGATAGGTGAAGGAAAATTTTAGACCTTGAAAGGGTTGGTTTGAGGTATGAAAATGGATCACGTTAATGAGTTTTTCTAAACCTTCATTCCCCTTGTTTCTGAGTTACTATGCTTGAGTTATGCTTAAATGTTAAATTTTCTGTTTAGTTATGCAACCTTGAGTATTTGGAATATTATTTTTCTATATTAATTCAAGTCATTTCGAGTTGATTTAATAATATACAATTGACGGGATTTATTATTGTGTTTATCATATTCTGATTTGAATGAACGAATCCTTGATTATTTGAATATGATAAGTAGAACTAGTGATTCATTTGGAGTTGTATGGGCTGGAATTTGGATGTTCTTTGAACAAATTTTGGTTGCTGATTGTGTTTCCTTGTACTTAAAGTGTTTTGAGTTGAGCTGGTACAATTTCTAAGAGTGAAAAGGAACAAGTAGAATCTAGCTAGTTGTTATCTATGTTCAACTTGTTAAATATCTTAGATATGTCGAAATTGCTTGATTAAACTAAAATTTTAAAACACGCTTATTCATTTGTGAATATTATATTAGTTTTATATTTTATTTCATCGATTCCTAGATTTAATTTGAATATTAAACACCCACCTCCTTTTATATGCGTATTGGCTTAGCTAAATTTATAGGTTTCTTTATATTAAATTGCTTATATATGCCTATTTTAGAGTGAGGTTAGATTACTCTATTTGATGATTGTACTTAAACAAAAATCTTGATTAACCAAATGATAAATCAACATTTAGTTACACCAACTTGATTATTATTTCATGTTTACATGAATGATAGAATAGTTAGTGAGAAAATTGAGATGAAATGTATATGACATGTCATTAACTTCATGACTCTTATTTTTTTTATCTTTTTGAAATCAAAACTATTTTAAATTTTTGTTTACTTTAATCTATGTTTAAGTGACCATTTAGATATTAGTTTGTTACGAAATCAAATCCAGAAGAGAACCTTAGAGTTTGATTTAAAGAAGCTGCAAAAATTGTTTTGTTTAAGAAAATCTAAGTTTGTGAAAGTAATATATTTTAAGTTGTAAAACCACTTAAAACATGCTTGCATAGAAGATATGTGATATTAGAAAGAAATTAAGTCATTAATGAAGTATGAGCATAAGTTTTCTTAACTAAAAATTTCAGATTTGTATGACTTCATTTCACCATTAAAAAATAAGTTAAGCAATATATATTTTAAATGATTACAACTTAGCGATAAAATTTTTTTCTTGAATATTGATTGTGTCATTCTAAGAACATGTTATATTTTGTTTTCTTAAGTTTTGATGTTGCATCTTACCATTGTGGATTAAAGAGGACATCATGCGTTAATGTTTTAAAGATGTTTCTACTTTAGGATATAATTTCTTTCACATAAGCAAAATTGTTAAGATATTTTCATTTTAAGTTCAATTTGTTGATTTATAAATTTGAACTTGAAATTGAATCGATCATTTATAATTCTCTTTTATTTAAAATAATTTTGCTTTATCAAAAGGTGATATTGACTTATTAAAATCCTTTTTTGGAATATTATATTGAACTTACCGACAAATAAACTAATTTGGTAAATCAAGCTTTCCTCATGGGATTGACTCTTATTTTCTCTATACTAAATTGATTAATAAATTTGAAATTAAAATAATGATTTAATTTATATATGCCTAACGACAAGTATCATATTGCTCGACTCTCTTTAGGTGTTTTCCACCTTTAGCCTTCAGGTAACCCTCAGTAGTCACCTCCTTTTCTTCTTGGACCTTATTCTCCAGATTGTCATTATTCTTTATTTAGGATTTATCTCTGTTGTGCTTGACAAACTCCCCTTCGCCCTTTACGCCACTGACTTTGCAAGTTATTCCTTTCGAACCTCCAAGTTGCGAATGGATGCATCCGTTTGCTAATGTTTCGTTCCATGATCAGCTCATGCATACCAGGCTTCTTAGGTTGTGATGTTTGTTGTTGGAATCTAGGTGGAGGGTTGTTTCTTAGTTGTACTTGAGTTTTTCATGAAATATTAGGGTGGTTCCTCCGTCCAGGATTATAAGTATTACTATAAGGATTATTTTGGGGTCTCAGAGCATTCCCCAAATAACCCACGTGCTCTAGCTGAAGTGATTGACACTTTGGTCCTTGATGATCTAACCCGGACACTTCGCATTACATCATCGTTCCTTGTAAAGCTATAGTCAATATGTCTATCTTCTTGCGCAAGGCCTCCACTTGGCTCACCAACTGCACCACCGCATCTACTTTGTAAACTCCCGCTTGCCTATTGGTTTGTGCTCTAGCCGAGCACCACTGGTAGTTATTCATGGCCATATCCTCTATCAACCCTTGGGCCGCTTTAGGTGTTTTGTTATTTAATGTTTCTCTTGCTATTGCATTTATAGGTTGCCTTGTGCTCTGACTTAGCTCATTGTAGAAGGATTGGATTTGCATCCACAAGGGCAGTCCATGATATAGGCATCGTCTGAGCATCTCCTTGAATTTCTCCTATGTGTCATATAATGATCACATTTAGCTTGGGAGTATAAGGAGTTATTGGTCCTCAACTTTGCAGTCTTATTAGCTGGAAAGTATTTCAACAAAAATTTTCTGCCACTTGTTCCCATGTAGTTAGTGACAAATGTGGCATGGAATTCAGGCACTGCTTAGCCTTTCCTCTTAGGGAAAATGGAAATAGACGCAATCTAATGGTATCATCATTTTCTCCATTTATTTTGAATGTATTGCGATCTCCAAAAAATTAGAGATGTGAGTGTTCAAGTCTTCATCTCGGAGTCCTTCGAATTGGACTAACTATTGCACCATCTGGATGATGCTCGGCTTGATCTTAAAGTTATTTGCTTGAGCAGTCAGTCTTACTATGTTGGATTCTGCACCAAATAAGTATGGCCTAGCGTAGTCAAACATGGTACAAGGTTGGTCCACTATATTGTAGGATTCTTCCGTGTTTACGTGACCTTCCAAGCCTTCTATCCGATGATCTAGTTCAAACTCCCACAATTGTGGCTTATAAAGATTCTTTTGCGTTGTCTTTCAATTTTTGGACCTGCAACTATTAAGCTCTTAGATGTATCTATTAAGCTCTTAGATGTACTTCGGGTCATAAACTGACCAGGAGTCTAATTTTAAAAATAAATAAATAAAACTAAGAAAATTAAACAAATAAACTAACATAAAATAAAAAATGAAATAAAACGAAATAAAATAGAATAGTAATGACTAGATTAATAAAGCTAAGGTTTTCCAAATATCAATTTCCTTGACAACAATACCAAAAATTTGATTGATCTTTTCAATACTTAAGGCCAATGTTGAATTAATTGCAAGTGCATTACATAGTTGTAACTAGTACTAGTAAGTACAAGTCAAATCCTACAAAGCTAATGAAAACTAGTAATTACTGTTATCCTATTATCTAGTCTACGGATTGGATATTTGATTTTATAAAGAAAATAAAACTTAAGCAATTAAAATAAACAAGAAACAATAATGAGCAGAGAAGACAAAGAAATCACTTAGAAATAATCAATATCAAGAATTAGTGTCTAGGTAATGAATCCCCTTAAAACTTTTAAATAATTGATCTTTTATTATGCAATTGTTTTATTGACTATTGGAACGTGAAAATTCCTATCTTATGCTAATAACCCACTTGAGACTACTAAAAACTAGTCTTAGTATTATCAGCCGATATTATTCAGGTTAAGGCACTAAGATTACTTTACCGATTTGTGAATTCCGCTATTAAGTTTAACCTTAATCTAGAGGATTTATATCAACTTATCTCTAGGATTGCAATCAACTCCTTTCAATTATGTTGAATCTATTCATACATAAGATTTCTCAACCTTTATGCTATGAAATCAAATTATGAACTAATATTCCAGACTTATTAAAACATTAAGTAAACACATAATTGAATTACAATATATCAAATCAAAATAACTGCATTAAACAAAACAATGAAAACATATTATATCTCAAATAGGGTTCATCACACCTAAACACTAACAAGGCATTTAGTTACACATAATTGAAAATGAAATTAAACATAAACTGAAAGAAAAACAAATAGAAAACAAAGAGTTCATAATTTTAAATCTTCCTTTATCTCTTATCAAAATGTTCTTGTAAGATAGAGGTTTGATGATGTATTCTACTAGATATGTTGATGATTTGTTTGTGTTTTCCACTTTTTTGGACCAATATCACCTTTCTGAATGATCTCTACACTTGGAGTCGACCTCTGTATGTCTCCTCCGCTTTTTGCCTTCAATAATGTCTTTTTATAGTAAAATTTAAGGTTTTTAGGAGATACACGACTATGTATATCCCAAAAGCTCCAGAATTCATGATTCTACACGGCTGGAGAAAAGTACACAGGCTCAACCAAGGTTGTGTATCCCTTCTTCGCTTCAAATCTTCATTTTATGCCGCATGTTCATCTGAATTCTTCTCCTTTTAATCCGTGAAGGCAATTATAACCTAAATACACTTGGAGTAAATTAAGTACCAAATATACAATAAAAGAATAATATATCAAGAAAAAATAAATCAAATATGGGGTAGAAATATGGTTAAATATGCATCTATCAATAATACTGGCCCTCTTCAATTTTACAAAAAGAAAGCCTTGGAATCTCTGACAAGGGCTCCAAAAGAACTTAGTAAAGAGCCCAAAAACCCTAGCCTGAAGGAGATGGAAAAGATGGAGCTCATAAATTATTACACCAAATTGGAGGAATAAAACTCTCAGCTTGGGCAAAAATATAGAATAATTTGGTTGAAGGGAGGTGATGGAAACACCAGGTTCTTTCATAACATAATCAAGGGGAGAAGGAATAAGGCCAAGATATTATGCTTAAAAGGACTAAATGGTACAGTGGTAAGGGATTAGGAGAATTGATGGCTTAAGGCTACTTTACAAACCTATTTGGAAGGAGTTGCAAGGTTAAATCAATTCCACAAATTGTCCAAGCATGCCTGAGAGGCACAATCTCCACTTAGTAGGCTTTGGAACTTACTAGGAAAGTTACTCCAAAGGAGATTAGATCTACTCTTTTCTTATTCAAACATGACAAAGCACTAGGATTAGATGAATTTAGGGTTAAATTCCTTTAGTCCACTTGGAGCCTCATTGATTCTCTATTCATCAGTACTGTCTAAGAGTTCTTTGACGTGAAATGTCTTTTTTTTGAACTAAACAAAACATTTGTCAGCCTAATTCCTAAAGTTCCTAACATAGAAAATGTTGGACCCCGAACTTTTCTTGGAAATTTGATTTATTAAATGAGAAATTGTTGGTGATTATTCATGTGCAAAGAAAAGGAAAATTTCTTGAGTTTGAAATGATATACAAGATTAAGGTAGTGAATGTAGTAAGTTGATGAAG